>CM060961.1:96136134-96293634 GCA_030765045.1 Tenodera sinensis | reverse complement strand
AATCACCTACTTACCTTTACGGGATTTCTTCCTGTGGTGCAACAGGCCTTTCCAGGCTGAGGCTTACCATGCTGGCCCACCTTAGGCATTATGTATGGGATACACTGCTGGAAGTTGGGACTTGGTCAGAGCCCAGATCCCTTCTGGCCAGCATGTCTTTCCATCCAGGGACAGAAAAACAAGTTTTGTATAAATAATTTATAGTATAGCTATGAAAATATATGTTGACTGATAAACATTAATTTTTGTTATGTTCAGGGACATTACTTATTGAAAGGCTCTTATCAAACACTAATCATATAGCATACATATGACATTAATATATGTATCATGTAATAGAAGGTAATATTACTGTTTCAGACAGCAGCACCTACATTTGTGAATGGAGAGTATGAGTATCCATACCAGTTTTATGCAGAAAAATCTGGACATCTGAAATGTATTGTCAGAAGTAAGAACTGCAATTATACAGAAATTGATGAAATTGCAGTGCAAATAACAGGTATATTTATGATTATCTTGTCAAGAATTCTGCATCAAATGCAGTCCTTCATTTATTACTGTTGCAACCAACTTACTTTGGATGGCCACTGATCTAATGCTTGCATCTGTAATGCATTGCTTTTTAGTGATGTTGTAGCTTGCTTGACATTCTGGATATTTCCATATATTTCTATGTCATTATCTATTCATTTAAGTTCAATATCTTAATTCTTGCTCGTTTTTTCATCTGTTTTTCTTCTTTATCAATGAACACCCCATCATAGCTTTCCTAAATGCCAATCTATATGGGTAGTATTTCTTGCAAGACTCTGTTCTTTAGTGTCAAGGTCTTGCTACTATAAAGTAGGACTGACACTGGCATCACTTTACAAAACTTAAGAAGCATTTCTTACTTTTTGTTTGTTAAATGTTATTTTTTTTTTTTTAGCAAATCATTCTTAGAACAATGATTTGTCAAAATCTGATATTTGCTGTTGTTATGGGGTGTTGAAATCTTTGAGTTTTTGCAAAGTTCAATATTTGCTCTCAGTCAAAGCAAAAGTCGATAAATTTTGACAGTGCAAGCTTCTGAGTGCTCTGAAGGGACAACAACAATGCAAGGCATCATTGTTAGTGATAATATGACAAATAAATAAAGAAAAGAAAAAAAGAAACTGGATCAGCACTTGCCGCCAGAAACAATAGGAATTGGTTTTACACACAAAAGAAGCTCCTATTAATATCATTCATATTGGGCCAGCTTTGTCAGGGAGAAGTTTGCATTTAAATGAGCAGTTATTAAACTGAATGTGCAGATGATGGGAAGTTCAACAATGCAGGATGTCATTGTCAGTGATAATGTGAGAAAGAAATAAAGAAAAGAAAAAAAACTCGAATTACAAACATATTTTCTATCACTGCTTTAATTTTTGTCATTTAAAACTCCTCATACCGATACATGCTCAACATGCAAGATTGCCCTGCTGCAACTGAAGAACAAAATGTTTCTGGAAAAAAATAATCAATTATGAACAAACCACAGGTTACACAAACTCCGTGCAAAAATGTTCTATACGATAATGAAAGAGGAAAATCCAAATGTGTTTAAAGTGTGTTTTGACATACAACAGAATCAGCCAATACCAAAGCTCTCCATAGGTGAAGTATTCTATTCAAGACAGGTTTGGCTTTATAATTTGTGCATTATGGTTCATTCCCAAGCACATACAAAGGATGAGATTAGTTTTTATACTTGGCTTGAAACAGAAGGACCTAAAGAATGCAACCATGTAGCCTCTGCTCTACTGGATTTCCTCAGAAACCTTGAGGCATCCCAGCCAAAAAATGGCCCAAATGAAATTAATTTGCTTTCTGACTCTTGTAGCAGTCTAAATAAAAATACGGTAATGATCTGCATGCTACTGGCCTTTATAGAAGAAAGCAGACAATGCAAGGTTAAGAAACTAAATAAGGATTGGGAAGCAAAGGATCTCAAGTCCAGTGCACTAAAAGCCCTGCGATCTAAGATGTCTTTCAAATTAACTGTTCAGCGTGTGATGGCTTATGAAAAGTCTAAGAAGAAGGTATTGTTATCAGCATCAGACACTTATAACAGAAGTCCTGTAGAGGTTGAAGTACGAAAATCCAGAAACTGCAGCCAGGAAGTGAGGAAAGCAACTGCCTTGGAAAAGAGGAACATTGTCAGCAAGGAAAAGAAAAAGGATGTCTTAAAACTCATGAGGCATTTAACCATAACAGAAGGAGCAGAAGATTTTTGTAAGGACATTGTTGAAAGTGATCCATAGGTTGCCAGTTTAGTACTATTGTAGGCAGTATTTTGTTCCTATTTTAATATCTCTTTTGCACATCTTCTTATCAAAAATCTATGGAAAAGTGTTGTACTAAAGTACAATACTAAAGCATTGTATCGCAGTTTATAGTATAGCATTGTATTTGTAAGCAAAATGAAAAATAAAGCAGCCTTCTTTGTAATTATTGTTAAAAAGATTTAAAAAGCACTAAATGTGTTTATTAATCAAAATGTTGTATTTCAGCAATGTTTCTCGCTATTTTGCACTTCCATTTTGCAAACATGTACGAAAAATTAATAATACAAAAATGCTACATTGTAGTATGCTATTGTATTTCCATGCAGAAAGAACAATAAAGTATGCTTCTTTGTAATTAGTATTAAAAAGATAGAAATATACAAAGTAAAAAGAATATGAAATATAATAAATAAAAAGAATCCTTTCAGTGTGTATGAACAGAACTTTTAACTTCTCTCCTTGCATTTATTGACTTTTGAAAAAGCTTGCATACTTTGTCCATTTATTTTTATATAAAGAGTGAAAAGTTGAGCAAAGTCAAACAAATTGAGAATTGTGCTAAGAAACGCAGTGCAAATATTAAATTAATTTGTTTCAGTGGCGGCTCGTGCCGTTCAAAATAGGTGAAGAAGTTCACTTAAGCATGCTGAAAATACAATGCAAAGCTGGTGTACCACGGTTCAACATTTTTTTACCAAACCTTTTGTATCCAATGGAGCTGCACACAAAAGAAACAGTGTCTGTCACACTGTGATTCATTTTGGTCCAATACAAATGACAGTTCGTGTAGTAAGCAAGAGAAATATACATGGCAGATGCAAATATATAGAGCTTTATTATTTATTTATGCCAACAAACTTACTGTTGGTGTTTTTAAACACACAAGCCGTGTATGGGCAAAGTTTGAGAGGTAGAACTGGAACTTAAAAATTCAATGCCACACCTGGAATTTGAACCACAGACCTTCCGCTTACCGGGCGGATGCTCTATCACTGAGCTATTGTGACAAACTGCCAGAATGGCATTAAATTCTCAAGCCAGTTCGTATTTCTCCTGGTAAACCACAAAGGCAGTCTCACATCAGAGAATGTACAATGTAAAAAAACTGCCTGAGGATTATTGTTCTTGATTCTTTTTTGAAGTCCATTCAAATGTCCTGACATAAAACTTGCTCCATCGTAACATTGTGCAACTAATTTACATTCATAATTAAATTCTTTAAGAACACCATGCAGCAAAAGGAACAAAGTTTCTGCAGACCTGTCAGCACTGACATCATGAAATCCGAAAAATCATTCAACCAATGTGCTCTTGTATCCACGTATCTTACAATGATAGAGCTCTGAGATTATAGACAAATGAGGAGCATTTTTTCAAAACTTGATAGATGCAAAATTTTATGAAATTGAGTTATATATAGTATTGGCATAATTTTCACCTTCTGCATCGTTCTGTGAAATCAGATTTTGCAAAATACGATTCTTGTCCTGTATAGAAGCTTGGGAATATTAGCAGTTTTTTCAAAAACTCTATAGATGCACTTGCTCAGTTAAAGCAAAGGGCGATAGATGCAATTGTATGATTTTATAATCCAAAGTGTGGCAACCTCAATTCTATGAAATGCATGTTGGTATTGACTGCCATCTCACTCTTGCAATTCTTGGAATTCTCAATCATATCTACAAGCTTTGTACACTGCTGCTTCGTTGGAAATAACTACGAACTCAGGTTGTGCGCTTGGATTTCACATTCATTTCTGCAAGCTTTTTGTTCCATTTATATCCCGCCTTTAACTGCAGAGGTCATATCGGCGACCTCGCCAAATTGGCAATGATGTTACTCATTTAACAGTGGATTTTTCGGTCTTTGGGGGTTTTTATATGTTGAATTCACACACACACATTCACACTTTCATTCATACCTCCAGACTCAGGGGAGCATGAAGAATAATCTTGGTTGTAGAAAAATTCCTACCCCCTGCCGGGAATCGAACCTGGGACCCCCTGCACAGCAGGCAGGTGCTTCTACAAGCTATGTTATACTTACATGGCATTTTTATTCTAAGTTGAGACACTGCACTGTACTATGCACAATGAGCTCAGATTGTGAAACTCTACCAGTCGTAAAATGCGCTGGAGGTAGGAATTGCAAAAACAAGGAAAGGAAATCAAAATGCAAGTCAAGGAAAGCTCATACTCCAGTAATTAAATGTTCACATGGTCTCGAGTGCACTCCATGAAATCCTAAAACTAAAGCTTTCAAGGAATCACAGGGGTGTCAAAAGTTAGATTATCTCTCCTGGCTAGAAAGTTTCACTTATCTGGGAATGCGTCAAAGGAAACCAGAAGAAGTGACAGAATAGGAATATTGCACAAGGACATTACTGCTGCTATAAAGCAAGACATTAAGAAGTACACATGTAGAGAAAGCCACTATGGAAGAACAAAATCAAGGAGAGGATATCTACCTCCAGAACTTAATATCACAAAAATGTGGACCAACTTCTCCAACGAAAGAAGATTACAAAATCTACCAGTCTGCTCATTGTCAAAATATAAAAACATTTTACAACTTCTTCAATGTTTCTTTCCATACACCACACACTGACACATGCTCAATGGGACTGATGAAGATTAAGACAGAGGCAGATGTGGAAAAAAGCAACGAACTAAGAACCACGTACGTACAGACTGCACAAGCACTAATAAAGGTGAAAGATTACTTCTTCATATTGTTTGAAATTTATTTGTGTGTATTCAATATGTTTGTTATATAAATAAAACAAAAAATATTGTTATTGTGAATGTAGCAGTACTTAGTTTCCAAGTTTATACCTAAATAATCCTTATAAACATTAATATGTTGGTTGTATGTGTTATAAAGAGGTGAAAATAAATAAAAGTACAATAAATGCATAAATAAAAAGCAAAAAAAACCATAAATGACAAAAATAACGAAATTTCATGTCTTAATTTCTTGCTCATGCAGAAAAGTTAATCAGCATCTATCGACTTCTGAAAAAACTCCGCATTTTCAAACCCCAAATTTGCACCTGTTAAACTATGTTATTTGTTTCTTTTCACATTTAATGAGATGGTGCCAGGAAGGAGAATTGAATGATTAATACAGTTGCTGTGCTAACCAATTAGTATTGCCAATAAATAGAGAAAACTGTTTTTCTCAGAAAAACTCATATTGTGCATCTATCGAGTTTTGAAAAAACACTCCTCAAATATCTGTAGTGTCATCAACTTCAACAGAAAAAAAATCTGAGACATTAACTTCAGGTCTGTAAGTATTCTGAAATACATCTAATCACCTTATTTTGTATAGATTTAGAATCACTGCTGAATATAGGTTTAATATTACTGTAGTGGTTTTGGATTTCTAATGGACTTTCACTACACAAACTCCTTGAAATTTCCCCAACTTAGCGAAAGCGCACTCTCATCATGACCTCTGAATCCAAGCTCTTGTTTACCTAAATACAATGTTGCTTTAATGATCAACTGCAGGAAAAGCCTATTTAAAGTCACATTTTTATTGAAACGCACATGAAAAAGTCTACTGTTTTCTTGAAGAGTGTCGGCTATTGTTTCTGTTTTTTTTTTCAAAAGCGTTTAATTGTAATTTACATTTTAAATGTTCCACTGAATCATTGTGCTTGTGAAAGTAACAGGTTATATTAATGAAATCTGTGAATCTCTCTTTGTCCCACACGTTACTTTTGTTCCTAAAAAGTAAATAAGTCCAACAGAATAGCGATTGCAAACTACGACTACTGCATAGCTAAGAATAGTTATCGAGCCAAGAGCTTTTGCATTTAATGTTATAAGTTTTACCTATTTTCTTATTATCTCTTTTAAGGGCTATATCAATGATATCAGTGGGCCGCCCAAAATTTAAAACATCCTTCTTGTCTTCATCTTTCCACCAGGAAAATGGGGTTTCTAACAAATTGCAAACTATATTGTTCACTGGATTCATAACAAAACACTTATATTCTGTAATTTAAATATTAAAAGCACTGGAGTCTAGCAAACTCGTAAATTATACCATTCACAGTTATCTAAAACACCACGTTTTAAGTTTACCACCAGCTCTTCCTCGAGGTACATGACTACTATCTTCTAAGTGTGAAAAAACAAAAAACCATCCCCTCTATCGTGTTCTGTGCCTCTGCTTCTACCCAAGCGAAAATATTTCTTGTTTGCCTGAAACATGTGCATACGCATGTTATTTCCCCTTAATACATCGTTTCATGATGTCATGATGGCAACCAAGCTGTTTAGTGCAGTAGTTTCTTCCATAATTCTGACTGCTGCACTTGTCCTTGCAACCGACTTGAGGGCACACTGCCACCAATTTTCCCTGTCGGCTGCGTGGCTGTAAGTTCCAAACAAAAGAAGGGTTGGTTACTGACCCTGCTACGGCTGCTAGCAGTTGTAATTTGTGACTAAACTGTTAGAATGGCAGTAATAATGCCATCATTAACAAAAATAGAATACTGCTATGTTCAGGTTAAAACCTCCTCACCTGCTTCACTTGAATAGCCGCCACTGTCTTGTTGATATAATTAGTATGATATATAAAAAAGGCATTTCCCCAAAAATTTACCTTTCTACATTTATCGACTTTTGAAAAAACGCTCCTCAATTGTTTTATTATTTCTTTTTCTACTTCTATATGATTAGGTAAAAAGGTTGATATTTGTCTTTTGGTTTAATATGGTTAAATAATAAATTTTATGCTTTAACTTAATTTATTGCCCATTATTGCAAATCATATTATGATGCTTCCTAACAGACCTGTTCATCTGCTTTAGCAATTTTTTTAAAGTCCTGCTTTGATCATCTGGATTTATTTTAAATAAAACCAATAATAATCCACAGTCTTGAAAAGAAATAATCACAGTCATAAATGATTAGTAGCACAAGACTTTATAATTTTGGTTACATGAATTTAAAAATGTTCTCCCTCACAACTGGAAAATATGAAAAATCATTTCATGATTTATAAGAAATTAAAATGTTTTGGTTGTTCCTTGACTTTATATCTCATTACACAGCTGAAATACAACCTATTTATATCTGGCTTGGTAGAGGCTCTGAGTCTAATATCAGCATTTTAAAATTATGTTGGTGATATATGATACACACTGGAGTTACAAGTATTAAAATACCGAGGTTCACATTTGGGTACTGATCCTCTTCAGGCTGATTGTTATGCTGCTGGACTCAATTGTTTCTTTGGCATAACTTCACTAGAGAACTAATTGGCATAGTATAAAACTGATAATAATGAAGTGTTTAAATCACTGGAGCATATTAATAAATTGAAAAAAATGTCAATATTCAGAAACACATTTTGCTCCAACTTGCTTATAATAATATTAATCACAGGACTATTTTTAGAGAGGGTCCTCTCCATCATTCAGCTGTTGGTCAACTGATTCAGCATCAGGTAACTGCCTCCCCCTTTTTTCATTGCTTGGTCTGCAGTTCTTCTTATTGGCTAGTCATAAGACATCGTCTATGATTGGTATGTCAAAATTCATTAGCCATTCTCTATGCCTGATCATATGTATAAATATTTTCCCATACTGTTAACTCCCAATAATCTTTTGCCAGTTTTAAAAGCTGGATATTTAGGTTGTTATTATGATTGCATGACCAAAAGTGGTGAGCCATGCTGGATTTATCTGTATCTTTGTATTTGAAATCTGTGATGTGTTCCTTTATTCTGGTTTCCAAATTTCTTTTTGTTTTACCGATATATATCTTATGGTGGTCTTCACAGTTGCCTTGGTAGATTCCTGATAATTTTATACTTGGAGAGCAAATTTCTCACGCTATACTTGTTTTGCAGAGCCAGTTTTATATTATAATCCTTAAAAATTTTGTTGAGTCAATATCAAGAGAGAAGAAATGCATTAAAAAGCACTATTAAACTAGCAAAAAGAACATATGGGACCAACTATGTACCAGTATTAATGACAATGCCTGGGGTACTGGATATAAAATGGTAATTGGGAAGATAGGTGCTAGATCACCAATAAAAATTACAGATGATGAACAACTAAAGATCACAAAAACATTATTTCCAGAGCATCAAATAAATATATGGCCAGAAGTAAAAGTTAACAGGGAAGAAATATCTGTGTGCCAAAGAAAGGAAGTATTAGACACTGCACAATGAATGAATGGAGTCCAGTAGCAGGGCCTGATGGACTCCCTCCAGAAGTTATAAAGGTTATTATATAAAAAACTTGATATTTTTGAAAATGTATTAAATCAACTTATTGCGAAGAGAATTTTTCCAAAAGAGTGGAAAACAGCAAAACTGATATTAATTGAAGAACCAAAAAAGAGGGATGGAAATGTTTCATATAGACCACTTTGTCTAATGAATGGCATAGGGAAGCTTTTTGAGCAGATTATCAATAAAAGACTTGTAGATGACATTGAAACAATCTAATGTGTTGCACTCACATGACTTTGTCTACCCTTGTACTAACCATCCTTACTAACTCTTATTCCTATATCTTTATGTTGAGATAAACATTTACAGAAATTTTAAGAGGTAGAACTGGAACTTAAAAATTCAATGCCACAACTGGGATTTGAACCACAGACCTTCCGCTACTTACCAACAGTAAGTTTGTTGGCATAAATAAATAATAATTTACAGAAATTGTCTAATTGTTTATTTCCTTGTACTTGCAGGGGGATGAGAATACAGTAGGCTTTGAGCGATAGTCAAATCTTTTAAAGCTTTGAGATTCTGTTCTCTTTGCACGGCTAACATATAAAAAAATGAATAACAATGTCACGTTTGACAAAAGTTTGTTTTCTGAAACTGACTCAAATAACAAGGAATATCTCCAAAATGGTTCACTTCATAAAAAAATTATGTGGACATAAATTGTGAGTTTTAGCAAGATCTACATTTTGTCCATCTCTTACAGTTTATGAGTTATTCAAAAGTCATCCAGAGTAAACAGGACTACATAGACTATACCCAGAAAATTCAAAATATACATTTCATTTGTTGTAAAAGTATCTTAAACATATGTCACTTTAATCAAAACCATTACAGACATTTTCAAGGAAACCAAAATTTTTGAAAAATGTTCCATGTAAAGGTAGTTTAGTGTGAAACAATTTTCTTCGAAATCTTCATGTGACATCCTTGAAAGACATTAAACTTAAATACCAACTTTGGTTTTTAACCGACTTTTCGTTTTTGAGTTATGCTGTCCACACACACACACACACACACACACACACACACACACACACACACACACACACACACACACACACACACACACACTTTTTGTAAAAATGCTTTTTTTGATACAGGTGCCTCAAAACATATATTTCTGGTGAAATCTTGACATAAAATTTTTGGGTGGAATGGAATACTTCCTCTACTTACTAGTAAAGAAAGTAAAAGGAAAGGATTTGCAAAAATGCAGTTTGCCTTTAGGAAAGGCCTATCAACACTTGATGCTTTAGATTATAAAATAATGCTAAAATCAGAAAAATAAATAAACCATTTGTTGCAATCTTATATATTTAAATGAGCAATTTCTGTATATAAATATATTCCGCGCAGCTTGGAAATAGCTCTAATGATTTTGATCAAATTTTGTATTCAGATAGAGTTTTGCTTTTTAAGGTCATCTATATAGGTGTAATTCACAAAAAAACATGATTTTACATAAAAGATAACATTTTTTATTCCTGCTTCTATAGAGCAGTTCTTGTATATGCTTACATATTCCCGGTATTTCAGAAATGGGTCTAAAGATTTGGTTACATTTTTGTATACATGCTTATTACATTAACAGTGTTTTCTTTACTCACTTTTAGGTAACACATTCACATCTCTTTCTCTACTCACTCTTCTATAAACAATTTTCCATAAAAAAAGTGATTTTGCACCAAAAAACGTTTTTATTCCCGCTTTTAAAATAAGCCATACCATGTTTTGTATGTTTGAAATAGAAATGCATATTCACACTGTTTTCTCCTCTCACTTTTAGGTAACACACTCACATCTCTTTTTCTACTCACTCTTCTATAAACAATTTTCCATCCGTCCCTCCGTCCGTCGGTCCATCCGTCCATCAGTCCATCCGTCCATCCGTCCATCCGTCCATCCGCCCATCCGTCCATCCGTCCATCCGTCCCTCCGTCCGTCGGTCCATCCGTCCATCCGCCCATCCGCCCATCCGTCCATCCGTCCATCCGCCCATCCGCCCATCCGTCCATCCGTCCATCCGTCCCTCCGTCCATCCGCCCATCCACCCATCCGTCCATCCGTCCATCCGTCCATCCGTCCATCCGTCCCTCCGTCCATCCGCCCATCCGTCCATCCGCCCATCCGCCCATCCGTCCATCCGTCCATCCGTCCATCCGTCCATCCGCCCATCCGCCCATCCGCCCATCCGTCCATCCGTCCATCCGCCCATCCGCCCATCCGCCCATCCGTCCATCCGTCCATCCGTCCATCCGTCCAGCCGCCCATCCGTCCATCCGTCCATCCGTCCATCCGCCCATCCGTCCATCCGTCCATCCGTCCATCCGTCCATCCGTCCCTCCGTCCGTCCGTCGGTCCATCCGTCTTCTTTAGGCATTTTTTTAGCACTTCTACCCTCCTATTCTCAATCCAAGAAGCTGCTATAGCAAAGAGGAAAAGATGAAATAAACATACAGTCCATTTTTTTGTTCGAGCACATATTCTGTATAAAGCAATCATGACACACTGGTGCCTCATCATCAGATCAGGAAGCTCAGAATCCTCAGCAATAAGTCTCTGAAGCTCATCATCACTGAGCCCTGGAAAAAATGTTGTTGTTGTTTTCTAGTGCCTTGCATCTGGCAATGAAGCCATTAGCATTCGTGCTTTCCAATACTTTTGAACTGTAGTTTCTTCTGATCTTAATGCTTCACAGGTCTTCAAGTGTTCTTCATTCATTTCTGCTGGATCGTTACACAGGACACATATCGGTGAGGCTGAGATACCTATTCTGTAGAGATGACTTGCCAAGCAGTCATGATCTGGAAAAAATGTTGCATGCTTGTTATTTGCAATGTAATAGCATTAGAAAATCAAGACCCAATGTCGCCAATAGGCAACATCACATTTATTTAGTTAATAAATCGCTATGTCAGCAGTGCTAGTCCAAGCTTAACTACTGCAAGTTATCTTCATATCTTTAAAATAGTAGACTATTTTTTGGTAATTTTAATGATGAAATTAATATTAAAAATGATTACTTACTTTTCCTGCGACCTAACTCATCGGTAAACATGAAGGCAGTAATTTTGTAACACCTGTTAATTGCTTCCTGTTGTGGTTCCTATGGTAAAACTTCTGTGTTGCACAACCAACGCTATCTCTGAGATGTCATTAAAATTGCTAGGAGCAAGCTACATCAATTTAATATAGGATAGCAACACTAGAAACAAATGTTGCCTATAGGCGACATGGGCTCTGAAGAGGATATGAAGATAGATCTATCAGAGAATACTAATGAGGGACTGGGTGGGGTTAAGGAAGCCATGGAAAAACTTGACAGAAAGATGATGAACCTTGGCCAATGTGTTAATGCCCTGGAGTCAATCATAGCACCAAAGAACTGAACTCCATAATGGAACACATGCTTGACGAAAACCTCAAAATAGGTGGATATCCATGGGGGAGGCCTGCGTTCAGCAGCAGATGTTTTACAGTTGAAATAATGGTGTTTCTGAAATATTTGTATGTATTTCTATATCTCTTGTATCTCGGAAATGACTCTTAACAATTGCGACAGAAATGTTTATTTAGTTAACGTTATGCCTTTCAGGTTTATCTAAATAAGTAGTTTCTCCCACAGAAAATAAGATTTCACAAAAAGAGAGGTGAAAAGTGCAGAGCAAAGCTCGGTTGCCCAGGTACTGGTTACTCTAGATGTTAAAGATGTATTTAATTTGGCTCCATGGAAGGGCATAATAATGAAATTAAAAAGGAGGGCAGTAGCACCATACCTAATAAAGCTTATGTGCAGCTATTTGGAAGATAGGCACATATTGATAGGAGAACGAATAAGGTTAGGTACAGGTTGCAGCATATCACAAGGATCTATTCTATACTCTACTCTGTGGAACATATATTATGATGCAGTGTTAAAACTGTAATTGCCGTTAGGCATAAAAACCATTGGATATGCAGAAAGTCTGGCATTAATAGTGTTTGGTAAAACAAAATATGAATTAGAGGAATAAATAGCATGGTCCATGAACAAAATTGATATTTGTATGATGCAAAAGGGAACACAAAAACTTTCGGCGACCAGGTAATAAGATACAAAAAATAGGTGATGGGACAAGGAAAGTGCTTAAAAGTGTGGTAAATTCCATAATATTATACTGTGTAGCTTTTTGGAACACCTGGTTGGAGAAACCAACATTCAGAAGAATTGTTGAATGCACAGGGCAAGATTCTTAAAAGAGTAGTTATTGCATACAGCATTGTCTCTACTAGAGCACTTCAGGTGATAGCAGGTGCTATACCAAATCATTTATTGGCCAGAGAGTTCACAGATGAGAACAGAAGTTCCAATATAACCATAAAGAAGCTTATATGGAAAGGTACCATGGAAAGTGGCAAAACAAATGGCAAGATAAAACAACAGTAGCCCAATGGACAAAAAGACATGTACCACAAATTAAACCATGGATAAATAGAGAACATGGGGAAGTTGATTTTTATTTGACACAATTTCTGTTTTGACATGGAAATTTTAAAGTTTACTTATTCAGAATGGGGCTAGCAACCAGTGAAAACTGCCAGTACTGTGTCACCATCATCATCACTATCACCACTACCTCTGCGACTAACACCAGCACTACCACTACCACTACATCACTACTACCATTACCATCACTACTATCACTGCACTACTACCTCTACCACCACAATCACTAAACCACTACCACCATCACTACACCACAACCACTATTACTACCAATACCACCATACTACCACTACCACCACTATTACCACTATCACTATGACTATGACTTCAACTCATATTTAATATACTGTGGCAAAATGTTTACTAACCAGTGTTATTTTAACAGTTCACTGCCTCATGCAATAGAGAGAGCAGAATAACAAGAATGCTTACACCACGCATTCTTGTTGCTTGCTTGTATTGTCTGTGGGTATTATTATTGCCTTCCATGAATTTCATTGCTGTTCACAATACTATAGGCATCAACAATTTCTCTAAGCCAACAGCTAAATTAGCTTACGCGTGTGACACAGACAACGTTGTGTGATAGTGTGGGAAAACTGCAAATAGATAAGCGACTCTGGACTCGGATATTACCACTGTGTATTCATGCAATTGCATTTGTTTACTGCTTAACTAAGCTGTGCTTGCATTAACATATACATATATTTTTTTTTATCGTCTGCCAGTTATAGCAAGATAACATCTGCATTAAATTAGAGCTACAATATCGAAAAATAGGACATATTTAAGTGGTTATCAAAAGAGAAAATTAAAAGCCTGCCGATATGAAAAAGTTAAAAAGGTAATAAAAAAATCTGATGTGTTGCACTCACATGACTTTCTCTACTCATGTACTAACCATTCTTACAAACTCTTATTCCTATACCTTCTTGTTAGTTGAGATAAACATTTGCAGAAATTATCTTATTGCTTGTTTCCTTGTAGGTGCAAGGGGAATATTAGAATACAGTAGGTTTTGTGCAATAGTCAGATCATTTAAAGCTTTGAGATTCCGTTCTCTTTGCACTTAACATAAAAAAATGAACAACGATGTTCCATTTCACAAAAGTTTTAAGTTTTCCAAAACTCACACACATAACAAAGAATATCTCCGAAATAGTTCATCCTACAAGAAAACTTATTGAGACATAAATTGTGTATTTTAGCAAGATCTACATTTTATGTATAGTATGATTTGGTCTGTCTCTAACGGTTTACCAGTTATGCAAAAGTTGTCCCGAGTAAATACGACTAGAACGGCTATAGTCAGAAAACTCAAGATACACATTTCATTTGTCATAAAAATATCTCAAATATATGACATTTTAATCAAAATCCTTAGAGCCATTTTCAAGAAAATCAAAATTTTTGAAATATTTTCCATGTAAAGGGTAGTTTAGGGTGGGGCTATGTTCTTCAAAATCTTCGTGTCGCATCCTTGAAAGACATTAAACTCAAATACCAACTTTAGTTTCTAACTGACTTTTCGTTTTTGAGTTATGCTGTCCACAGTCTGACTGACAGACATACAGACAGACACACACACGGACCTTTTTCTAAAAATACTTTTTTTGGATTCAGAGGGTCTCAAAACATATTTTTGGTGAAATCTCGACATCAAATTTTTGGGTGGAACACAATACTTCCCCTACTTATCAGTGGAGAAAGTAATAGATACAATGTTCCAGCGGCAAGCTACCCACCCAGAACAGATGTACGGGTTGCGAAAATGAAATGGGGAAACAACCTGGTGATACAGAAGCATAACATAACACCATTTCTAAAAATGAAACAGGAGAAGAATTTAGCGATTTACAAGTTCATAGTGGACGAGAAACCAGCTCTAAAAATGAATCAGGAGGAAATTCTGGAGATCTACTGTCTGAACAGGAACTGTCAACAATGGATACCGATTTACCACCATCACCACCACTAGTAACAGGAAGTTCGTCTCAAAATACACCCTTTAGCACTGGCCGAGGATTATTCCAAGGTAAGCTGAATGATGAAATTAAGCTAAAAATTATAAATAGCCCACCATGCAAATCTCAGTCTTTTCCCTAGAGACGCTGAGACTAAAAGACCTTTTAGCTGTGATTATTATTATAATTACACTAAAACAGGTCAGAAAATTGAACGATTCTGGTTGTGCTATTCTCCTACTTTAAATTCAGTATACTGTGAAGCATGCTGGTTGTTTGGAGATGGAGAAAATGCTTGGCGTGATGGACAGATTCATGATTGGCAAGGTCTAAGGAAGAAAATAAAAGTACACAAAGCCTGTGCTTTACATTTAAATGCATGTATCACTTACAGCATGTGGAAACATGGCAAAACCCTTATTGCATTTAGGGATGAAGGGCATGAACAAATGAAAGCTATTATTTCTAGAATACTGGATGTAGCCAGGACATTGGCTCAATGTCAACTTGCTTTCTGGAGCCATCATGAATGTGAAAGATAGGAGCAGAGTAGCAATTTTTTAAACAAAGCACACCTCCTTGCCAGATATGATCCTCTTTTGAAAGCACATCTTTCTAATGAAAAAAGCAAAACAAAATATTTAAGCCCACAAATTCAAAATGAGATTATACAACTGTTGAATGACTGCATTTTAGAGTGGATCATCAGCGAAATTAACAACAGCCCTTTTTCTCAATTACTGTTGACACAACTCCCGATATATCACGAAAGGACCAGCTTAGTGTTGTCATAAGATATAGGCATTTAAATCTAAGCAAATCAAACATTAAGGAAATCGAAATTAAAGAATCATTTTTAGGATTCTTTGAGATAGGTGGCCATGATGCAGAGAGTTTTGAAAAAGAAATAATAGCAGCTTTACAGAAGAGAGGTATACAACTGGATAAATGTAGAGGCCAAGGATATGATGGTGCTGCATCTATGAGCGGCCAGTACTCAAGGTTGCAGGCAAGAATTAAAGCACAGGTCCCAAATGCTGAATTTATACATTGTTCGGTGCGTAACATAAATTTGGTTCTAAATGACTCTGTCATGAATATAATGAAACTACAGCGATTTTATGAGAAAATACAAAGCATTTATATTCTCTTTAGTAGTTGTGTGGTTCGATTGCAACAAGCGCTTGCAGCCGATAGACACAGCAGGCTTAGAACTACTCTGAAGAAACTGTGTCCAACTAATTGTCTTCCAGATTTGATTCCTTGTTATCAATCAAACAAAACTTCATACACATTTTACAGTACTTATGCTATATAAGTTTGAAGAGTAAGAAAACCACAGAGAGGGACGAAGCTTCAAATTTGAGGAAAAATATGGAAGGCTTTGATTTTGTCCTGCTGCTCGTATTTCAAAGTAAGGTTTTGCAAAATATTAACCTAAATTCCAAACTACTGCAATCCCCTAACTCTGATCTAGATACAGTCTCTCAACTTCTGCAAACTTCAAGAGACAATTTAGTCACCTTAAAGAGCAAGTTTGAAACTTTAGTAGAGGAAGCTAAAGTTCTAGCGAAAGTTTGGGGCATTGATCCAAAATTAAAAAATTAACCTCAAAGCGCCCTCGAAAAGTGAAGAAACATTTTTATGAGCTTTCTTCGGATCACAGAATTGTGGATTCACTGAATTATTTTCAAGTTACAGTTTTCAATGCTTCTCTTGATATTTTAATTCAACAGTTAAGCAAACCTTTTACCAGCCTACAAAATATTAATGATTACTTTTCTTTTTCACATCCCATTCATCTCTTCAAGTTGGAAAATGAGAATATCCAGGAAAGAGCAGAAAAGCTGGCTATAAAATATGAATCAGACTTAACTATGGATCTTTCAAACGAACTCGTTAGTCTCAAAGTGCTCTTGTGGAAAGACATTGGGGAAAAGGAAACCATATTGTCAATCAAGAACCTCGCAAGATTTTTGTTTGTTGAAAATACTTTTCTTGCAAGCAGTCTTCTTGATGTATGCACAGCTCTTCAATTATATTTGACTGTGCCAGTTACTTCTGCTACGGCAGAAAGATAATTTTCTAAATTGAAGCTAATTAAAACGTTCCTGAGAAACACAATGTCCGAGACCAGATTAAGTGCTTTAGCAGTTCTGAGTATTGAAAATGAAATGTGTAGCTCCCTTGACTTGAATGAAGTTGTTGAAAGATTTCTGAGTGCCAAGCGCAGGAGAACCAATGTGTTTGCTGTAACTGGACTTCATACAACTGAAGGCATTGTTTGTTCCAAAAACAGTCAATCACTAGGTGAGTTTATTTCATTTTCATGCTATTCCATGTGAGTAAATATGTAATATGTCAATCTCTCCATTTTTAAGCTTGGCGCAGTTTAAATATTAACTATAAAGTTTTGGTGTCTTATCTCGCCCCATGTTGCGGAGCCATTTGGTGCAGTTTAAGAGTGTGTTGGCCGATGAGCGATGAGTAATCTCTTGATCTCAGGTCGCGGTGATGGAATAAAGCATATACTGAAGTTCTCCAATTAAATTTATGAAGTTATTTGGTTGCACACTCTTTATTAACACAATTAATGTGTTGTTATGGTATGTTTTCTTGAACATTTCCCACTAATTGACATGTCTGAAATCATATTATTCACAATTTTTCGGAAGATTACCATAAAATGGCTACTATCTTATGTGAATGCGTTGACCAAGAAGTATTTGGGAAAAAATATATATATATACGTAACCATGGCAATATCGCTCTATTCTTGTCTTTCTTAACAATACCCCCTTCTACTTCATCAGAACCATCCATGGCTAACGAAAAAGACACTTTGTGTTAACCATGAGAACCATCACAATGATGTCATATGCCGCATATAGTGTACGATTTAATGGTTGTTTCGGTCATACCAGGAACATAACATCAATTTATATTCCAAAACTCCTAGCATGATATAATACAAAATAATAATTCATTATATAAACATAATTGAAATGTCGAAAAAACATTAACACTTTTTCATTTAAACAAATTGAGAATAGATCAATTAACAAAAGGAAAATATTAAATTAACAAAATCAAGTTGTCATGAATGATTGTTTGGTTTAAATAATCCTTGAAATATATATCTGCTTCAAGCTTTATTGGAAAGTAGGGCCCCCAAAATTTATTTGCAGGGGGGCCCCCAAAACCTTAGCTATGCCACTATCTATCTTCACTGCTTGTATCTTTTGGAGATGCTCCACAAATGTAGCATTTCTGAGCCAAGTGAGTTTCTGTGAGGACATTGCATACTTTCATCACCTATGGTCATGAGCAGATTGTGGTGTACATTTACATTTATTTCATTAACTGTGATGGATGTTTCTTCAAGCTCTGTAATTTTGATTAATTTGAGTTTTATTTTGATTCATTCTAGAGTTTTCCTTTTAATTTTAAATTTAATGGCTCAGCATTATCTTGTAGATGATGTTCTGGCATTTTACCATATAATCAGCTTAGAATCTCAATTAGAAAATAATTGAAGGAGAACAAGATATACAACAAATAAGTATTCATAATTGTAACTGTAAATGTCTTGTCATAGTTTCTGCTTGTAAATACTATGGCCAGAACTTCCACCATAGCCCCACTTAGAAATTAATGTCAGTGATTGGAGTTTATGTAGTTGATAAGCGTGTGACAACATGACTGATTGGTTGCAAAGGACGTGCTCTTTTTTGTGGTTTAAAGTGCTAACAACTTTATTTCTGCATAGACATCTAAAATTGTTATACTATCCACAACTGGAAAACACATTTTTTTTGCAGATTGAATCTGATGTTATGGAGGATAAATGTTACAATTACATTCTTTTGCCTGGGACTAAATTAAGAGGTGTGCATCAATGGAGAAATCTAATGCTTCGTCGTTTTGTATAAGTGAAGGACCTTGCTTCATTTCTCATTTTTTTATTGTTGTTGCTCTTCTTGGTGACGCAGTGTACAACTCTATGATTAGATCAGCTGCATCTCTCTTTCCAGACCGTTAAAAGCTACTCTCCAATGCCTATGTTGGGCTTTTAGATTCCAATAGATGTGTTACTTTTCTCCTTTTGCTTCTAACGTTACTCTGCTCAAATTCTACAATAGGTCTTCGACATTTACTTTGTATGTGAAAACTGGAATCTTGTGATGCACTGGTTCACTGGCTCTGCTCTCGAATAAGATATCACAAAAGATTAGTTCTTGACCAAACCAATCATATTGCAACCCCCAGCCCTCTCCCCCCACCCTCCACTGCACCAGGGGTCTACTATGGTAAATATGGGCAATGTGCTCCCAGAATTTCAAGATGCACTCTCGATTGGATTCCTCTAAGGGGTGAGAGAGCATGTGCCAAACGCCCAATCAATTTTGATTCACACATTTTTGACCTCAAACCCTATACCTCTCTGAACACAGACTGATGGATACCTTCAACATGGGTTGTTGGTGGATGGTGAGACACAAAGTGTGACTGGGTAACTGCATAATTCCTAGCCCCTGGTTATCATGTGAGACTTGTGTTCATATCTGCTGTTAAAGGTCAGTCCTGGGGAGGTACCATTGAATGAGCTTATGCACTGGTATTCTATTATTGATTCATAAAAGGGCTAAATATAACTATAAAGGAAGATTGGATGACATCATGTTTAAAAGTAGGTTACAATATGCTGGCCCTGAAACTGCATACTTTTTGCATAGGCTGAAACGAACTAGAGGACAGACAAAATTTTCCTAAGTGTTACTTTGAGAAATTGAAATAAACAACTAGAAATTCCCTGTAAGTGGTTAAAGCCACGAGAAAGGGGGTATTTGACACAAATTGTGATTTTAATAGTCATATATTCTTCATGCAGTATGTTTTTGTCTATGTTATGTTTGCTCATCCTTATGAAATTGAATCAAAATTAGGAAGACTTCACTAATTTTCTCAAA
Source organism: Tenodera sinensis (assembly GCA_030765045.1). Taxonomy (NCBI): domain Eukaryota; kingdom Metazoa; phylum Arthropoda; class Insecta; order Mantodea; family Mantidae; genus Tenodera; species Tenodera sinensis. The sequence continues at coordinate 96,273,638 of CM060961.1, read as the reverse complement.
AGTGCACAAATGTCTTTTTATGTATCAGACCTTGAGATTTTGACATACAAAATGTACATTTTCAATTTTTTGTGAATAGCCTGTGAAGTTCTTCTCACTAAGACTGAATTTTATATGATTTTGTACATTTTCAAAATGATAATACATGTACAAATTCATGTCAAATGACTGTTTTGCATTGTTAGCCATTAATGAGATATTTCATATTAAATTGACTTTTCGAATATTTTAAACTATGCTTGTGAAATATTACATCTGATCTTGTGACTCTCATTAGGATACGTAAAGCAGATACAATACTGAGGTCATCATATAGCATCCTTATTTTAAACATATTACTTCTCTTGTTTAGCTACAAGAAAGTGTACAGTAAAACCATTTTGTCCAATATATGAGATATTATAATTAATAAAAAGTAGACAGAAAAGCAAGGTTTTATTAGCAAATTGGAGAACAGATATGAAAATAAAGGATAGTAGGTGGAGAATATTATACGATTAACCTATAGCACCAATACCTACAGATTTGAAAACAGTCACAAATTTATTTTGTATATACTTGAGCCAAATCTGAACAATGAATAAATGTGAGAGTTATGCTATATCAATTCTAAATATGTTACAGATGTTCCTGGATATAAAAAGAAGCTTCATATATGGACTACTCCTGTTGAAGTTGTGGAGAAAGATACAGTTAACTTAACATGTGCTGCCTCAACATATTACTATGCAAATGATATAACATGGTATCGTTTGCTGCCTGGTGATGGCTTATTGAAAATTTCTCAATCCTCCTCAGGTAAATCTTGGAAAGTTATAAGATGAACCACCACCATAAGCACTACCACCATTGCCACCACTAACACCGCCACTGCCACCACCACCATCAACATCACAGCTGCAACCACCACCAACACCACCACCACCACCAGCACCACCACCACCACCATGAGATGATAAGGATGATAATATGCTGCAGAAATTGAAATATACATTGGAGGAGGGCGCTAAATGAATAAGTACTTGTATTCAAGAGCGTCGTAAAATAAAAAGAAGAAGAAGAAGATTGAAATATCTGATGTGTTGGAATAACTTAAATTCTCATCAGTTTCTCTATGAACTATCATTATATCAAAAAATTATGATTTGAAGCTTTCCTGGTGACGAACATCTTGAATATATCAATATATCACTTCTACAAATTATTCTTATAATTGTTTATTGTTCTATCTACATCATATAACCTGAAATTCAAGTAAAATTAACACTAGAAGTGGAAGTATATATAAAATAAATTGTACAAACTTTCTCAGAATGAGATCAGTATGTCGTTATAATTTGTTAATTGGATTGGAATTGATTTTTGTGTATCCTTCTGTGCTTAGGAGGTTGTTCATTCTAATGGTGTACTCTGATTTGTCTAAGATTACAATTTTGTTGCCTTTGTTGGCTTTAAAATCTACTACACCCTGAACTGAGGGACACCATACAAGGAATAGAAAAATCAGTAATATATCAATTCAACTGCAAAGACTGCAACTAAATTTGCGTTGGAAGAGCAAATAGAAATCTGAAAACAAGGTCTAAAGAACATCTTAGGAATTTAAAGTAAAAACAAGTGGAAAAATTTGCAACAGCAGCACATCTTTGGCTAGAAAACCACAAAGTTGATGCTGAACCTACATTGTTAAAAAGCATCTCTAGTGCAAAACAACTAACAGCCGTGTTTACTGTGCAAGTGTAGGCCAATCAGAGTCATTAGCTCCCAAAACATTACTCCTCCCTGTAAGCTACCGACCTGCTTACATCCAGAAGCTGGTTCAATTCCCTGACCAACCTCAATGCAACATCTGAAAAGCTGCTCTGAATATTCCTTTAATTCTTTTAAGTGGTTAATTATTTTGAAACCCATAATTACTATCAAAGCAATGTCAGAAATAAGTTACTCTATGCATCTTACAAGTAACAAGCTGTTATCTTTGTACATTCTTGTGGAAACACACATCCAATTTGGAGCAAAAGCCATTTTTTTTTTCGAAGTTGGCTGATCAAAGAACAAAATGCCATTGGACTTTTCTGTTCCTAATATTTCTATAAAGCACATGTTAGAAAGAATGTAATAAGCTCCCTTCCACCTGGTATAGGGATGATTTTTAAATTAATGGCCAGATAATAATTATTATACTACTGTAACTAGGTTATTAACTATATCAAGAAATTCCTAAAAACTAACATTTCTCTACACACTGCTGTCATATAAGCATTAATAACTGTTTGGCTAAGATACAGTATAGCTTCATAGTTGTGCAATGCAAAATACACAACAAATTTAAAATGTCTCATCAGGCAAAAAGCATGCATGCTAGGCACTAAGAGTTACTTATATTTATAAATCCTTAACTGTAATAATTTTAGAGTTATATCGCATAAGCATATTTTCAAGAACTGTGTGAACAGTGATCTGTAAAGTCATAACCCAAAATCTAAATGAGCAAATAATGAATAAATTATTTTGGTGAACTCCAAGAATTTTGTATAATTTTGTTCTTAAATTGTGTTAAGTGCCTAAAACATCAACTATGTTTTTCCAGAATACGTCTTGCACATGTACTACACTGGGTACACTCATTGGGCAGTATTGACCTTTCACAACTTAAATCAGAAGAATGATGGAAGCTACATGTGCAAAGTAAAGAATATAAATGGAAATGAAGAGAACATAACATATACATTAAATGTTGCAAGTATGTTGTATTGTTAAATAGTTTTCATCATCAATCTATTATTAATTATATTAAGGCAGTCCAATAAGTACCGGTATTTCAAAATAGATGGAGTTGCTAAGGTAAGTTGGGCTTCCATCATGTGCTGTCATTTGTTACACATTGCTAAAACAATTTACTACAAATTCATAGATTGGTTTAGATTTGGTAGGCATTTCTGTTAGCCACTCAATGTGTTTTCACTAAAATGCTCGTAGAAAAGGTGTAGTGTTGTTCAGCAGCAATTTACTTTTTACTTTTGGATGGAAAAACATAAAAGAAGATAAAAGGGAAAGAGAGTGCTATTTGTGGGAACCTTACACCATTTATGACAACAGATATCGGTTGACTGACTTTAAAAATGGTCAAACATCTGTTTTTGATGAGGAGCACCCAGGAGTCAGCATGATGTGGTTACTGAGGAAGTCATTGGAAAATTCCAGGATATGAGTCCAGCTGATCATAAAAAAAATGATCACAAAATAACAGAGGTATGTCAATGAGAACAATTGCTCACATTGGAAAGCAGGCAGGTGCTACTTTCAACTTTGAATATGTGTTTGGAATTATTCTAGAGGACTTTCAGCACCAAGTTGTCAATTTCAGTTAGACCTGAATTCATAGTTATCCTCTGGAAACCAAGTAACAATCAAAATAATAGGTTGCTTCTGATAAATCTGCTCCAAAGAAGGCATATACAATCCCATCAGCTGAAAAAGTGATGACAATGATTCTTTGAGATGCGAAGGCCGCCATACTTATTGACTTCTTGGAAAATACTACAGTGAGCTATTGGCCAAATGAAATAAGATGTTGAAGAAGATAAGGTCCAATTTTGTGAAGAAGAAAGTGCTCTTACAGCACAATAATGGACCAGCACATTCATATGGTGTTGTCATTGCCAAACTGCTTGAATTGTATTATGAATTCCTGCTGCACCCCTCATACGTTCCTGAAATTTCTTCTTGATGACAAACATAAAGAAATGGCTTGCCAAAACAAAATTTAGATCAAAGAGCTCATCATTGAGGATTGAGATGTATATCAAGCAAAGCACTACAAGTATGTACCCACCTCTAATGGCAATTTTGAAGGCAAGGTCATGTTATTGAGCTTTCTCCTCATGCAAATTTGTATGACTTCTTGTTACATTTTTTCTTTGCTCTGGAGTAATGAACCGCTTTTACTTTAAAATTTACTTCGAAATTTAAAAGGGCATTTTTGACAAAAAATGTCAAATGTATTTTTTTACATTTAAAAGGATATAATGCAGCTTTAACAATCTTGGAAAACATTTATATCATTAAAAGGAAGGAATAAGTCATGAAATTTGAAGTCCTGCCATTGAACAACCTCAACTGTTTTATTACAAGGCATCCAGATGATGCCACTTCTGAAACCACCAGCCATAATCTTGTCTGCAGTGTTGACAGTTGGACCAAGGCTGAGGATAGAAGCAATTACCTTTAAAACAAGTTCCACATTTTAATTTAAGTAAATAAAGTTAGTGCTACAAGTTTGCCTTACAAAACTTTCAACTTATTGTTTTACTTTAGTGTTTCCAACTTCTAACCACAAGATCAAACAGTGAATATAGATGGGAGATGAAATAAGTCAGGAAATAAAAATTAAAGGAAAGAGTGCGAGCAAGGTAATGGTGGAAAGGTAGGCAGCAAATGTTCACAAGCTTACATTGGAGAAAGGGGAAGGTTATAACCAGGGTGTTAAGCTATGTAGGACCCTAGATAGGATAAACTCTTAAAGTATTCCAAATAGAAAGATGTTGTAACATGTTAATGTTTATGTAAACAAATTAAATTAATAATTCATTCATTCATTTACAAAATCAAGAAGATAGTTTCTGTCATTTTTTTTTAATGGCCTATATTGCTACTATGGGATTGCGAGAGATGCACCATTACTGCTGATTGGTACACAGGTGTCTGGTAACCACAAATTTTTAAAAAAGTTTATGAAAAATCCCCAAAAGCAAAATAAGTTCACATCATGGCAATGCATTTTCATGTACAGCAGAATTAACAACTGAATAATCTCTGAATGACCTAATGACCAGCACTAGTGACCATCCACCATACAGCTCTGACCTAACACCTTCTGATTTCTTTCTGGTCCCAAAAATTAAAGGTAAAATGCATAGAATCACTTTTTGCCATCGGACGAAGTAGTGGAGCGTATAAAAGTCTGGTTTCTGAATTGTCTCAGCAAGAGTGGCATTGTTGTTTTAGGAACTGGATTCATTTAATGCAAAAATGTAATGATGTTAAAGGGGAATATTTTGAAAAACAATAAAATCATTTAAATTTTGTTTGATTGTTTGATTTTCTAAAATTTTTCAGTGTTGCCCTTGTAGCTCTGTGTGCCTTACCCAGTGTGTATATGAGAACTATTATTAATAAAAGACATAACTTTAAATCAAGGTGTAAAATATATAAAATGAATTAGACAGTTGAATTGCAAAACCAGGCACACTGAAACACTAACAGAGTATAAAACAGACACTAGCAGGGTTTGTCCAATCAAGCCTTGCTCTGGCTCAATGTTAGTTTAGAGCCTCAGCACAGCTCTCAGGTTCTGTCAGTGGCATGTTTTATTGCTGGTACGACTAATCATACAGCAATTCATATTAACCTAAGTCTGTTAATAGGGATCCAATATTCTACATTTATAGCATCTACTCAGGGGTCTCCATTTAGGGGATATGTGAATGGCGACCACAAGGTACCCAAGCTGAGCAGAACATTACTTCCACACACTTACTCACTTTGCTCCTCACTGTAACTTTTCTATCTAACCTTACCTTGGTCATCTCTTGTTCTCTTCCGACCCCGATGCTATTAGGGTTCCCGAGGGCTAGGCAGTTTTTATTTCCCAACCTCTCCATTTCTCTATAAAATATTAACCCCTAACATGCTGATCTGTCATGGCATGTAATACGTCCTCTGACTGGTAATCAGAGGATATGGTCGTTGAATTTATTTTGTTAATTCTCCCGGTCAGGTTGGTGAGACCCGTAAACCAATGACAGGTGTGGTCCTCCAGACATTCTCGGGGTTGTGAGAGAGCAATGTGACCGCCAAAACATAAAAATATGGTGCTCTCTAAAAATCGGTTACTATACTGCTATTGCTCTATCAATATATTAAATATTGGAGAGCAAGAGGATTAATGACTTCATTGTCAGAAATCCAGCATTAGCTAACAACAACAACATTTATAGCATTACAAAGTGTGCGTACACAATTACAGACATGTTTATTCCAACTTGTCAGAAATGTATCATATATAATCCTATATTACACTCAAAGCAGAATACTTTTGCTCTGTTTATCAACTTGATGAATTTAATTACTTTATACCTATGTGTATAGCAACTTAATCAGCAAAACACAAACCAAAATAGCTTTTCTATATTTAACTGATGAACCATTAAATGTAACAGGAACAAAATTATATTTCATAATATAAAAACCCAAGAAAGATGGTACAATTAGAACAGTTAAAGGTATTAACTTGAGACAGAATATATGGTTAGACCCCAAAAGGAAATCATTTATGTAAATATCTATTGCAAATGTAATTTATTTTTCATGTTGGTAAGGATTAGTTGAGTAATGAAAACGTATTACTATTTTATCAATTATTGTGAAAAATAGGATTGTTTAAAAACGTCATAAATGTTAAGTTTCATGTTTAAATTTAATATGTATAAATATAAGAACCATATATATTTAGTGTTAAAAGTGTAGAGAGGATAGATAAAGATCACTTCCCTAACACTACAGGAACTATTTAGCATAGGAAAGTATAAAATGAGCACATATGCGCATGAATATAAAAAGAGCGTCATGTAAAAAGGCGTCAATTTTTTGTCAGTAGCATCTCTGTATTTGAAAGGTGAAGAAATGTTTTTGGTAACGCGCGTAGACGTGGGTCTAAAAGACTTTATAAAGTGAAAAGACTGTCAAGAAAATACAAATAGGTGCAACAAAAGTCAATTTAATTTTAACAAGTGTAATAAGGGACGAAAAAAGTATTAATAAAATGATATATAGTGATTACATCGAGTGTTCATTCATTTCACCCAGTACCACGCCCAGAGAGAAAGAAGAGAATCTCATAGCTCAACGCGAAGCCATAATCTTTTAAAAACACAGGACCAAACTGATGAGAAATTATAATAATAACTTACATAAATTATAAAATACAAGAAACCTAAACTACAACTTGTATTAAAATGTTTTGTTTTTTGTTGGTTAGTTTTCTGTTCACCAGCTTATGAGTATTTAAAGAGATATACTTCCTGCTGTCTTGATTCTAAGCACTGCAATAAGATTTTCATCAAGAACGCATATACATGTGTTGCTGTGTGAAAAGTTGAACCCCCAGTGCTATCCACTGCTGTGATGTGATTGATCACTGCTTGGCATGCAAACTCTTGGCGCCGTCTACTGCCCATTGCTCTAAAGTAGTGTAGATGCCTGTGCCTGGTATAAAACTTAAAATACTTTGGGCAAGAACACTTCTTCAGAAACACAGAGACAGTAATTTTTTGTAATAGGTACATAAAAAAAAATTTGATAGGTGCTACATTTACACCAGGCCTTCATAGAAATATTCATTGCAATGGTAGAGTTGGCTTGCATGGATTGTGTGCTTAAATGAGAGAGTTTCATATCAGCAGATTCACCGGTATGTAAGTGAACTGCTTTAGGAAAACTTCTGCAAGACTAGCAGCATTATAGTACCCTGGCAATGTTTAATAGATCTTACAGTTAACCAATGGTAGATACAGTTAAACTAAGGAATTATAACATATCTGTCATTAAGCTTACATTCTTGAAGCATCAAGTTTATTTTACAACGTTAAATAACAAATAACTTGTATTCCTTTTAGCCCTTTGCTGCACATACAGCATTAGCTAGTTATTCTCCCAGCAGAATTGTTTCCCTTTAAATTCTGAACTGCTACTGCAGATATTAAACTAAAAGTGACCTATATACTTGCATAATTACAATATCTTTTAACGACTGAAATAATGTGTTTAATTAATAACTTATTTAAAATTGGTTTGCAGTAGATAAGATAAAGTTTTATTTCAACTGTTTATAATGAAAACATCAACCCCCATTGAAGGGAAACATATGCACCCCTTTGTAACACATTTTTAATATTCTAGAATATTAAAGGAATTCAATTTTGCTACTTTAGAATATTAAAAACCAGACCAAAATATCCTAAAGTTAGCTAAGGTAAAATTAAAATAACTTCTGCAAAATGTTTACATCCCTGCCATTATTATATTGCAGATTTTGAATCTAGTCCATAAAATGTTATTCACACTATTCTGTTGCACAATAAAAATGTCCTATATACTTATGCTTATTAATCGCTTAGTATGTATACCCTATGTTAGTTTTGAATTTCCACCCCCTAGCTTGATGATAACTGAGGAAATACCTAATTCCACACAAGGCAATGTCACACTGTTTGCACTTGTACTGTGACTTTATACCATGGCCTGATTGTGTTTTCCTTTTCTTCATAATACACTATGCACATGATTTCACCCAGCCTGGTATTTTTATGAGGATGTGAAGAGAACTGGGTGCAGGGATAGCAGAAGGTAGGCTACGCTGAAATCCCACTCACTTACAGGATGTGAAGTTTGTGATTAGCTGTCGCACTAAATTCTGCCTGTAGTGAAGAAGTCTATTGCCATGAGCTGTAGAAGCAGGTCTGTTTGAGATGTCATATATTATAACTATTAACAATGGCAACATTCACTACAAAATGGAACAAGAATTTCTACCATTTTTTTGAAGGTTGGCCAACACAGTAACACTCCCTCCTTTGGTCCGCGAGATCAATCCCTGTCATATTACGTGTATAACTTATTACTGCATTAGGACAAGGTAGTTTTATTTATTCTCTCCCCTTGCCATTCTTCCTTTCTACCTCTACATCTGTTCTAGGATCAGAGTTAGTGGACAATAAGAGAATGTCCCTGTTATCATGCCAAACTACTGCAGTTACACCTTCATGTTGCAAGATTTGCCCCTTTTCAGTTTCAATTTTCTTGGCTTTGAAAACTGTTTTTGCCAGTGTTTCCTTCCAGCACAAGTTGTACCATATGCATATATATTCTTCCCTAAAAGTAATTTCATTAACCAGGTGGAAGTAAAAAAATTATCAAAGTAGAAGTGGTGCCACAACCCCATGTATTTCCCACACATGTCTAAAACAACCTGTTCTCCAACTAGAAGATCGCTGTTTCTCGCCTCTTTTTTCCCCAGATAGATTTTACAGATCAGTAAATACCTACTTTTACTGTCTTTAATACCCCATGCCTTTATCCTCCACTTTGTAGGTTTAGCAGGCATATACTGTTTAAAAAAGAAGTGCCCTTTGAAACCTATCATTGCTTCATCCACAGAGAGACCACAATTTGGTTTGTAGATATCTATAAACTTTGAGAGGTAGAACTGGAACTTAAAAATTCAATGCCACAACTGGGATTTGAACCACAGACCTTCCGCTTACCGGGCGGCTGCTCTACCACTGAGCTATTGTGATAAACTGCCAGAATGGCATTAAATTCTCAAACCAGTTCATATTTCTCCTGGTAAACCATAAAGGCAGTCTCACATCAGAGACAAATTACCCCAATGGTGACTTACTATTGTAAGTACTTTATATCCCAGGATAAAATAACCTTCAGATGGTAGTTATTATTTATTTATGCCAACAAACTTACTGTTGGTGTTTTTAAACACACAAGCCGTGTGTGGGCAAAGTTTGAGAGGTAGAACTGGAACTTAAAAATTCAATGCCACAACTGGGATTTGAACCACAGACCTTCCGCTTACCGGGCGGCTGCTCTACCATTGAGCTATTGTGGCAAACTGCCAGAATGGCATTAAATTCTCAAACCAGTTCATATTTCTCCTGGTAAACCATAAAGGCAGTCTCACATCAGAGACAAATTACCCCAATGGTGACTTACTATTGTAAGTACTTTATATCCCAGGATAAAATAACCTTCAGATGGTAATTATTATTTATTTATGTTGGCAACTTTTTGATTATGTCTAAAGCAGGTCGTGTCCTATGCAGATAATCTAAGAATCTACCCCTAATTGTGGCTCTGCAGATTTGTCATTCAGGAAAAGACATAATAACTTTTGAATGCGAAGCCAGGTCATTGCTTGTCTTACAACTGGACAAATGCAAAATTCCCCCACCATCCACTATCCCCACATATATGAAAATACCTAAATAGGCCTGTATCTCCCTTGAATTTGTTTCTTCCCATTTTGGATCTGCCTTTTTAGCTTGAATCTGAGCTGCATACCTATGGGTTTCCTCCACAATTTTGCCGCAAAAGTTGGAATCTACAAAAAGTTCGAAATAATCTATTTCTGGACTTCCTGGAGGAATAGAATGGTTTATACCTGCAGGGGACGAGAATGCTTCTAAGTCATTGAAGGTCAAATTGGAGGTCCATTGTGCAGGTAGTAATTTAGTTTTAGTTTGCTTTGGATTAATTTTAGCCAGCTGTTCTGCTACCTGTTCCTTAGCACTTTCACTATCACTTTGATCCTTATCATTGTCTTCCTCTAATTCGCTAAACGAGGATTCGTCAGAACTACTTTTGCGATCTAATTCCTCATAAATTGCTGCAAGTATTTCCTCATCTATTACCAAAACCTTATCACTACGGCACTTTCTAGCCCATGATGTACTTGGAATGGCCTCCATTATACTGAATTAGCTATAAACGCGTCAGGAAGCTGCTTACTTACATGGCTGCACTCAGCTCTAAGAAGTGTTATTTATAGCTTGGTATTAGTTACTTTCATTTTGCAATCATTGTAACAGTGCAACAAGAAAATGTTTACATTGACACAGCTCCCAAAAGCTGGGGTGAGCATAAGCAGGACCCATAGGAAACACTGAACAAGGTTACTACATTCTACTATGCTGTATGTGACAGGCCATTTATTATTTCACTATGTTTTACCGCGCTATGCATCGCAAAAGGTTAAACCATTAGTGTCCATTGTCCTCAACTGAGCGTGACCAGTGTTTTGGTTATTAAAAGTATGTTACTTCAAACTAACAATGGGGTTTTGTTATGGTAAAGTGAGATTCCCTTCAATAGTGGTTACATTTGTTATCTTCCTACTATAGTTATTCATTTCAAGACTGTTCTTCACAGTATAGTATTTTTGTAGAGGCAATAAAACACCTATTTTCTGAAGAAATACAAACAGATATGGTACCTCTATTTCTAGATGCAGATGAACAGACAGATGAAAAAAATGTTGAAGAGAAAAATGTTGAATATGACTTGTTACAAAATACCTATTCAAATGATTTTGCAGGTACTACTGAAATGTTATATGAAAGAGACGACAAAATTGTTCCTGATGTTTCTTCTAAAAGAGCCTATAAATAAGAAGTTGTCATATGTTTCAAAATTTCATTTTCCAATTTAGAGAGAAAGCTTTTTGTCTGTCAGATGAATTGAAAGAAAGGTTGTATGGTCTCTCCCAGACAGGTTTTAGAAGTACTCTTTTCAAAAGAAGTTGTAAGCAAGACTGAGGAGGAAACTGAAGGATATGCTAAGGAATGTAAAAATAAAATATATTTTTCAGTTGTATCTGATACAATTTGTGTATTTTTTGGGGTTTTTGATGTGTATTGACTGTTACAAATTGTCCACTTAAAGAGATTATTGGTGTGAGTATGATGAACTTTCTGCTCAAATAGTAAAACATGCAATGAGTCATAACAGGTACCTTGAATTGAAATCTATATTATATTTCAATTATAATAGTCAATGAAAACAAAAGTGACAAATTTTTTTTAAATAAAACCATAAACATACGCTCCTGTACAAAATTATAAAAAATTGATGAAAGTTTTGATGAAATGATTATGAGATATTATGAATATCATCCTGTAACAGAAAATTTATGGTCAGGATTACCATATTTCTATCCATGGCTTTCATACATTCATTATAGTTGTTGAAAGCTTGTTTCAATATTTTGATATGTGTCCCTATTATATTTACTAAAAATGGTATCCTTTTTTATTTTGCTACCACCTTTAATATCTTGAAAAATATATAACCTTGGACATATATATTGTTAGCTAATGCTGGATTTCTGACAATGAAGTCATTAATCCTCTTAGTCTCCAATATTTTTCACTGATGGATGCAGGGTTGCCAACATTTAAAAGTAAAATTATTGTACCAGCCACTCAAAATTATAGTTTTGGATTCAAAATTATCGTACATTCATAAACCAAATGCTACAACAATAAAAATATCAGTATAATACTTATGAAAATATGAGTAATGATGTTTATTATAGCCACTTACAAGATCGATGACCTCAACAAATATTACAACTTTAGCACTTATGTTTCTCGCACTATTCAACTGAAGTTCATCTTCCTCAACCGTTGCAGCATTATACAGGTTTGTTGTTGAGATAAACCTTTACATCTTCTCGGTGACTTGCAGATTTAGAGATCTACCACGTTCTTTCATAAGCTGAGTTCATTTACTGTATCTATAATCTTCGCAAAACTTAAAGGCATATGGAGGCGGGGCGTACTGCGGACTCCAGTGAATCCTACACTTGCCCCTCCTACCAGCGCTGCCGAAAGTGGTGCATGCATCTCACACAACCTTATCTACGCTTGGCAACAGCGCTCTGCTTGAGCATTGGCCAGAGTTCACATGCCTTTAACTTTTGCGAGCGGTATAGTGCCAATTGGTTTCTAACTTTGGTTTTTATTAAACCCAGTTTAGAAAAAAACTCTTTCACAAGAAGTGCTTCTGTAGGGCAAGGAAACTACTGATAATGGAAAGGTCGCTAGTTCTTTGAAATCAGTATTTCCACCAAGATGACATGTTTAACAGCATTCCAGAAACTGTCAGGTTCAGGCAAGTTCTTTATTTCACATGGAATATCTCTTATTCCGAGTTTTCTCCATTGATCATAAATTTTCTGAACAGTGTCTTCTTCATTGATTTTATCAGACCTGGGCACACTGGCAATAAGCGGATAAAGGGTAGCAGGCTTAGTTGGGTTGGAAATGGTTGCTATGGGGTGGAGACAGGCCATGAGAGCAAAAGTTGTGTCGTTATTTGTAATTAGTTTCATTTCACTGGTGGGACAATATCGAACTATCATACATTCAAATTATCATACACCCCCATAATTATCGTATGAGTTGGCAACTCTGAATGGATGGGACGCTGGAAGTGGCCAGGCATATTCGAAGTGGTCTTGGTCCATTTCTTCTTGCAGATCACATAGAGGACCGAGTGGTGAAGAATATATCCCAATTCTGTTTAAATGCTTTGCCAGACAATCATGTCCCGTAATCAACCTGAAGTTTGCAACTGCTGTTTTTTGAGGATACTCAGGGATTACTAGCAGCAAATGTAACCGCTTTTTAGAGAGCACCATATTTTTACATTTAATTAAATAAAAAATAAATAAATAAAAAATAAATAAAATTTTACATTTTAATTAAAATAATAGTTTAAGAGTCAGCCCATTAAGTTCACTAATTCCCAAGGGGGGGCCGCGGTTCCCCTTTCCCCCCCTTCGCAACGCCCATGTCTTCAAGGTGAATAATGAGAACCATAATGATAATAGTAATAACAGTAACGATGATATAATAATAATAATAATAATAATAATAATAATAATAATAATAATAATAATAATAATAATAATAATAATAATAATAATAATAATAATAATAATAATAATAATAATAATAATAATAATAATAATAGTAATAATAATAATAATAATAATAATAATAATAATAATAATAATAATAATAATAATAATAATAATAATAATAATAATAATAATAATAATAATAATAATAATAATAATAATAATAATAATAATAATAATAATTATAATAAATAATAAATAATAATAATAATAAGAAGAAGAGTAATAGTAATAATGATGATAATAATAAATAAATAACAACTAGACTAACTACCTTAATTCTGGAGCCTATGATCCTCACGACATCTTGCTGCTATAGCGCATGCGCGGACGCGAGTATAAACCTAATGGAGAGATTGAAATCCGCTAGATTAGCAAGGTTTTAAACCAAGTGTTAGATTTTTTCAATAAATAGGTTCCTGTTCTTATACTCAACACATGCCTGACTTTCGATCTGTATTTCTTTTATGAATTGGATTTAACAAGTGAATATGTGCATCTTTGTATTTTTCCTGTCAAAAAATTGGGTAGTATGTATATTTGAACAGCCAAATATTGGACATTAATCAAAGGAAATACAATAGTTTATATATAAACAATATATAAACCATTGTTTGGTACTTGGTGGAGAAGTCATTATTCTTGTTTCTACCTTCTGGCAAGACCCAGAAACAAAATGAAGAAGCTAGACACATGTCTTAAGTTTAGAAGTTGCTTTAAATTTGATGTAAGTAACAATGCAAAGATGTTTGGTAGTTTTAAGAAGTTTTAATGTTTATTTGCTATCCTCTTGAAAGTTGCAACACCTCTTGGTCCAGCAAAAAAGGCTTGTGTATAAACTACACTTTAATAACATATGAAGAATCATGGGAAGAAAATTAAATGCTCCTTTTTTTTAATGCTGTAAGTGAGCAGAGAATTGCCATTTATCCGGAACACAGGCCGTGTAAAAAGAGTTTGAAGATTTGTAGCAAAATGAAGATTTTTTTGTCCCAAAACTTCACATGCATTTTACACAAACATACCAGATTTGATCACATAATGTTAACACCTTGATTTATTGACAAGCAATCAGGATTTAGGCATTTTACCACATAATCATTGCATTAATATTCCAGATGTTTACTTTATGTACTTTTTATCTTGTCTCTTGGAGTTTTAAGTAACGTTTTATGGTGTTCTACTTTCGATAAGTTTACTCAGGGGTCTCCGCCTAGGGGATATGTGAAGCAACCACAAGGTACCCAAGCTGAGCTGTTTGGCGTTTTGCTCCTCACTGTAACTTTTCTATCTGACCTTACATTGGTCATCTCTTGTTCTCTTCCAACCCCAATGCTATTAGGGTTCCCAAGGGCTAGGGAGTCTTTATTTTTCCAATCTCTCCATTTCTCTATAAAATATTAACCCTTAACATGCTGACCTGTCATGGCATGTAATGTGTCCTCTTATTGGTAATCAGAGGATATGGTCGGTGAATTTATTTTGATAATTCTCCGGGTCAGGTGGGTGAGACCCGTAAACCAACGACAGGTGTGGTCCTCCAGACATTCTGGGGGATGTGAGAGAGCGATGTGACCACCAAAACATAAAAATATGGTGCTCTCTTAAAAGCGGTCACTATACTGCTATTGCTCTATGAGTGAAAAATATTGTAGAGCAAGAGGATTAATGACTTCATTGTCAGAAATCCAGCATTAGCTAACAACAACAACATATTTTTACATTTTGGCAGTCACATTGCTCTCTCACAACTCCCAGAATGTGAGGACCACACCTGTTGTTGGTTTACAGTTCTCACTGACCTGACTGGGAGAATTATAAAAATAAATTTACTGACCATATCCTCTGATTTCACTGGTCGACAAGATTTTTTTCACAAGAAATCTGAATAGTGAATCTAGTGCATTTTTTCATCCAGAATTCAGATATGTAGTCAGAGAGGTAGAACTGGAACTTAAAAATTCAATGCCACAACTGGGATTTGAACCACAGACCTTCCGCTTACCGGGCAGCTGCTCTAACCACTGAGCTATTGTGACAAACTGCCAGAATGGCATTAAATTCTCAAACCAGTTCGTATTTCTCCTGGTAAACCACAAAGGCAGTCTCACATCAGAGACAAATTACCCCAATGGTGACTTACCATTGTAAGTACTTTATATCCCAGGATTAAATAACCTTCAGAATTTTCCCATCAGGCATAGTTTTTCTGTGAAAGCTACTTTTCAAAATATGATTTTAGCGTTTTCTTTGACCTGTCAGAGGAACCTTTACCTCATATGTAGCTATTTTACTCAAGCCGTATTTATTGAAATTATTTGTAATATCACTCTGAAGCACCACAAAACAAGACTGTGCAGGTTCATTCATGTTTAGACATGCTCAGACCTGTCTGGCATTGTGATGTGTCAGTATTGAGCTGACTGTGACATTGTTCACTAGTGAAATATTTCCTTCCTTTCTGTTTAGAAGTGTATTGTGTATGTTGTGCATGTTGTACTTCAGTGCTTAATGTTTTCATCATGCCAAGAAAGTGTGTAAATCATGCAGATAATTTCTGCTATATTTGTGCTGAGCTGACCTTCAAGTCTCAGAGGCGAAATATGACCCCACTTGTAAAGAAGTGTTATCATCTTTACTTTGGCTGTCAAGTTGGTGATTTTGATAAGAGCTGGGCCCCAAATACATGCTGTGTTTCGTGTGTTAGACTGCTGACTGGGTGGAAAAATGGTACACATCATATGCCATTTGCAATTCCCATGATTTGGAGGGAACCGAAGGATCATTCAACTGACTGTTATTTTTGTTTGACAAATATTAAAGGAATCACATCTAAAACAAAATATACAGTTAAGTATCCGAATTTGCAATCTGCATTGAGACCTGTCTTAGACAGTGAAGAGTTCCCCGTACCAGTATATGTAGATACAACCTTAAGTGATAACTCTGATTCTGACCTAACTGAAACTCAAAATGATTCCGATGAAAATAAAAATGATCTTACATATGAAGCCAGTAGCTGTTCATCAGAACCATACTTTCCCTATCAGCAAGACCTTAATGACCTGATTCAGGATTTAAATCTGTCTAAACTGCAAGCTGAAGTTTTAACTTCCAGACTCAAAGGGTGGAATTTATTCCAAAAAGATGTAAGAATAAGTAGTTATTGTAGCCGCCATAGTGTTTTCAAAGAATACTTCTCTGAAGAATATGGTGTTGTGTTTTGTAATAATATTTGTTCACTTATGGAAACTCTTGGGCATCAACACCGACCAGATGAGTGGCGATTGTTCATAGACTCCTCTAAAGTAAGTTTGAAGGCTGTGCTGCTACATATTGGCAATGAACTTCCATCAATACCAGTAGCGCATGCCGCTATGAAAGAGACATATCAAAATATGAAACTAATTTTAGAGAAAATACAATATGGAAAATATGAATGGAATATCTGTGGTGATTTAAAGGTCATTGCTTTATTGCTTGGTTTGCAACTTGGGTTCACCAAATTTTGCTGTTTTTTGTGCGAGTGGGACAGCAGAGATAAGAAGTCTCACTACGTTAGAAAGTCATGGCCAAAACGTGAATCTCTTCTCCCTGGCCAGAAAAATGTGGCATGTGTCCCTTTAGTGAATCCTGAAAAAATATTTTTACCTCCATTGCATATTAAGTTAGGAGTTATGAAAAATTTCGTCAAAGCTATGGACAAACTTTCTGATGGATTCTTGTACTTGAAATCGAAATTCCCCCAAGTCAGTGACGCTAAATTGAAAGAAGAAGTTTTTATAGGACCACAAATCCGATCATTAATGGCTGATGAACATTTCGAGGGACTGTTAAATCCACTGGAGAGAGCAGCCTGGCAGTCTTTCAAAAGTTTATGTTGCAATTTTCTTGGAAACCATAAAGCAGAAAACTATCTTGACATAGTGGCTGATCTTCTGCATTCTTATAAAGCTATGGGATGCAACATGTCTTTAAAAATTCACTTCTTGGACTCTCACTTGGACTTCTTCCCCGAAAACCTTGGAGCTGTCAGCGATGAACACGGTGAGCATTTTCATCAGCAAATTTCTATGATAGAGAAGAGGTACCAAGACAAGTGGAGTTCCAATATGCTGGCTGACTACAGTTAGACTACAATGAGAGACGTTCCAGATGCAAAATATACCCGAAAATCACTATCTACCACTTTCTAGGTAAGTCAGAATCAGTAGTTATAATTTTGAGTTAGATAGCTAGTTACGGAGTTTTTAGAATATTATAAAAATTCAAATGAATATCACACAAAACTCCTGCCCGATGTGGACAAACTGTAATTATATTTGAATTCAGCACGAAAAATACTTTTAGAATCTGTTATTTTAATTCTTGTGAAAGAGAAAAAGTTAATTTTTGTAGACCAGTGTTACCAATCAGCAGACGTATTACATGCCATGACAGGACTTGGACATATATATAATGTATATTCTGATGATGACTGCATTCCTCAAAGATGCTCAAAATCCAGCTACCTCACACCACTAAAGGGTAAAGGATGCTGACACAGAAGGTTCACCCACTTCAACCTACACAAATATATTGTCTCTACCACCCCCCAGGAGGCAGGGATGAAATGAAGAAACCGAAGGTGCCATATAGGGTCACAGCTAGACAGGCCACAGAGATGCATGAAAGTCCCTAACAAGTGCTGAGAGCTCTTCATCCGGCACCAGGCCCCACCAAGCAGCTATCACACATCAATTCCAGTGTCACACTGAACATCCCCCACCCCGCAACAGAGCAGAAGGCTGGCCAAACACCACCTGGCACGAAGGACAGCAGTTACCATGCACAATCATCTGTGCCATCTACCTGGCACTGCCAACACTACATGCCTGAAAGTACATCTGAAAGATGATAAGGAAATGGAATGAAGGAAAATGATGGAAAGGAAACCATGGTATGAAATAATGCACCCTAACATTCACCTAAGTGACATGGGAAACTACAGAAAAACCCATGTCAGCTTGTGCAGCCATGGGGTTCTAAACTGTGGCCTCCTGAATGCAGGACACAGATGTTACCACCTGAGCCATCCCACTTGGTACCCCACACTACTACTTATACATATGCAGCCTGATGATAATGGAGGGGTCAGAACAAAGATGACCATGAGTGTGGCAGAACAAAGCATTTCCAGGCTCTTCTAGAAAATTTCAATTGCTGGCTTATCTTCAAGAAACTTGAGAAAAGATGAATTTTGAGAAAAAGACATGCTACATCACCCTTGCCTACATAAGGAAATGCTGAGAGGAGTTCCTTAGAGTTGTTAAGTGTTGAATAAGAAAGCTGTTAGCCATTCATTTTAAGTATGTGTGTGTGTGTGTGTGTGTGTGTGTGTGTGTGTGTGTGTGTGTGTGTGTGTGTGTGTGTGTGTGTACATGTGTGTGTTTACTGTTGAGAGAGAGAGAGACAGAGTTTGAGTATCATCCAAGATAGTTTTGAACCTTTATTCATCCTGTCAAAGTTGTTTGTTGTGCGAAGCAGTTTTAGTGTATGTGATGGCCAAAGCCAGCAGTTTCTGAGACAGAGAAGGACAATGAAGTATATACATGTTAAGGTTAATGGAAGACAGAACAGCTGTGAGTTGCAAGGTCATGACAAACTGTAGGTTGTGTTAAGGAAGGAAAAAGAGGACTGTGTTTCTGTGATTGAATTTTAAGGAAATAAATTGGCAAAAAATAACTGAAAAATGTTACTTATAGCAATATTGTACTTATTAATGTCAAGTTCTTTATAATTAATTTTCAGAAAAATTATATATTAAATTGAAATGTGAATTATTGTCAATGTAAACATCCTTGCCTTTTTAAGATGTAATACCCTGCAGATAAAAAGAATTCTCAATGCTGAGCATTACAAAGAACTGCCGCAACCCTATAAACAGTTTATCAGACCTAAGTCCATATGCTTTGGATATAAACTATGGGTCTTATGTGGTACTGTTGGCTACTGTTACAGCTTCTTAATATATTATGGAAAGGACCAGGGAGGATGAAAGGAGAATTTACCATTAGGTTCCAAAGTAGTTTTGAAAATGTCCATTATTGATGAGTGTTATTTTACTAATCATGAATTGCTTGTCAAACTGAAGGAACTAGGATTGTATAAGTATAACCGTAAGAGAAAACAGGATGTAATGGAAAAGAAATGGAGCAGATACTCATACCTCAAATTTGATGGAGAAATGGAAATGTTGGTCATTGTTGAATGACAACAAGTCTGCTGCACTGCATGCAGTGAACACATACAAGAATTTCATGGGAGGTGTCAGTTTTTAGGATTGGCTAGTAGAAAATTGGTATGAGAGTGGAAACACTCACATGGTCTAATCTCTATGAAAGGAAGAAGAAGAAGCTAATTCAGAAATGTACAATTGCAGTACAAGTGGTAGATATTGGTGCCTGTTTATGAGGATGGTAAATATGACTAGTAAGAGATGCAATGAAGAAGTTTCTCTTTCAATGAATGAATTTAGAAGACAGGATTGTCAGAGCATACCTGGAGAAAGGTCTTGAATTGAAATCAAATAAGGGAAGAGCAACAAAACTTGTCTCATCTCTCAGGAGTAATGTACATATATGATCAGAAGCTACACATCATCCAGAAGCAGGAAAACCTAAGAAGATTCCAGTTTGAGAACTCTAAAGGTAGGCCTAGAAAAATTTTTGGGAAGTGTAATACTATGCTCTGTATTGAATTCTTTCCCAAATATCATATTAGGCTATAATTAAATTTTGGTTTTGGGAAGTTCTTTAGGTTAAAACTTTGTAAATGTGAGCTATTGCAAAATAATTCTGAAATATTATGAGTTTATTATTACCAATTTCCTTATCCTTTGCCACTTTTTTAAATAAGCAATGTAAGGATAAAACAGCTGACAAGCACCCAGCATCCTCAAATGATTGAGGATGACAGAATACAGTTTCTCAATTTAAGAATCTATGTTACTTAAAAATAAATTGCGCTCTAATGGATTACAATTCTTTTTCATCAAATGCAAATAAAACTTGGCTACATATCTTCAAAGATTCAGCTTAACATTAAACTTTTGTTCTTCCTTTTGGTAAAATGTTTATAAACAGCTGAAAATTTTGCTTAAATTTACTATTACAGAGTTATCATGGAACTTAAAGACTTCCTTACATATGTTAATGAAAAAGATATAAAGACACAAGATCTATATTTTCAACAATAAATCTGTGTATAGAAAGATCCATATCATTTTCGCATAGTAATCCTAACAGCAAAATTCATTTGTTGCCACAAGTCCCCACCGAAAGTATATTTCACTACCACAAGATGCTGTCACAACAGACCATCACCACAACAGAAACCCAACAACATGGGTCAACACATCACTGTTTCTAGCTTCTCTTCATATATTACTGAATCTATTATTTCACCATTTAGCTAGATTGTAAGTAGGTGATTTTATACAATTTACAATTGCAAGGTCTTATTTTATATCTTGCCTTATGAAGTTTGGAAAGGCATAAAACTGGATTATTAGTGACTTTTACAATATGTTTCTTTCATTAAATTGTCTTATAATTGTCTTTAATTGTCTTATAATCCCACCTTGAATTAGAACTTCTACTCTGTTAATATAATCAGATTAATCCAAAATTACAATCCTATTAATTATCTTTATCTGCTTTAGTATAAGTTACATTTTATTCATTCACTCATTTAATAATCTGTTTATTATGAGTTGGTTAATGGTAGTTTTTTGCTCAAATTCTAAATTTCATTTTGAACAAATATTCATCAATCATTTAAATCCTGACTATAAATTTCAATATCTGCAACATCTTCATCTGTTATTGTAGAATTCACTCAGTGTTGAAACACTTAGCATCACTTACATCAGTCTCGGCTGGTTTCGAGAGCTTAACTTGCTCCCATCATCAGAGTGCCCAACTGGCTCTTGTGGATGCTGTCTGGCACTTCTAATGATGGGAGCAAGTAGCTCTTGAAACCAGCCAAGACAGATACATGTAAGTGATGTTAAGTGTTTCAACACCAACTCAATTTTACAATAATTTGGATTCACATCACTGTTGCTAACTTATTCAAATATCTGCAAAATATTCATCTGTATTTATTGAAATTTTACGCAAGCTTTTTTCCTTATTTAGAATATGGAGTCTTTCTCATTGAATTTACAATGTGAAAGATAAAAGAAAAGTGAAGTTTTAGTGACTATTATTTAGTAGTATTTATTGATAAAATATTTTTATTTGATTCTCATTCTAGAGGGAAAGGCTCCATTCCTGAATAGTTCCAACCTAAATGTCACAGAACTGCCAGTGCGCCCAGGACTTCCAGTTATGTTGTACTGCCAATTTATAGGGATGCCCAGTCCTCAAATAGTATGGATAAAGGTAACTTATTATTTTAAAATAAGAGGTATGATCAAAGCAATCCAAATGACCTAGAATTAGCTGTCCTTTTACTGCAGAGAAACTGCAATATCAATGAAACTGTCAATGAACGGCAACTAGTTGAACAATGTGAAGAAGAGAGTGATACTGATGCAGATGATTTGCCACCAAGAGAAGAGAAGAAAATTCTGACACAGAGAAAAGTGGGACAGGAGATGAATCTATTATTAGAGATACTCTATTCTGTTTAAGAGGGGGTGGAAATAAAAAGTAAGGAAAGTGTTCTGAACTCACAAATACACATAGAAAAAGTATACATAATCTACTCAATAGATTTCCAGGTGTTGTCTGTGAAGCACATCAAGCCAAAGATGTACTTGATCGCTGGAAAATATTTATAATTGACAAAATATGAGCTATACTATTGTCCTACAACAGAGTTGAAAAATTCCATTTTGTAATGAATCTGAGATGATTCAAATTCCTTCTTTGGTACCACCGTTTTGATGACAGAACTACAAGAGAAAAGCAAAAGAAGTTGGACAGCTTAGCAGCAATCCAAAAAATATTTTCATTCTTTGTTGAAAACTGTAAGAAAAGCTATTCTTTTGGGGCATATGTATGATCGATGAAAAGCTTGAAGCCTTTCATGGGAGAAGCAGATTTAAACAGCACATGTCATCAAAAGCAGCCAAATATGGCATTAAGATACATGCTCTGGCAGACGCTAAAATTTGTTATTGCCAAAATTTGGAAATTTATGCAGGGAAGCAGCATAAAAGAACTTTTTCTGTAGGCAACAAAGCTGCAGATGTTGTTAGGTGTCTAACGCAGCCTATTTATAAGGCTGGCCATAAAGTAACCAGTGTCAATTGGTTTACAGATGTGGAACTAATTACTGTTTTGAAGAAAAATAAATTGTCATTTGTTGCGACAGTAAAAAAGAATACAAGATGTTTGCCAGCTGAGTTATTGAGTGTTGTTGTTGTTGTTTTCTAGTGCCTTGCATCTGGCAATGAAGCCATTAGCATTCGTGCTTTCCAATACTTTTGAACTGTAGTTTCTTCTGATCTGAATGCTTCACAGGTGTTATTGAGTGTAAAACATAGGGAAATTAAATCTTCAATGTTTGGCTTTGGTGAACATGCTACTATGGTTTCCTACATTCCTCGAAAAAGCCAAAATGTGCTCACAGGTTTCAAGCATGCATCAGATGACTCAATTGATGATCACACTGGAGAAAGTGTTAAACTTAAAGTGCTGACTTTCTACAATGAGGCAAAGAGTGGAATGGATGCTTTGGATAAGAGGTTTCTAGGTACAACTTGGCCAGAAATAAAAGAAGCTGACCAGTGGTTGTTTTCTTTGCCATGCTAAATATAGTTGGTATAAATGCTCAAATAGTAGCAATTTGATTTGATTTTTTTTTTTTTTGGTTAATGCCCTCTAGCATAGTGTCATATTGGACAGTGAATGAATGAAATGAGTGAAAAGATGCTCAAATGAGGCCAAGGTCCATAGAGCTTTAAGTTACCTGACCTTTGTTTTCTCAGGATAAGGGAAAACCTCAGAAAAAACCCTCCATTACATACAGTTTCTTCTGGATATCAGTTTTACCCTCTGTTATGGAAATATATTTCAATTTAATTGAAATAAGTTTCAATTCACATGCCAACTCACCCAGATAACTCACCCAAAGTGAGATTTGAACTCTTCACCTCTTGGACATGAGGCTGTACCACCATGTTACAGAGGCGGGCAGCAATTGGAAATGAATTAAAGGTGAACCAGAGGAGACTGTTGATGCGAAATGTAGTTTGGTGGTTCACGTTGGATCGCCATTTGATGCAAAAATTAATGAAGTGACATTGGTTTACGTTGTGTCGCCCTTTGCTGTGGTTCGCTCAGTCGGTAGAGTTCAGTATGAGATCTCTTTCATCCCGGGTATGCGTAAGTATGTTATAGATTACCCCAGAAAAACTTTTGTATATTGTTTATTACTTCTCATACACTTTCGGGAGTTATGCCGACTTTCGATACGCAGAGGAATCGCACTCACGTGTGTACACCACAACGTGCAGCACCAGTCTGGGCTGAGTAGTGACGCTTTCTGGTGTACCCACGCTAGAAAAACGTTCTCTCCAATTTTAAATGTCATGACGTCATCCAAAAGAAAGCCTCGTATCCAAAATGCTATTTCATTCCTTTTCCCAATTTAGAAATGTCCCTTTCTATTATAACATGTTCTTTTTTGAATTCCGAATATCTAGTTACCTTTTTATGATTAAACGATGTTTTCTTTATATTTTATTAAATATATCGCGCGACTTTTAAGATTGGCATACCTGAATTTTGACCGTGAATTTAAACTATGTAGTATGACGTCATGACTCGTTAATTTCAAACCAATAATGCGTTTATCCTACAAATTTAACGACTATTATTTACTCATATCTTGCTCACCTTACAACACTTCCTGCTCTATTATCTACATATGTTATTACTCAACACTTATCGCAAATCTCACATCCGGCAATTAAATTAAAACGTGTCTTTATCAAGCCCATTCGATTTGAAATTTAAATTTCGGTATCAAATGCCCCCATTTATGTTATTTTATTATTTCATAATAAAATAATGTAAATGTCTTGCCCGAAAGAAAAATTAAAAATTACTCCTGTATTTTGAATAATCGGCAACACTCCCATTATATACAATTTTCAATTACACTGTTTTGAAATTGGTTATTAACATATTTTCTCATTAATCTTTATAACATGACAAACAATTATACACTTGCCTAAACATTAATCCTTAAATACTAATTACAATATGTTATGGTTTCTCCTGTGAAACTTTTATATAAAGGTTAAATTTCAAGAGTCTTTCTTTATACTTCCTTCTTTTAGTTCATGTTTGCTCACTTCGCTCTCACTATCACTTGCACTGTGATTTTGCACTTTTGTTATTGTAACACATATCTTTACTAGATCCTTTAAGCACTAAAATGTACATATATTTATATAAATCCATTACACTCTTCAGACAAGTTCTTTCTTTGTCTTGCTGTGATAACTATCTATACATCTAAATATTTTAACAAATGTTTACAAAGTAAATAATTTGTTTTCTCTCTATGCGGAGATGAACATTTTAACAATCTTTCTGAAGCTGTTATTGTGAGCTCTATACAATGTATTCTTAAGCTCTTTGTAGTATATAGCAATTCACATTCTGCATTTGTCATGAATACGTAAGTACCTAACCAATATATGATTTTCAAGTAAGCTAACATTTAAATTTTATCTCAAAGCTGATTGGGCGCCAATAGACAAATGACACTTCGAATTTTTTTTACATGAAATCAAGGTTCCAAGGTACCACACGGTTTCTTGTATGGTCGAAGGAGTTGTTTATGCCATCTTCCCAGACATTTTTCATTTTTAACGTCTTTTACTTCATAGGTATGATAACCAAATTTTGATATAATTTCTGCAGGACCTTTATATAACAATTCCATCCTTTTGTTCCTACCTCGCAAGGCACTTGATAACTTATGGTCTTTAACTAGCACCCAATCGCCTATCTTAGGTTCCCATTTATGTTTTCTACTCTTTTTCTTTAATTTTCGCTTCTCTGCCTTTTTCTTGATTCGTTCAAAAGCAATTTTCGCTCTTTCTCCTTCACTTAACTGAATGTCATTAATTTTGAGTATTTTTGGTACCCCGATCAATATTGGTTCTGGTTCAATTCCTAACATTAATTTTATTGGGGCAAACCCAGTACTTACATTAATGGTGTGATTAATAATCTTTTCTATCAATGGACAATATTTCACCCAATCCTTGTGATTATGATGTGTAAGTACACGTAAATAAATTCCTATATCTCGGAGGACACGTTCTGTTGGATTCCCTGATGGAAAGTATGAGGAACAATGATTTAGTTTTCTCGCATCTAATGTCACCCTAATCTTTCCATTGGCCTTATTTACAATACATAGGGGATTCACAAATTCTGAATTCGAAATCTCAATAACCTCATCTTCTAACATTGACTTTATAACTGCATCTACCTCTTCTCTTATTGTACTAGGGATAGCTCTTGCTTTATGTGTAAAAGGTTTGATGGGTATCATCTCAAACGAATGAGTATAAATATTACATTTCCCAGGTTTCTCAGAGAATACTTCTTTATTTCGGATTAATATCTTAAACAGTTTATCCCTCTGTTGTTCATTTAGTTGATCAGCCTGAGTTACCTTTTCCCGCAGTAATTCTTCTAAGTCTTCACTGCTCTCCCTATCATAGTACCTAGTTGCGTCAGAAAACCTCAAATTGTCTATGAAATCATTTTTATCCCATTCTACATTTTCCTTATTATCGACACTGTACTCTTTGACATTTACTTCAGTTAATTCCATAGCTCCTACTTTAACATATTCTACAAAGAATGTATCCCCTTGGATTTCTTCTTCCTCTTTTTCTCGTACAATTGTTTCTGAACTACTTATCTTCCACAAATGGCACTATAATGGTCTCATCTTCAACTTTCATTTCTACAATCATGTTTTTAAAATTCACCACAGCTTCCCAGGCATAAAGACAATCACAACCTATTATAATATCTGTCACAAGTCTTCCTACAATCAGAAATAAAATTCCAAGTATTCTCCCATTTATTTCAATATTTATCATTGCTTGAAATTTTACTCTCTCTTTTCGTTTTCCCACAGCTAGCGAGCAATATATCCCATTAACTGGTAAAGACATTACTTTGGTAAAGACATTACTTTAAAACCACTACTTTGTAAATTATCATAAAAATTTTGTGAGCATACTGTGCTATTTGATCCCGTATCTATAATTGCATTGTATTGTTTTCCATTTACTCCAATTTTGATTTTAGGTGGATCTCCTACTTTTTCGTTTTCGTCAATTCTATTTTTCCATTCTCTTTTCTTTTGTATCATCATTTGCCTTCCAGGACTATTTATTTCCGAGTACTTATCACAATCATTACTAGGATACCCAGTTCTCACTGAAGGCGCATTTGACCGGGTCTGGCGTTTCCCTGATTTTTAGGTATGGCTCCTGTACTATTTCCCGAATTGTTACTTCTGTTTTCCTGCATTAAATCGGGGTTACTTCCTACCATGTTTTTGACCGTGTTAATGGCCTCTACCATTTCAGCATTTTCGGGGGAATTTCGTCCATTAGAATACCTTTCTCCCCGTCTTGGTGACCTCGGTCTAAACTCATTATCTCTGTTTGTCCAATACCCATCATTTGAATTTCTACTATGTCCAAAATAACGTCCCCGTCTACCTCGATCAAATCTATTTGTATTCATATAATTCACCCTTATATTTCTTCATCTTAGATTACCATTTCTATTTTGGTGATGCCCTTCCTGGTTACATCTACCTTGATTTTCCCACCGGAATGATTCCATCCTTGGTACTGGTCCTTTATATCTTTCCCTAATCTCACTTCTATTCTGATAATACTGTGCCCCTTGCCCGAAAGAATTTACAGTTTCTTTTTCTTCATATTTATTTCCAAATGCGTGTTTTGGCTTATTGACTTCTAAGGCTGATAATAATTCGATCATAGCTGCAGTGCTATCGGGTCGGGCTATGATTAGGTAGTGTTGAAGCGTTTCCGGAAAATGTGGAGTAACTATATTTATTAGATCTTTTTCATCCATGGGAGGATCCAACATCTTCGATTTTCACGCTATTCTCATAAAATAGTTGACCATCGATTCCTCCGATCTAGGATTAAACTTTCCATTGCTTAATTCAACTCTAATATTAGCCTGCCTACTAGCCCCCCAATATGTGGTTAAAAAGATGTTCCTAAAGGTCCCGTAATCATTATTGTTACCCATAGAAAGGCCTAGCCAATTGGCAGCATTACCCTTTAGGCATTTTCTTACTATCACCATCTTGTACTCCTCTGGTATATGTTTCACCGTGAAGTACTCTTGTAACCCTTCTATAAAGGCTTTAGGATCATCTGAATCTTCATTTTCAAAAACTGGAGGTGTCATTTCATTTAAGACATGGTTAGGCCAGTGTAAATTTGAATTGTCACTTGTCCCTGAACTATTTCTGAGATCAGAATGGGAATTACTGTTACCTCTATTTTGCATCGAAATGTCAGCTGATACACCTGGTATTGCCTCGTTTCTTGCAGCTTCATTATTAAGATTGTTGTGATTACATGCATTTTCATTTAATTTCAAATTTTCTAAGGCCTCTTTTACCTGAGTAATTTCTGTTACTACCCCTTTTGTTTGGTCTGTAACATCCTCCAAATTTCTAGCCTGCCTTTCACTTTCTATATCAGATCTTTCCATTCTAACTTTACACCCCTGTAGCTCTTCTCTAATTTCTTCCCTGTCTTTATCTAACCTTTGTACTACCTCTTCCCTTTGTTTGTCTAATTTATATGTTACTCTTTCCCTTTCTTTATCTAATTTTTCACTAACTTGTTGACCTAATTTCTTTTCAGAATTCTTTACTTCTTGCCTTATTGTCTCTAATTCTCCCTTAACCTGTTCTCTATTTTCTTTGACTTCACTACAAACTTTATTAATTTCCTCCCTAACTTCTTCCCTAAAGGTTTCTAAAGCTCTCTTCTGATTTTCCAATTGCATTCCCAATTCCTGTTGTCCCTTCTCTAATTTCTGTCCTAACTCTATACTAGTTTCATCTATCTTTTGACTTAACTCTGTACTCATCTTTTTCGCTGTTCTTAATTCTTTACTAGTTTCATCTATCTTTTGACTTAACTCTGTATTCATCTTTTTCACTGTTCTTAATTCTTTACTAGTTTCATCTATCTTTTGACTTAACTCTGTACTCATCTTTTTCATTATCTTTTGAAACATATTCTCTATTTCTGACATAATCGCTGGCCTTTCTGAATTACTACCAAACATTTCTGAGCTACCTCTAGGTGTTTCTCTAATGTTCTGATCTTCTACTTCTTGGCATATTCTGCTACCGATTATATTTTGATTATATTCTTCCATCCTAACTACACTTTTCTCAATTTCCGGGATCTCAAAACCTAGAAAATCGCTATCACTGTCTTCCATTTCTAAGCTATTTGCATGTGTTTTTCTACTCACCAATATTTCACAATTTTCACTATTATGATTTTTTTTTTTTTTAACTGCACTTAAACTTATTCACTACACGTTTCACACGATGTTGACACGCTGGGCACCTTCTTGTTTGCTGCTTCGATGCTGGCTTGGTCGTCGTCCTTATTAATCACTGGTTCAATGCTGGTCTAGTTCATTCTTGGGGTTGGTCTATTGTCTCGATGCCACACGTTGGTTTGCCATTTGATGCGAAAATTATGGTGTTGGTGCACGTTGTATCGCCCTTTTGTAGCAGAATATATGATGGTCACGGTGTGTCGCCCTTTGATGTGGAATGGATGTAGTTTGCTCCAGCTTAGTTCAGCTTGAAATCTCTTTAATCCCGGGTATGCATAGGTATGTTTTTACAGATTACCCCAGAAGAACTTTTGTATATTATTTATTTTTTACTCTTTGACACTTTCAGGAGTTATGCCGACTTTCGATACATAGAAATACTCGCAGAGCAATCGCACTCACGTGTGTACACCACAACGTCTACCACCGGTCTGGGGCGAGTGAACACTTTCTGGCGTACCCACGCTAGGAAAACGTTCTTTCCAATTTTAAATGTCATGACGTCATCAAAAGAAAGCCTCGTATCCAAAATGCTATTTCATTCCTTTTCCAAATTTATAAATGTCCCTTTCTATTATAACATGTTCTTTTTTGAATTCCGAATATCTAGTTACCTTTTTATGATTAAACGATGTTTTCTTTATATTTTATTAAACATATCGCGCAACTTTTAAGATTGGCAGACCTGAATTTTGACCGTGAATTTAAACTATGTGGTATGACGTCATGACTCGTTAATTTCAAACCAATAATGCGTTTATCCTACAAATTTAACGACTATTATTTACTCATATCTTGCTCACCTTACAACACTTCCTACTCTATTATCTACATATGTTATTACTCAACACTTATCGCAAATCTCACATCCGGCAATTAAATTAAAACGTGTCTTTATCAAGCCCATTCGATTTGAAATCAAAATTTCGGTATCATCTACCATTTTATGCAGCTAAAAGATTAGTCAACTCTGAATTCAAAAATTATTTCAAAATATTACTATGAAAAATCAAAAAATAAAAGATGGGAACTACCAAACATTCAAACAGTAATTCCTGAGTATCCTTGAAAAATGGCAGCTGCAACCTTCAGGTTGATTACAGAACATGATTGTCTGGCAAAACATTTAAACAGAATTGGGATATATTCTTCACCACTCTGTCCTCTATGTGATCTGCAAGAGGAAATGGATCGAGACCACCTTCAAATATGCCCGGCCACTTCTGACACCCCATCCATCAGTGAAAAATATTGGAGAGCAAGAGGATTAATGACTTCATTGTCAGAAATCCAGCATTAGCTAACAACATATTTCAGGTAATATTAATAGAACAACGGGATACACACATTGCAGGGTATCTATGAAAGGACTAAAGGTTTCAGATAAGGAAGAGGAACTTGTTGGGAGGGGAAACCTTACACTCAGGGAAGAATTAATTATTGAACCATGGGCAGCAAAATTAGTAACTCATGCATTAAAACTGTTATAATTGTCCATTTTCTATTCTACTTAACAGACATATCTAATTTACTTACATATGAGAGCTAAGGTTATCTTCACAAAAATGGTGATTCTGATGGTCATGACTTTGTGCAGAATATGTCCATCAAGTTTCACAATGGATGTCCAAATGTTAAAGAGAGCCAAGACAGCTAAAAGCCAGAAGGCAAGAGACCTCTCAAAAGTTTCCCTCTATGTATACACTTGGAGCACCTTCTGCACCATCCAGAACAATGCTCAGGCCATCCCTGCGATCACTCATTCCTCTTTGCTATGTGTATATCCAAGAAATGCCATAATTTGTATTCCCAGTGCTAATTTCTTTTTCTTTTTTTTTTTTTTTTCACTAAAATTTACTAACACTCAAAATCACACCTGTTATGAGTTTTCTTGAAGCTGAACCAAGTTATATGGTTCAGATAACAAGGTTTAATGTGGATTTTATATTTTCATCTCAGCACTGATAGAGTATTGACATGGAAAGCCAGAATCTGTGGTTTGAGTCTAGCAAGACTCAGATTCCATCCCTTAAAATATCCATATTTTATGCACATTATTTTCCTCTTGTTTTCAGCATTATGCTCTGCTTACATGATTGAGAGTAACAGCTGATGGGTCAAAAATATTTCTTGTTTTGAATACATGGACCAACATTAAGACATTAATGTGTACAACCCACCTAGTTATGGTTTTATTATGAGATAGTACTTGGAAAGAAAAAATATTGAGCATTATGTGACCAATTGTCAGTTATTTAAATCATTCATAAGTATTCCTTACATGGGCACTGACTTCTATTATAAAAACTTAATTATCCTAAATAACTCCATATATATACAAGGTGTTAGGAGTATGAGTGCGCAGACTTCAAAGGCAACTTCCTGGCATTAAACTGAAACATAAGTTCCTGTACCATTTTCCTCTATAGTGCATAGTTTCATAAATAAAAATTAAAACTGGTCGTAAGTGTGATTGCAAATATGTCCCCACTCCGTTATTGTCTACTTCTGCAATTAGAACAGTGAGGTAGAGCAACAAAAGATGTGTTATTTATGTCTTTACGATATGTTGCTAAAATGATTTGTTTAGCCACAAAATGATATGAAAGGACTAGATTCCAGCGTGTCTATTGGAATAAAGTCTTGGGCATATTCCTTTCTTTAGCTCCTTAAACTCTGTTTCAGAATTAAGTATTCCTGCAAAACAAGTTATGATGTAAGTTTTGGCAACCCCACAACATTAGCCCGTGAGAAGCGCGGAAAGTGAGAGAATGTTGACAGTACAGCTACCCCCGTGACATCCATGCACAACAGGAGGTTCTGTCAGTGCTTCAGGTGCCATAAATGCATTCAGAATTATGGCAGTCTTTACAAATCAAGAGTATTTAAATATGCTTCTTGCTTAGGGCAGAACCGATTGTAACACACATGAATCACAACTCTTGATGATCTTCACACACGTATGTTTGAAGCAGCGGATATTGAGCGGAACACAAAAGCTCTAACGAGGGTAGGGCAACATTGGCTAAGAAGATGCAATGCCTGGATAGATTCTCATGGAACACATTTTGAACATCTACTGTAAAAGACATCTTGTTGAGTTTGCAGTTATTGACCATTAATAATTCTCTTCTTCTTCTTCTTCTTCTTCTTCTTCTTCTTCTTCTTCTTCTTCTTCTTCTTCTTCTTCTTCTTCTTCTTCTTCTTCTTCTTCTTCTCTTCTTCTTCTTCTTCTTCTTCTTCTTCTTCTTCTTCTTCTTCTTCTTCTTCTTCTTCTTCTTCTTCTTCTTCTTCTTCTTCTTCTTCTTCTTCTTCTTCTTCTTCTTCTTCTTCTTCTTCTTCTTCTTCTTCTTCTTCTTCTTTCTTCTTCTCTTCTTCTTCTTCTTCTTCTTCTTCTTCTTCTTCTTCTTCTTCTTCTTCTTCTTCTTCTTCTTCTTCTTCTTCTTCTTCTTCTTCTTCTTCTTCTTCTTCTTCTTCTTCTTCTTCTTCTTCTTCTTCTTCTTCTTCTTCTTCTTCTTCTTCTTCTTCTTCTTCTTCTTCTTCTTCTTCTTCTTCTTCTTCTTCTTCTTCTCTTCTTCTTCTTCTTCTTCTTCTTCTTCTTCTTCTTCTTCTTCTTCTTCTTCTTCTTCTTCTTCTTCTTCTTCTTCTTCTTCTTCTTCTTCTTCTTCTTCTTCTTCTTCTTCTTCTTCTTCTTCTTCTTCTTCTTCTTCTTCTTCTTCTTCTTCTTCTTCTTCTTCTTCTTCTTCTTCTTCTTCTTCTTCTTCTTCTTCTTCTTCTTCTTCTTCTCCTTCTTCTCCTCCTCCTCCCTCCTCCTCCTCTTCTTCTTCTTCCTCTTCTTCTTCTTCTTCTTCTTCTCCTCCTCCTTCTTCTTCTTCTTCTCCTTCTTCTTCTTCCTCCTCCTCCTCCTTCTCCTCTTCTTCTTCTTCCTCTTCCTCTTCTTCTTCTTCTTCTTCTTCTTCTTTTTCACATGTTAGGCCATCTAGGCTGTTCCGGCTCCAAAGGCATGTTCTTTATAATAGATAATTTCCTGTTTAGCAAAAAGTGGCTGTTTTTAATTACCAATTACACAATGAGGTATTTCCATTCTGAACATTTGAAGTTGCTATCTTTGATCATCCAACTTGTGGCGGAATGTTGTTGGTCTCTCGTTGTGTCGCCCTTTGATTTGGTTCGTTCCGGCTAGTCAGGATGAGATCTCTTTCTTTATCTCGGGTACGCGCAGGTGTTATAGACTACCCAAGAAAACCTTTGTATATTGTTTATTACTTCTTATATACTTTCGGGAGTTATGCCGATTCTATACTGTAGACGAATCGCACTCACGTTCTGTACACCATAACTTGCAGTACTGGTCTGGGGTGAGTAGTGACGCTTTCTGGCGTCCCCACGCTAGGAAAACGTTCTCTCCAATTTTAAATGTCATGACGTCATCCAAGAAAGCCTCGTATCCAAAATGCTATTTCCTTTTCCCGCAATTTAGAAATGTCCCTTTCTATTATAACATGTTCTTTTATGAATTTCGAATATATAATTACCTTTTTAGGATTAAACGATGTTTACTTTATATTTTATTAAATATATCGCGTGACTTTTAAGATTGGCAGACCTGAATTTCAAACGTGTATTTAAACTATGTAGTATGACGTCATGACTCGTTAATTTCAAACCAATAATGTGTTTATCCTACAAATTTAACGACTATTATTTACTCATATCTTGCTCACCTTAAAACACTTCCTACTCTATTATCTACATATGTTATTACTCAACACTTAACGCAAATCTCACATCCGGCAATTAAATTAAAACGTGTCTTTATCAAGCCCATTCGATTTGAAATCTAAATTTCGGTATCAAACTACACCTTATGCATAGCCTTTTATGCAGCTTTTAGTTTACTTTTCATAAATACGATTGAATAGCTTAACAGCAAACCACCCGATCCCTCATTTCTGGCATTAACTGACAAGAAACACACAGGCACTTGGCCAACTGGATTTCGAGCACTAGCCTAGTTTAGATCTTCACCCGTTGCAAGTGTGAACACATACCTGGCTGCAAATCAAAACAAAACATTCGGCCTGTGTTGCCACACTGTGCAGATAACGTATTCAATAATGTTTGATTACCTCCTTTAACTTTCAAGATAGTTGGAGTTGTTATTGGACTTTATTATTAGTCATATTTGGATCTCCCAGCTCGCAAAGTCTGCGCACACATACCCCTAACAATCTGTATATATAGCATATACTCGTATATAATATATATATGTACATATTTATGTTCATCACACTTGTGGTTTAGTTTTTCTTAAGTAAAAATCAATCAAAATAAGTATCTGAAAACATAATTTATGTTTGTAAATATTGTTTAAAGTCATGATAGAACTAGCTTATTACTGTACAAACACAATTTGACATTTTGTTAAAATTAGAGAATGGTTTCTAAGTAAATTAATCAAAATGCAGATAGCTGAAAAGGAAAATGAAGGTATGATGAAAAAAAAAAAAAGTGGAAATATTATCTTTGTGGTTAAATGGTCAACATACTAGCTTATTGAAATAGAGATCCTGTATTTGATTCCTGAATGGTGATACTATTAGATATTTTTATTTATCTACAGCTAGGATTAGCTAATATTGATATTTTCTACAAGTTCAAGAGTTTCTGATACTGAAGTCATTGTCGGTCTGGGTGGCTCAGTTGGTTAGACGCTGGCCTACGGATCCCAAGGTCGCGGGTTCAAACCCGGCCCAGGTCGGTGGTTTTTAAGTGTGCTTAAAAACGACAGCTCCATGTCAGTAGATTTACCGGCATGTAAAAGAACTCCTGCGGGACAAAATTCCGGCACACCGGCGACGCCGATGTGATCCTGGCAATTGACAGCGTCGTTAAACAAGAAAATATATATTTTTTTTTTCTGAAGTCATTGTTTTCTCATTGTGTTGTAAGAATATACATCAATCTCAGCTCTTTGTTCTACAGATTACTAAGGATACTATTTTTATTTTCTATTACTTTCTTTAGCTCCTTAAGCTCTGTTTCAGAATTAAGTATTCCTGCAAAACAAGTTATGATGTAAGTTTTGTCAATTATATAGATGAATATTGTTGTTGTTGTTAGCTAATGCTGGATTTCTGACAATGAAGTCATTAATCCTCTTGCTCTCCAATATTTTTCACTGATGGAAACTGAAGAGACTTAACAGTAAATGTAACCGCTTTTTAGAGAGTACCATATTTTTATGTTTTGGCAGTCACATCACTCTCTCACAACCCCCAGAATGTCTGGAGGACCACACCTGTCGTTGGTTTACGGGTCTCACCGACCTGACCGGAGAGTTATCAAAATAAATTCACCGACCATATCCTCTGATTACCAATCAGAGGACGTATTACATGCTAATGACAGGTCAGCATGCTAGGGGTTAAGGTTTTATAGAGAAATGGAGAGGTTGGAAAAATAAAGACTCCCTAGCCCTCAGGAACCCTAATAGAATCGGGGTCAGAAGAGAACAAGAGATGACCAAGGTAAGGTCAGATAGAAAAGTTACAGTGAGGAGCAAAACACCAGTAAGATGAATATTGTATTCTTTATTATATCTATGTTTTTGAGATTGATGACTGCCACTTCTTTTTGTAAAAATTTGTTAACCTCTAAACTGTAACATTAAATTTGAAAGTCAAAAGTGTTAGGTATTATGGGAAAAGCATGCAGAAAATTATACACAACTTCTAGTAAACAAAGTAAGGTTATCATTGTTTCAAATTCCTCCATTGATAGTTCAGGAAAACCCTTTCCATTATATCTACATGCACCAATGACTCATCTAATAACAGAAATGTACTTACTATCATTCTTTGCTCTGCAGAAAGCAGTGGTGTATGTTGTGGGCTATCAAAGCTATCACTGAAGCCTATATCTAAAGCAAACTAGAATTAATTATAAGCAATACTAATAATAATTGCAATACTAATTGCAATTGCAATACCAGTTTCCCTCATCAAGAATTAGCGCATTGGATGGAACATATTTTGTTCTTTGCCACTGAACAAAGGGGAGGATAGTGCTTTGGATGATTACTGCTGCAGCCTTCACTACAATATGGGGAAGGAGGGGTGAGGCAGACGAGTACAGGATTAAGCACACCAAGTCTTCGGAATCCCGTGTCACTATACACACCCTAGTGCCTCTGAAATGTGTCATATAAATGCAACTGGTTTGGAGTTCACAAGAAGGCTCTGTTTTTAATATTGTGCAATATTGTCCTCAACAGCTCTATTAGTATTAGTATTATTTGTTTCATAGTGTACAGCATACCAAGAGACTTGCTAGTATTAATTCTTTGAAATGGATAAACAATTTGTAAT
The DNA here is from genome assembly GCA_030765045.1 of Tenodera sinensis. NCBI lineage: Eukaryota > Metazoa > Arthropoda > Insecta > Mantodea > Mantidae > Tenodera > Tenodera sinensis. The sequence goes on along the minus strand of CM060961.1, from coordinate 96,237,054 downwards.
AAAACAGTAAACGACCATAATCACAGTGGAAATATGAGGATAAGTTAGTATAGCAAAACAGGTAAGGCCTGCAGCTCTTTCACACTTACAATGTGAGCAGAAGGAAAAAATAAGAATCCTTAGAAAAGATATTTTAACATAAACAATTATGATAAGTATATGTTCATGCGTTAAATTAAGTAAAAATTGAAGCTATTAACAGTGAAGCAACAAGATTCTAAAATAAGAACAAATTAGAAACTAAAAACTTCACTTATCTTAGTATGTTGATATTCTTTTTCTGTTTTTCTGACCCAGCTGGATATAGCTTGAAACCCCTGGGTCAGAAAAATAGAAAAAGAATATCAACATACTAAGTAAGATAAGTGAAGTTTTTAGTTTCTAATTTGTTCTTATTTTAGAATATGTTCATGTGACTGGTTCGTGGGAATTAAATGAACTTTATTGATGGCCATAGATATTGTTTGCAACTGATAAAACGCCCTGAAATATGATGAGTTTCGCAAGTTTAGTATATTTAATCACAGCTTAAGATAAACATAAGAGATCAACAATTACAAACAGTATTTGAAGAAATGTGGTTAAAAACTGTGAATGTTGCTAATGAAGAGGACAAAGAAAGGCCTAGAAAGAGAAATTGTCATGAAGATGAAACCAATTCTTCACACTTAAGGCTTTTCTGAGAAGCCCTGGACACATGGGAACCATAGATTTCCTATTTCCAGTTCCAAAGTGTTTCCGTCAAACGTCGGGTTTAGCAATGGGCAACCCTCTCTCGCCATTCTTAGCAGATATTTACATGAGTTCATTGGAAATAATGATCACAAAAGGTTTCCTGTGGATGTTCAAACTCTGGCAGCAATATGTGGATGAAATATTTGCAATAGTTCCAAAAAGACACATCAGTGACGCATTAAAACTTCTGAACATACAGGACAAAAGTATAAATTTCACAGTGGAAGTAGAAAAAGATAATAAATTACCATTTTTAGATCTAAAATTAATCAAAAACAAGGATAGAATAAATTTCGGTATTCACAGAAAACCAATGCAGACAGACAACTACATAAAAGCTAATAGTTACAATCCAAGAATGCACAAACAAGTAATTTTCAATAGTTTAACGCATAGATTAGTGAACATCCCTCTTTCAGCACAACAATATAAAACAGAATATTACAAAATAATTTAAATAGCACAAAAAAACGGCTTCCCCAAAGAATTAGTAGATAAAAAGGTAAAACGAGCAGAAAAGAAAAAATTATTAAAAGAAACTACAACTCTCACAGCAGCAAAAAAAAAATTGATATTCAAAAAATTCACATATCACCCATGGGCTTTTGATAAATTTAAAAAAGTGTTCAAGGAATACAGCATTGAGCTAGCAGCAGTAAACCATTACTCCATAAAAACCTACTACTTTCAAACATCGAAGATGCTGTTCCACCTAACAAAAAATCTGGCATACACCAAATTGAATGCAGTGATTGTAATGAAATATACATAGGAAAAACCAAAAGATATTTAGAAATTAGATCCAAGGAACACGTTAGAAACATTAAGGGTAAACAATTAGAAAAATCAGCGGTTGCATTTCACTTTTGGACAAAAAATCATGACATAAAGCTAGAACCGAAACTTCTCAAACACATAACCGGAAAACAAGAACTGTCCACATGGAAACAAATCTTTATTTTAAAAAATAGAAACCGAGTATTTAATTTCGACATTCCTCAGAGAGACATTTTCAGTAAGTTCATTGAACCGCCACCAGAAGAAACACCAGAAGAAGCATCACCATCTGCACCATCAAACACCATGGAAACCCAGTTATTGTCCGGTTGATAATGGAGAAAAGTTAACCTTCGAAACGCGTCTCGGAAAAATATGTTGTAAGTGTTGTTTAGTGTTATTAATTAACTCACCTTTTAAATTAAATTAATTACAACAACACTGTTTTCAAACTTCTATGAAAGGAAGATATCTATATACTGTGTTTGAAAAATGAATTAAAAGTGTTATATTAATCTCAAAATTTTCTAACAAGTCTGTTCAAATCATTGCAGCTTATATGAAATCAAATGGGCTTGATATTGTGCACAGTAAAGTTTATAAACTATGTGAATCTATTGACATTTCCTTCAACTACTGCAATTGCAGAAAGGAGTTTTTCAGTCTTGAAACGAATAAAATATATTTACGTGCAACACAAGGACAAATTCATCTGAGCAACTTGGCTCCTCTATTGGTGGAAAAGACATTTGTTTCATTGAGAAGACATCACAAGAAGTTGTTTTCTGATAATGTGGCAATGCAGTTCACCGGTAAAGAAAGATGACTGGAATTTATGTATATGTAAACAGCTATGGTAAAATTGTTCATTTCAGTTTTATAATTTTTCTTTAGCTTGTTTCAAGAAAAAATTACTTAAATCCACTGTTCAGGAAGTTAAAACTTAATCAACAACCCCTTATTGTCCAGATCTCGTAGGATTTTGGTAGTGCTTAGCACCTGCTTTTAGTACATATGGCACTGCCGGTGGTGACACTGATGATACATGGAATGAAGATGGAGCACTGGTGGAATGAGATGGTAGAGGAAACTGGAGAACCCGGAGGAAGCTCGCCCCTGCGCCACTTTGTCTATCACAAATTCCACATGTGGTCGTCTGGGATTGAAAGCAGGATGCTTTGGTGAGAGGCAAATGGTCTAACCATTCCGCCACAGCATGATAGGTCTATTGATAACCCAAGTCACAATGCCAGTATATGCCACTGGTAGGAAGTAATATTACTTGTAATTATTATTTATTTATGCCAACAAACCTACAGTTAGTTTCTTTGAACACACAAGCCATGTGCAGGCATAGTTTGAGAGGTACTGGAATTATATATTCTCCTAGTTTTAAAAAGTGCATCCTTAGCTTTATGTTTGGATGACCATTGTAATGGATATTAAACCATAAGTCAGGTTATAGCAAGAAAAGATATGGATATAAACAATGTTTAAGTTTCGTCAAGCCTCAAATTTACTGTTATATACATATTTTAGGAGTTTAATTAAATTTACAGGCCCAAATATAGTTAACAACAATAACATAAGCTTCCATGAATTACATTTACATGATTATCACTAGCCGCCATTGTCTACTTTATGTAGCTTCTGCAAACTCACATTATGTGTAGAAAGTAGGTACTGTTGTCCTTCATGGTCTGGGGATATCATGCTAGCCTCTAGTTCCCGAGGATGCAGGCCCAAACAAAAATCCTAATATGCCTCCCTTTACAAGGGAAATAAAGTCAGTGGTAGATTTACAGCATGTAAAAGAATCTCAGCCTTGCCCTTTGACAAAATCAAGTGGTCTTTTGTACCCAATATAGGATGGGATCCTAAGAACCATAGCAGTTAAAGGGCATCCATGAATAAAAACTTACATTACATATAAGTTTTATGTACAGATGTTGTCACAAATACATACTTGAGGTCCTTTAAAACATTTTTTAGGAAAGGTGTGCCAGGTATATGTCTGTTGTGTGTCTGTGTGTGTGTGTGTTTGTGTGTGTGTGTTTGTGTGTGTGTGTGTGTGTGTGTGTGTGTGTGTGTGTGTGTGTGTGTGTGTGTGTGTGTGTGTGTGTGTGTGTGTGTGTGTGTGTGTGTGTGTGTAAGCAAAGGGAAATTTTTCCATATGGAGTTTTTTGAGGTGACATAATGTTGTTGGAACGTGTTGAACTCAAATGTGAAGTTTGGTATTTAGCAACTTTTTGTTTGTGATGTAACTGTTGTTTACATATACACACAAACACACAAACAAACACACACACACAAAACCCATTTTCTAAAGGTTGCTTTTTCTTTTGGATTCAGAGATCTCAAAATACTAAATTCCAGTGAAATCTCCATATTGAATTTTTGGGTGGAATGCAATACTTCCTCCACATACTAAAATAAAAACAGAATAACAAATGTTGTTCCTTTATTTAATGTATGAAATACAAAACCTGTGTTTCATAATAGCACTACCAAAATCCCTAAACATCCATTTATGCCAATGATCAAAAGCTTTACATGCGCCTATCATATTCTTTGCTTTGATTTCTGTAGCCTGCAATGAAGATTTGTGCCTAATGAAGATTAGTTCTCTCATTGACTGCAAATATAAGAGCAAATGTAAAGTATTTAAGAACAGAAGTATAATGTGATACAAAAAAATTAAGAGTGGAGGAATAAAATGGGCCAAGTGACAAAACTAAAGTTTGGAGGATTTCTCAGCAAAAAATAAACTTAGCTTAGCATGAGACTATCTTTTGAGATGTATTTGAACACCTTTCAGTACCTGTGTTACATAGCCCATTATACACTATTATTGAGATTGCTCCATAGCCCACTTTAGATGAGAAAACCAAGAAATGGAATTTTTGTCACTTGGACTGTTATATTTTTCCACTCTTCAAATGTTGTTGATTGCAAGTAAATTTAATTTTAAAAGATTAAGGTTTATATTAAGCATAACCATAAGAATACAAAACTCTTTGCACGTGATACAAATTCATTCTAATTGTTATATATTTTTAACATTGACTCTTGCAGGATGAAAAGCAAATAAATGCAACTGGTAGAATACAGTTAAAAAATAAAAATGAAACTTTGAGTATAACTGCATTTCAAAGAGAAGATGAGGGGGAATATACTTGCTTTGCAAAGAACCGAATAGGTGAAACTTCAAAAAGCATCTTGTTAATAGAACAAGGTAAGATTTCAGTTTGTTGTTTCTAAGCCTAAGAAATTAATCTGAAGTTGTATAGTAAGTTGTATAGAAGTATAGAAGTTGTAGAGAAGTAGGTATAGTTGTATAGAATTTGTATCTGGAAAGTAAGAGAGAATTAGATGTACAATGAATGTTTTTATATAAGTGCTGAGGCTTTCACGGCCGGCATTATCAACTATGTTAAGTAGATTTTCCGGGTTTGTGGGCCGTGGTCGAGTTGGATTACCTTCCTCCGACGTTTCGCTGGAAACTGCGTCCAGTATCTTCAGGGTCAACCTCTGTTATTAGCGGCTGCACTAAATTAAAGTTCACTACAAACTTTCATATTCATCTTTGTTTGTTATTAGTGTCCATGGTAACAAATTTTCATGATCGCTCGTTCTCATAAATACCAACATGAGATTATCGATCTCAAAATGCCGGCAAATGGGACGTCTCTGATCATGGTATAAAGGAGAAAGCTTTCGGTGTTTCGGGTTTTCTTCTCCCTCTTATTAGAGCCGGGAGCCAAGTTAAGCAAAGATAAGATAAGCAAAACTTGGTTTCGTCGGAGGAAGGTAATCCAACTCGACCACGGCCCACAAACCCGGAAAATCTACTTAACATAGTTAATGTTTTTATATTTTACACATTTGAAATTTCTTTTTTGAAGGCAAACAGGGGATACCAAAGCCACTTATTGCAGCAATTATTATTTGTTCCATTTTCCTAACTGTGCTGTTGATTGTTCTTCTTGTGAAGATTCACAAAGAACGTGTAAGTACTAACATTTATCTAAAAATTAATAAACAATCTTTTTGTTTCATTCTTTCACTCACTTAAGACACCTGTTACACAAATAATAGAAGTAATAAGCAATAATAAACATATATTGTACATATTATGTTTGTTATATATATATATATATATATATATATATATATATATATATATATATATATATATATATATATATTATTTGTAATATTTTATTATTTTTAAAGAAATTACAAAAGGAGCTTGCCTTGGCTGGTCTAGCAAACTTTGTGAATGGAGTGCCAGAGTGTATCAATCCTGATCTACCAGTTGATGAACAAGCTGATCTCCTACCTTATCATAAAAAATGGGAATTTCCCAGAGAAAGACTCAGGCTTGGTGAGTAAAATTGTGTTTATGTAAAAATCAAGTGTGCTAACTTTTAGAAATGTTATAATTATTTTATTACAGCAATCTTAAGGATGACTACATAATGTGACAGAATTAAGGATTCTTTTTATTTTCTTAGCTTTAATATTGCATTGATAAATTGTTAAGAAATTTGATACATATAATATAAATACAATAGAGGTGGTAGATGGAAGAAGGGCATGTCTGTAAAATTGGCATTTTGAGACAAAAGAAGTTGAAATATTAATATTGCTGCTACCTTTATTTCATCATTTATTCATTAAAAACAAAAGAATAAAATACTATTATTGCAGTTTAACCAATTTTATGGAACATTTCTTTTGCATATTTTCAATTAACAAACATGAAACATAATATTTCAGCTGTTGTGCATTGGTGTGCTTCCATAGAACATTCCAAGATGTCTTCCTCCTCTGAATAAAGCTCAGATCTTCTATATTATTTCAAGGTGCAGTGTGCACCAACAAATTCGAAATCCAAGCACTTTCTTTAAGCAATACAATCAACACTTTCTTTATCCACGTACTGATAAAGATATTCAATATCTTTACTTTTTGCCATTTTGATAGTAAATGGAAGATCATTATTTTAAGTTTTTAATGTCAGTGTGGATGAATCATACATAACTATTCAGAATCAAAAAAAAATTTTCCATAGGCACCTTGTATGACATATTGCTATATTCTAAAGAGTTTTCACTTTGAAACTGGTCTCTTGAAGAAATAGTTGCTTACAAATGGCAGGGAAACTAGAGCACCTGGTAGAACGGAACTCCTGCCTTGGTGACAAGTAAAGGATCTAAACTCTCGGCCACAGCACGGAATGATAGGCTGGTGGATAGCCCAAGTCACCATCCCAGCATATGCCACTGCTATTCACAACGAAGATTCCAAACATCAAAATGCAAAACTGGCAAGGCAAAATGATCAAGCATTTACTGGGCCATCTGGGAAAGACATTACATGGACGGACGGATGGACGGATGGTTGGATTATTAAGTACCAAATTTTACACACCTTAGGCTTCCCGTAATCTGGGCCTTGGCCCCTTTGCTGTTAAGCATTGAAACTACAAATAACAGCAGTAGGGAGGTACTGATTTTTCTTGGCAACTTTGACTATGTAATGTATTTGAAGTTTGTGAAAATAGAGGGATGGTTTGTCATGTGTGACCACAAGCCACTGTCCACATAAAATCTCAGTTCATTGGTATAAGAGTTTTCTGGTGCTGGGAATAAATAGGCAGCCTTGTCTTTATTAGTTTTTGTTTCTCTTTTCATGTTCAGCATAAAAGTAGCATCTTTCGGATTTGTGATTATTTTTCTTGCAGCACTTGTACGAGGGTGGGTCAATAAGTAATGCCTCCTATATTTTTTTTTCCTAAATAAGTTAGTTATGTGAAAAATTGGAATTTGGCACAATTCCTCAAACCTTCTTCTCCAATCCCCTGCAGTAGTAACTTCCTAAGTCAAAAGGTGGCAGCACTGCATCCTCTTGCAAAATGGCTGACATCAACATTGTTATTAGACAGCATTCTGTGATTGAATTTTTGACTGCGGAAGTTGAAACGCCAATTCGCATTCACAATAGGCTAAAAAATGTGCTTGGTGATGCAACAGTGGATGTCAGCACTGTTAGATGATGGGTTCGTCGCTGTAACGAAGCTGAAGGGCAAACACCATTGGCAGATGAAACGCAAAGCGGCAGGGCGGTGACTGCAGTGACTTCATGCAACATTCAGCAAGTCGATGAGATCATTCGTGGTGTACGCCGGATAACAACAGGTGAATTGTGTCGCATTACCTCCCTCAGTAAAGGCAGTGTGATGACGATTATTCAACAACTGGGGTACACAAAAGTTTGTTCACGTTGGATACCAAGAATGTTAACTGCCAAAAGCAAAGAAACAAGGAAAACAATAGCTTCCGAACACTTGCAGCCCTTCAATTTGGAGGGACAGGAGTTTCTGGAAAAAATTGTTACTGGAGATGAAACGTGGGTTCATTTTTTTGAACCTGAGTCAAAGCAGCAGTTGATGGAATGGCATCACACATCACCGAAGAAAAAAAAATCAAAACTCAGCAGTCGGCAGGGAAAGTTATGGCAACAGTGTTTTGGGGTGCAGAAGGTGTGCTTATGATTGATTTTTTGGAGCAGGGATGCACAATAAATTCTGTCCAATACATCAGAACTCTCAAAAAGCTGAAAGCACATCTTCGCTGAGTTCGCCCAACAAAAACTATGGCGGATGTTGTTCTTTTGCATGACAATGCAAAACCACACACCAGCCGTTACACCACTGCAGAAATTGAGAAATTGGGATGCCAAGTCTTACCTCACCCCCCATACAGCCCTGACCTTGCACCATCAGACTTCCATCTGTTCAGGCCACTAAAGGAAGCTCATCGTGGGATTAATTTTATAGATGAGGAGGCTGTGTAAACGTCCGTGCATCAATGGGTTAGGAAGCAAGACCCTGTGTTTTACCACACTGGAATACATGCCCTAGTTAAAAGGTGGACCAAAACTGTGGAGAAGGACGGAGATTATATTGAAAAGTGACAAATTAATCGTCAATGTTGTAGTTTTCAAGCTATGTAAATTGGATTCAATTTTCTTGGCAATTAAAAGAGAAAACAAATAGGAGGCATTACTTATTGACCAACCCTCGTATTTTTCTTCTGCATCATTGGAGCCTTCATTGGACAAGAATTTTTGAAATGGGCAGGTTTTTTACAGTTAAAACATTTAGGAACATTTGCCTTTTTAAAGCTCTGAAAAGAAACATTTTCTCTGTTTTTAGGTTTCCCCACAATCTGTAGTTCAGCCGAAAGCCTTGTCATGAGATTATCTATTGTGCGTTCAGTCTTTACTACAGAGCCCCAAGCTATATAGAAATTCAGGTATTTTGTTGGTAACTCTGAGAAAGTTTTGGGCATGACGATCCCATCTGTGGCATTTTGGTTAAGAGTATTCAGGCAGAATGTCAAATTTTGAGCATTACTGATATTTTAAGCCATATGAAGCGATTTGTCAAATTTATGTGAATAGAAAGTCTGTAAAAGTTCATTGACCTGGTCAGCTTTTTTATAATTGTACACCAAGGTTATTTTGTCCATCATTGCCTTGGACATCTTGCAGTGCAGTATGTGACAGAACCCAGTTTTATTAACCGAGGCCAATATTACTAATTTAGCATGAGCATCCTTACAAACAAACTCTATATTATCCTTGTCTTCAGTTAGGTTATCTTGTTTGTTTGCATCCATCACAAACTCCTTAAGTCCAGCAGATTGGAAAGCAATGTCTATTTGTAGTTTCCATAAGTGGAAATTGTCTGCACCACTCAATTTTTCAATGTGTGAAACATCATCTTTGTTATTTGAAGACACATCAACAGTGAAGTGTTTTTACTTAAGTTTTGGTGGCAATAAAATGTCACTCATACACACACACACACACACTCACACACACACACACACACACACACACACTCACACACACACACACACACACACACACACACACACACACACACTGTTTTTAGAGTTTTACCTTTCTTTTCTGATATATGGTTCACTTTAAATCAAAGCCTAATTTGGGCCCATAGCCTGTTGAGGTTTTTAACTTTTTAAGAACAAATATTTTAATTTTAACACAGTTTTAATAAACAAATAAATTAGCAACTGTTTACGTACTATGCAATACCACTGAGTGGTGAAAGTATGCAAGAAGTAATCTAATTGGCCTGCAGTGTAAATATGGAGGACAAATAAGAAATTAGTATTTAAATATGTGAATTTCCTTCTATTATAAATTCAAATTTAACATCTAACAGTGCATTCTCTTTCTGTCCAGAAGTATTGTTTCCTAATGCCATTACTGCCATGGTCCTATGATAATTAACCATCATGCAGATGTTTTACGCTCTATAACTTCTTTCTTTAGCCATCCAATTTCAGTATATGCAATGGCCAATAGCACTCTAATGTCAAAGAATCATATGGCATTAGATGCAAAATAGCGTCTTCAGTGATGCTGCTAACACAGTGCAACAAATTTGAACTTTCTGTTCTGCCTTGAGATGAAGGGGTGCCCTTTACCAATTCACATATTCTAATTACAAAAATGAAATCAGAAAAGTTCTATCACATACCAATTTTTGTGGAAAAGATATGTCACATGAACCACTTGGCCTATATTTATATACATTCAATTCTTTAAAAAAAACTGGCAGGTTTGAAGACACTTGTAAGTGACTCTATTACAGTAGATGAGGAACGTGTTACTGAATAAAATACAGATCATATTGAGACAGAATATTGACTAATAGAAAATCGTTTATGTAAATATTTTTGTAAGAGTGTGTAAATTTCTAATTCTTTTAATTTGAGTGTATCAGGGACTTATTTTTTTTAATATTCAAGATAACCAATGTTTTCTTGTCACTTTGAGTTCAACCAATGAAAACTATTGCGCGGATGAATACAAAAGAATGGCGGTGTTGTGTCATACAGACGCCCGGGACTATATTCATTAGCGTCTGTATGCTCATGATGATCAGACGTGTGTTTGGTAGTGTGTGAACATGGAACTTTCACCAAACTTTTATCCTGTGTAAAGTCTTTGAATAATTAATATGGTGCTAAAAGTGTAAATTAATGAATAAATATGTTGTGATAAAGGAACGTTGATTTATGCATTCCATTCTGTAACCATCGACCCTGAAGATAAGAGTAGCGTCTGATATCACACTATTACATCATTCAGTAAAAACATTATTCCTGCTGCTATATTCCCGCTGCTAGGTAAAGACCCATTTCTAAAAACAGTACCAAAATGGCTTGCCCAACGTGGAACGCGAATTTAGAATGGAATGCAAAATTACGAGTACGATAAAACATCAAAAGACGCCATCTCATCGCGCAGGAAAAAGACGCCATTAAACATCGTTTGATATCAACGATCCGTCAAAACATCGATGCATGAATAATCAACGTGGGAAAAACACCGGAGATCATCTAGCGAAGCCAACTACCCAGGAGACGTAAATAACTGGACGGAGAACCAGCAGAAAAGAAAGTAGGATCAAAATTTTTTGTTTTTACATACATTTTATTTCCATTGTATATGCTACTGAGAAGTGGCAAAATAGTGGGACTTTTAACCATAAGTGAATTGGATAAAGAAATTAAAATGTCGCGAAAAGAGATAGAAACAGGAGTGGGGGAAGGGGCAGATAGGCCTAGTTATCAGGTAGAATTAGAAAGTGAGGAACAGGTGGAAATAAGCAAAGACCAAAGGTTAATGATGATCATGTTTGAAAGACTAGAACAAAGTTTAGGTCAGAAAATGGAACAGAATAAGGCAGAATTAAAACATGACATAGAACAAAGTTTAGGTCAGAGTATAGGTCAGAAAATAGGGGGAATGAGAGAGGACTTGGAAAATAATAAAAAAGAATTAGGTCAGAAAATGGAACAAAATAACATAGAATTGAGACAGGACATAGAACAAAGTTTAGGTCAGAGTATAGGTCAGAAACTGGAACAGAATAAGGAAGAGATAGGTCAGAAAATGGAGGAAGTGAGAAAAGACTTAGAACAGAAAATGGAATTAGGTAGACAGAACTTAGAACAGAAAATAGAATTGGGAAGACAGGAGTGTAAAGAAAATATGAAAGTAATGGAAACTAATTTAAAATTAGTACATAAAAACTTAAATGAAACAAAGGAAGCCTTAGAAGCTAGGATAGAAATCGTAGGAGATAGGATGGGAAAAATAGAATCAGAGATGAGAGAGAATAAGATTGTGTTAGAAGGAGAAATTGCTAGATGTAGGGATGAAATAACAGAATGTAATACAAGTATGGACTGTAAGATTACAAATGTAAAAGCAGAAATAACTGAGGAATTAAGGAAAGAGATTGAGGTAGTAAAGAAAGACATTATTAATGAAACTGTAGAACAAATTGTAATTCCTAAAATTAAGACAATGAATGATGTGATGCTTTCACAACAGGATGCTATAAATGATATGAAACAAAGCCACTTAGAAATAAAGAATGATTTAAAATCAATTTGTGAAGAAATGAAAAAAGGGAAAGAAAGTTTGGCTAATGTAAATGATGTTGTGAAGGCATTACAAAGACAAGATGATTTAGATGTAAGTAATGTACAAGATGAGAGTTATTTGAATAATGTACAAAATGTTGACTCACCATACAGAGAAAGAGGTTCACAACCAAACAATGACACGACTCACAACACATGTTACACCAACAGCATATTACGTGAAATCACACCACCTACATTTGATGAGGAGAAGGGAGACGATCCAAAACTCTTTGTTAAAGAGATGGAAGAATATTTTAAAGTGAAAAGGATACCAAACGAGCTTAGGATGATGATAGTTAAGAAAAGCTTAAAAAACAAGGCATTAGAATGGCTCAGGTTAACACTAGCTGGTCATGAGTCGTATAGTTCATTCAGAAATTTATTCCTATCAAGGTATTGGGGCCCAGCTAAACAAAACCAAACTAGGGTAGAGCTAGCGACAGGTAGATACGATCCAACCAAAGGGTTGTCGCTAGTCGATTATTTTATGAAAGTAGCCAACAAAGGAAAGCTATTAGACCCCAACTTGTCGGAGGCAGAACTAATTACCAGCAAAACAAGACATTTCCCAGACACAGTGAGAACAGGGTTAATTGTTGCGAGGCCAGTAGATTTTGCAGATATGATAGAATTGCTGACAGCCTTCGAAACAAAAAATGGTCGGCCTAATGAGCATAGACATAGGAACGGTCACCCAAACTCACCCATCCTAAACCGGAACACAACTGCGAACAACCAGAGTGAGGGAGAACATAGAAATACTAGGAGTACCCATGAAAGGGGGAGAGGGGCACACCATTTCCCACAACCACATAATCAGGGCGAGAGGATGGAGAACACAAGACAGCGGTACCACGACACAATACCGAGGGGTGAATCGAGATACAGAACGCATAGATATGATCGTGGAAGACCAGGAGACCGTACACATCAAGTGAATCATATACGATTCTGTAGGGAATACTTGAACAGCCATAGGCCGTCGTACAATAGGGGTTCATGTCAAAGGGGTAGAAACCAAGGGAACACCAACAACGTAAGACAACAGGAACAAAATGAAAATGTGCCGGATAGGACCGATACTGCACAGAATACAGAAACGACGATCACCTCCAACGTCCAGGAAAACTAAATACAAGTCAACTTTGTGTCTCGGAAGTTGACCTGTGTGGCAGTAGGGGCAATATTGACCAATGTAATGTAGGTACCTTGAGAAGACAGGCGAGTGAAAGAAAGGAAATAACCAATCTACCAATGATTAGGCTGAAGGTATGGGGTATCGAATTGCCGGCGATGATTGATACAGGAGCCAGCACATCAGTATGTGACGAACAGCTGTTCCAGGAACTGATAACTAAAAGAAATGCTGAATTCTTGCCTGTGTGTGGAGTGTATTGCAGCACAGCAATTGGCAAGAAAAAGGAACATGTTAAATACCAGGTAAGGCTGATAATAGAAATCGGAAGTTGGAAGTTCGATTTTATTGCCCTAGTAATACCTAGACTAACAGCTACTCTAATCATTGGCAGTGATTTGCTTAACCTTTGGAGGTCGGTAATTAACTATGACCTACATGAATTTATTATTAAGGAAGGAGCCTCAGAATGCACTGCGAAGTTCCTGGAGGAGGAACCAGACCAGACAGGGATCCATCCGGATGAACAATTCTTTGTGGAGAACATCAATGTCCACGAGAATAGGTTGGTAGAGCTAAGGGTAAATAAGAAGAAAACAGGTTGGACGAGCGAGGAGGAAACTAACGTTTGCAGCCATTGGATCTGCACAGAAGACGAGTATGTTACCTGGGACAACTACCAACCTGAACCACTACCAACAGATGGAGAAGAATCGATGTCACAGCTAATCGATGAGAAGGTCTGGGGGGCACATGGCATCTATGAAGAGGAAAGAAACCAACTTAGGAAAATATTGGTTAAAAACAGGAAAGTTTTCAATAAAAAGCCAGGTACGTGTAATAAGTATGTACATACTTTTACAGTAACAGATATTACCCCCTATTCACATAAATCCAGGCCCATCCCCAACTCCATCAGGGAGGAAGCTGACAGAGTGATCCAGAAAATGTTAGCGGACGGAATAATAGAGCCGTCGGACTCATGTTATGTGAATCCAGTGGTATGTGTCCAGGGGAAAATTGAGGATGACCATCGACGCAAGGAAGATTAATGCACACACCTTGCCAGATCATTACAGGCCTGAGGGGGTAGACCAACTAATATCGAAATTGAAGGGAGGTCAACATTTTACAAGTCTTGACTTGACAGCATCATTCTGGCAAATTCCTCTTCATCCAGATGTCAGGAAATATACCTGTTTCTTGCACAAAGGAAAGGTATACCATTTTTTAAAATGTGCCTTTGGACTATCGACCAGTAGCAGTGCACTACTGAGGGCTCTAGACAAAGTTTTTGGGGATACCATCGAGACTTTTGTAACGCAATATGTCGACGATTTTTTGATATACAGCAAGAATCCCGAGTCGCACTTACATCACATAGATTATGTATTATCCAGGTTCCAGGAAAGCAACATGACCCTGAATTTAGAAAAGTGTGAATTTTTCGTCAAAGAGGCTGAATTTCTAGGCCACATCATTACACCTGATGGTATACAACCTAATCCGGAGAGGGTCAAGGACATAGAGCATATACCACCCCCACGTAACTTAAAACAGTTGAGAAGGTTTCTGGGCATTTTACAGTACCAGTCAAAATTCGTGGTCAACTACGCTAAGGAATTGCTACCCCTTAGAGCACTGTTGAAAAAAGATACTAAGTGGGAATGGAATGCTGAACACCAGGTGGCCTTTGAGAATATCAAAGAACTTTTCAAGCACAGTATTCTCCTGGAACGACCGGATCCAAATTCACCTTTTCTAGTATACACCGATGCTAGTGCGCACTCATATGGAGCAATATTAGCACAAGAAGATGCAGATGGCAACAAACATGTGATTGCCACAGCTTCTAGATTTTTAAACAAGATAGAAGCCAATGCCTGCATAACCGAATTGGAAATAGGTGCAATCCATTTTGCGTTACAAAAGTTCAGACAATATATATATCTTTATAAAATAATTATATATACAGATCACGTAAGCCTGTCCTTCATTCAAAAATGCAAGCTAACCAACTCCAAAATCTCAAGGTACATACATGAGATAATGTCACACGACATAGAGGTCAAACATATCCCGGGGAAGGAGAACATCTTCAGTGACTTATTGTCAAGGTTAAGGTCGGAGAGTCACATACCCGAGACGATATACAATCCACACCATGAAATTAAAATCATGCAGATAAATAGCAAAGAAAGCAACGAGATCTTGCAAGACTTCAAAAACATAGCGAAGCTACAACAAGAAGACCCTGAATTGAAGAGGCTATTCGACAAGGCTCCAGACATAATACCAAGATTGGATGCCAAGATAGGCAAATTTAGGAACATCCTATTTAAATTGCATGGTCGCGACGTAAGGAAGTGGAAAATGATGGTACCAAATTCCTTACAGGACAGGGTCATTTTGGAATTCCACCACTCGATGCTTCACTCTGGTACTGAGAGAACAATGCTTGCCATCGAGGAAGTATTGTACATCAAACATCTTGGCAAGAAAGTCAGGAAGTTAATTTCCTCATGCGACCTATGCCAAAAGGCCAAGCCAATTAATGTAAGGTACGATGTCATCCCACAATCTATCGTGAGGAACGAGAAAAATGCATTGGTGTGTATTGACGAGCATGGAGAGCTACCAAGGGGGAAAGATGGAAACAGATACATCTTTGTCATGTTTGATGTTTTCACAAAATTCACCAAAATATACCCCATTAAGAACATCAAAAGCAGAACATGCCTAGATAAAATCGTCAAGGACTACATCCCAAAATATGGGAGGATAAAATGTATTCTATCGGACAATGCAACAATGCATAAGTGCAAGTTGTTTCAGAACACCTTAGAAACATTAGGAATAAAATTGTACTATTCCTCAGCGTATTATCCCCAAGGAAACCCGACTGAGAGAATCATGAGGGATATAAGTATTTATTTTCGTTTACTCTGCCACAGAGACCACACTTCCTGGACGGAAAAATGCGGATATATAGAGGAGGTGATTAACCATTCGGTGAACCCCACGACCAAGTTCGCCCCAATCGAGCTGATGACCAACACGAAACCAAAAAAATTAGCAATTGACATTGACACTACGATGGCTGCCCAAAGAGAATTATCAGAGAAGGAAAAATGTCAATTGGCATTCAGAAGATTACAGCAGAAGGCTGAAAAAGGGAGGAACAAGGCGAAAAGATTCGTCAGGAAATGGTCCCCACAAATTGGAGAAAAGGTGCTCTTAAAAAGCCACAAAGCATCCAAGGCATCTGAAAAAAGATCTGGAAAGATGGAGTTATTGTATACTGGACCACTGGTTATAACAAAACAGCTGGGTGACCACACGTATGAGCTACAGAATACAAATGGCAAGTTGGTAGGAAGATACCATAAAAATAAATTGAAGCCATACAAAGAAAGGACCAAATAGTCTTTGTCAACGAATGCGTAAGGCAGGAGTAGTAGAGATGAAAGAAGATAACAATTTTTAATGGGTTACTTATAGAAAATTATGTTCAGATTAGGAATTACAACAAGGAACAAAATCAACATAGTCATTGGCTATATCGACCACAAAGAGCATTGTCAACAAAGACTGATGAGGACACTGATTGTCATTAAAGAAATGAATCATAGTGACGGAAGATAATATGTTTTTGACATAAGGATGTCAGGGACAAAAATAAAAATGAATCAATTATGATGAAAAAGATATAATATTTCGACACAAAGATGTCGAGGGTAAATTAAGAAGAAAAATAATACAATTACAGAATAATTGTAAGTATGGAAGTTTTCTCTTATAGAAATAAGAGACAAAGAAATGACAATTAGTGAAGTGAGGAAAACCATAATCAGAAAAACAATGCCCATGAATTAAGATGAATATAGCCAATGCTAAGCTCGAAGAAATGTTGAACCAAACAACAATGAATAATAACCCAATTAAGAAAATTAGTACCATTAGTAACATCAGAGTTTAAGAACCGACTCAACAACCTGCCTATACATAACAAGCTTATAAGACAAAGAAGGCAAAGAACTGAATAAAGTATTGCCATAAACATGATCATAATCATTAGCTCAAAATTTGTATCCTGTTTTTCTCTCCTCATAGCAATGAATACAAGTCAAAAAGCCACATAATAAACCATGAAACACTTAAATCATATTTGTGTCAATGTCAAATGTACAATAACTGAGTATGTGTTGTATAAGAACTGAATATGTGTTGTACAATAACTGAATATGTATTGTATGATAACTGGATATATTGTGTGATAACTGAATATGTTGAGTAATAGCTAAATGCGTTGTACAATAACTGAATATGTATTTTATAATGACTGAAGGTGTATTGTATAATAACAACATATGTGATATGATAACTGGGTATATTGTACAATAACTGAATATGTATTGTGTAATAATTGGACATGTTGTGTAATAACTAAATGTGTTGTACAATAACTGGATATGTATTGTATAATAACTGAATGTATTATGTAGTAATCGAATATGTGAAATTTATAAAGACATGCTGTATCATGTCAAAACAAAAGACAAAGACAAACAGTGAAGAAGACTGTAAAGAAAAAAAAAATATTGTACAAAGTAATTGAATCATAGAAGTAGGGAGAAGTATTGTATTGTGTTTCAAGATTGTAAATAAGGTGACAACTTGAAAAACAAAACAAGGGGCATATGAGACAGAATATTGACTAATAGAAAATCGTTTATGTAAATATTTTTGTAAGAGTGTGTAAATTTCTAATTCTTTTAATTTGAGTGTATCAGGGACTTATTTTTTTTAATATTCAAGATAACCAATGTTTTCTTGTCACTTTGAGTTCAACCAATGAAAACTATTGCGCGGATGAATACAAAAGAATGGCGGTGTTGTGTCATACAGACGCCCGGGACTATATTCATTAGCGTCTGTATGCTCATGATGATCAGACGTGTGTTTGGTAGTGTGTGAACATGGAACTTTCACCAAACTTTTATCCTGTGTAAAGTCTTTGAATAATTAATATGGTGCTAAAAGTGTAAATTAATGAATAAATATGTTGTGATAAAGGAACGTTGATTTATGCATTCCATTCTGTAACCATCAACCCTGAAGATAAGAGTAGCGTCTGATATCACACTATTACATCATTCAGTAAAAACATTATTCCTGCTGCTATATTCCCGCTGCTAGGTAAAGACCCATTTCTAAAAACAGTACCAATATAATAATATTATTTTTTGTATTACAAAACCCCCCTCCCAAAAAGCAATAATGCTGAATAAAGCATACAACGTACACACAACATAGAAACCTTTCCTAGAAACTTTTCATTTGCAGGTGAATAGTGAAACTACTTGTGGGAGCATCTAGTTGTAATCTGCCATCAGGTTTGGCAACCATCTTCCCTTATATCATGTTTTCATGGCAGCTATATCTTGCTGAAATCTCTCACCAGCAAAATATGCAAAAAGATTTAAAACAAGTGCAATACACATTAGTATAAGTCATTCATCCAACATTGAAAATTATCTGAAAAAATTCAGTTTCCTTTTTCTTGTAAGTCAGTCACATCTCCAAGGTTAGATGGAAGAAATCCAAATGGGAGTAAAGCAAATGTACTAATTTCAAGGATATGTTGTACCCAACAGCCTTGAAACAGTCCAGCATATGTTCTGTCAGTTCCCCAAGATTCTCAGACCTAATGTTTGCCAGTAAACTGTTGCACACATTTTTTAATGCAAACCAAGCTGTTTTTCACAATCAATAACATTTCAAAAATAATATCTTTCATCAACTCATAAATCTGAGATCCAGTTAAAACACCTTTAAGTTTTGCATTACTGATGGCAGAAATTTGGATGTTAAATATTGAAAACCCTGACCATCTTTGTCTAGTGCTTTCACAAAGTTTTTCATAAAACCCAACTTCAGATGCAGTGGTAGTAATAGAACACTGTCTTTGTTAACAAGGTATTCACATGACATATTTGTTTCCCAGGATTGAAACTTTCTCTTAAAGGCTACTGTTTGACCACATAATGGTCTATCCTTGCCCTACTGCCCCAATGACACAAAAAACAGGAATATTTTGTATATCCAGTTCACGTTCCTAGTGGTACTTTGAGATAACCACAAATTTCCCATTTATGATTCAAATAGTCAGTATATTTAAGAAGCAGTCTCATGTTCAGTGGCACCTGGTAATGGAGGACTCTAGGATGGCACCCTCCCAATAAATACAAATAAGAAAGAAAAGGTAGCATTACATCAAAAGAATTACTTCAAATATCCTTGACATCAGATGTCAGGCCAAAATACATTTGTACACTTTCTGTTTGTATTTACTCATTTTGTTTTGTGGAAAATGTTTTTACAAAGCTAATACGCGGAAGAGCATCAATGTTTTCATTACGGATACAGTTTTGGACAGTATGCCATCCCTCCAAATATGTTTGCATCTTATAGATATTGCCAATGGTGAGAGGAAGTGCAGGGATGGCTTAACTATAGGTGGAGGGGTATGGAGGGGAATGACAATCCAGGCAGTGCCCAGGTGGAGGGGGAAAGTGCCTGTGATAATTTTTCTTGGAACTGTCTGAATGCTAACAGTGCTGCCATTTGTATACATACATACTCCTTCCTCTTAAATTGAATTTTGTAATTTAAATTGATTGTAGATTAAATTTAGTTCTGAAATAAATTATAGTGCTGCACATTTGCGATAAAATGATACCAAGAAAGTATATTAATACTACATTCATGTTGGTGATTTTTCCAGCATGACACAATGAATACATATTACATCATAATATAATTCACTCTGAAAGCAATAGTACCAACCTCTGAAGCTCAAAAGGCCCAAACGAGTACTCAGAATGTCCCTTTTCCCTGTAAAGTGACCCACATTAAGAAAAATATGTGATCCCTAGCTTAAAAAAGAAGAAAACCACCCTACATGTTGGGTGATAAATTAGTAGTGGAATTTAGGGTGTACAGCTACATTTACTACCTCCCTTGCAACACTAGGTGAGGTACAAATAATCTAAAATCAGGACTCATTGAAGTGCTTGCTCCTCCTATCAGTAGATACAGCTTTCTTTTTATGGAAACATTACTCCCCAAACACGTACTCGAATCTCACCTATAGGTAATAGTGCATGGCTATTACTGTTGCGTAAGCAAACCAACTGTGCGCTTAGTGAGAGTGCTGATTGCTGGTTGCACAAAGGACAGTTTTTATGTGTTGTATATCTAACTTCTGTGAAATGTTTATCTTTGCTGTTGTGTATACCATAACCATTAACTACTGCCACTATGTTACAGGCAGCAATTATTAAATGTCCCATACTCATCTCAGTTTTTTTTTTTTCAGAAAAGTCCCTTTGTCCCTTCCTGAAAAATATTTGTCAAAATGTTCCACAATATGGGACAAATCCCATGGGTCTGAAAGTAGTTGTAACAGTTAAACCATGGTTAAACAAACCCAGTTTTAGCAGTGCTTTCAAGTGGTGTCATGATGTGAATCTTTACAGGGACTGTGAAATAAATTAATGAACCATCAACAGTGTAACTAGCATACTTAGTGCGAGTAACAAATTTTGCATCTTGATTGAAACTTAAGAAGCTCGGACAGCCAAGACCAATGCTGAATATTAAACAAATTCAAAATCTGATTGATGATCAGATGAAAGATCATGCATAGCAATTTTTTGGTTTATATTATTCATTTTCTTTTCACATATCTTTGGGTGAATTCCGGAATTAACTGTCATGTCCATGTGCTAATTTTGAAAATATGTTATGCCGCCGTCCCAAATTTACGAGCCATGAGTTATCATAGGTTTCTTTAACTGAACTGAATGGGCCACCGGTATGGAAGGTTTGTTGCTTTCCTAATGTAAGACAATATCTTTGAGACTGCTTTTTGAAGAACCTATAAATAGGTGCCATTCTACTGGATTATGAACATGCCAAGTCCTTTAAGCAACTAATCATATTGTCATTACAAAACCTCTGTCATGGAGAAAAAGTGGATAGACCAAACTATTGTTTACAGAATGTACTGGCATTTGGTGGCAGCAAGCTTTTTTCTTGAAGATGAGACTCAAGTAACTCTGCTTGTCTTTTTGAAGGATTTAGATCTATTACAAGATTGTTCAATACTGCCTGTGATAATGATATGCTGTAGCTCTGATTAATGGCATGTAATCATGATCTTTGTGATCTGTTGTGTTGTCACTATTGTTGCTTCACCTTCCAGTGTCCATTCCACTGGTAGTTGTGGAACTTGGACAGAATCAGAATGTGGAACTGGGCACACTGCAGATTCCAAAATTGGATAAGAAACTGTTAAACAAATGTAACAATCTGCAATGTGACCTATAAATTCCCTCCACATCTGTAGCATGCCAAATGGTATAGATGGAAGAGTTCCATATAACCAGCCTCTTAAACAGCAGGAACAATGCAAGCAACAGTTCTGTGGTACCCAACACTTACCCTTATCTATCTGTGATTCAAAATAAAACTCGTGTGTCTTTTTGACAGATATACCTTTGGAATTTTATTGTAAATTCACTATACATGTAACAGAAAATGTTTGGTGAATTAGTACACTTTCTAGACATTGCTGAGCAGGAAAACCACTCAAACACACACTAACAATATTATTTACATTAGGATATTCACACACACTTCAGAAATAGACACCGAATGATATCACTAGCTACTGACTGACACAGGTGCAACTCTATTTTACATGGACCAACCTTCTATACTTCCTTCTTTATGCAGTGGCAATGAAATAAGTGGAATGTGATAAGTACCATGACAGCAAAAATCATGCAGTCTTGTGCGGATAAAATTGTGTCTCCAGAGAAAAATTAAGATGATAGCAAAAAATGGTTTTCACTATTGTAATCGGTGTACTTAGCTACATAGGAATCACATATGTTCTGTGGCAAATTTCATTGCCATACTGTGTAATCAACACCTACAAGTATGACTTGCTCCTGCCAAGGGTCAACTCTAAGTAGTCCTTCCTTGCTGGGTGTCATATATTCAAAAGCCAGCACCTTCCTCAGCAAGTTCTCTGGGTAATAGGGCTAGCATTGTTTGGCAACCATAATGTGTACCAACACAATGAGGGTAGGTCACCTACCTATTTATTTGCAACTTAACCATCTTTTCTGGTTACCTATGAGGCTGTGTATGTGAAGGAAAGTGAATATAATGATAATGTGCTCCTCAGAATACTGACTCCTTAGATATTTTCCTGATTTCTTCAGAGGCGTACACTTATCCACTTGAGTACCCTCAATCTCCTCATACTCCCAAGAATACGGTCTATCTGTGCCATTATGTCTCATTTGGTTAAAGTAGGCATTGGCAAAAGGCACTCTTTGTTATCAAAATTTAGACTAGGATTAAAGTACTTCTTCAGAGGACAACTGCAAGATTGTATATGATGCGTAATGCTCTTCCAGAAGGTCAGGAGGTGCTGTTACTTCACTTCTCTTTGTTCTTACTTCACTAATCAACATGTGAGCCACTCCCCCATGCTTAAATGAGTTGATAGAACAACTAGGTCCTAGTGTGCAAGATGTTACCCCACATCCTTGGTACATTGTTTCACTAAGTTTCTATACTATGGTCCAGTGGCAGTTCGTGACATATAAATGTGGTGGGCACGTAAAAATCGACATACAGAAGTATTTAAGGAAAATTAAGCAATAAATTATGAAGTAAGGCTTACTTGTTATTTTTTGTATATCAGCTCAATTCTCCTATTTTTGGCTGTAGAAAATTCCTCAATCACATGTTCGTTTAAGTCTGGAATGGTGTTTATCATCTTCCTCTCTATTGATAGCATAGCCAGTGTGTTCAGTCTCTCGTTCCCCATGGAATTTCGTAAAAATGTCTTTATTCTATTGAGGGTAGAGAATGGTCTTTGGTCTCTACAGTTGTTGTTGTTGTAGTGTTTAACGCCCGCTTTTACTACAGAGGTATTTTTTAGAGGTGGCACGTGACCTTGTCAGTCGCGCATATCCGAGAATCACGCAAAGCGATGGTGGGGGTAAGTTTCCACCAGCACCTGCTGGCTAGTTGGCTAGAAGTCGAAGAGATACTAACCAGACACCCCTTTTATCTTGCAATAGACAAGTGGACTCGACCATGAACTACTGCGCAACATTATGACACACGCCACCTCTAAAAAATACCTCTGTACTACGGCACCGCAGGCGGTGACACTGATGATACATGAAGATGGAGCACCGGTGGAATGAGATGGCGGGGGAAACCGGAATACCCGGAGAAAACCCGCCCTGATGCCGCTTCGTCCACCACGAATACCACATGTGGGTCCCTGAAATTGAACCAGGGCCGCCTAGGTGGTAGGCGAGTGCGCTAACCGCTCGGCCACGGCGCCGCCATTTGGTCTCTACAGTCATCCTTGGAAGAGTAACCATTATTTTTAAAATAATCCACATTCAGAGAATGTTCGTGACATGTTGTTTTCACATAAAAACTGCAGAAGAGGCATTGCACCAGATGCTCTATGCAAATCTTCACGACTATACAACACCTCTAATTCAGTTCGAAATTTCTGACCATTGATTGTGGGACATAGTTTCAAGGTTGTCCAAAAGGCACTTTCAGGAAATACATTGCAGTGTTGGGGAAACCTGTGAACCAAGAATATCTTTGAGTCACTCAAATGACCTGAGAACTGAAACCTATCTTTGATATTGATTATAATCATGTCACAAACTTGTAGAGCTGCCACCCTATTACTCCTTCTATTGCTGTGTCCAACATATTGCCTCTTACTTGGGGGTTTGTATAGACACTTCATGTTCATACCTTTTCCTAAATTTCGCTATAGCATTAACTAAGTGCTTGACAAACCCACTAACTTTAACAGCACCAATGTCATTTTTCTGGATACAGTCAGAGAATACTGCTACATGAAGCATAATTTTGTGACAGAATTCAAGCCAAAAAGTGAATTCAGAGTCTCTCAATGTTCATACAAATCCTGTTCCTTCGCTAGATGCTTTTTTATCATTTAAATCGTTGTCTCTTATATGTTTGAAACATTTTAGTTGATTGTCTTTCTGCTCAAAAATGGTACTAATAGTGTATACTGAAAATACCACCTTGTCAGTGGAATACTGCCAAATTCTTTCTGAACAAATTCAGTCTGATAATCCATCCTTTTTGGAGACCTTGGAAAGAATGCCCCTATCCCCCGTAAATCTTGAAAAAACATCCTGCTGTGAGATGAAGATGATGTTGCACTCTGAAGGATAAGATTTCCTTGATGTGTGTGGTAGTGAATGTAGCTTGCATTAGGATACCTTTCTTTTATCAAACATTGCACCCCACCCTTCTTCCCACTCATAACAGAAGCTCCATCATAAGTTTGACATATAAGTTTCCCTGGATTTTTCTCTACTCCCATTTCATGTAACTGTTCTACATTAATTGCTGCTAAAACAGTGGCACACAGTCACTTCCAAATAATATTCCTAAAATCTCTCAAATATTTTCCCTTCAATTTAATGTCTTACAACTAAGGACAGTAAAGTTTTATTTGAATTGTCTGTTGTTTCATCAGCCTAAAGGGATAGAAACTCTACATCACCTAGCTCAGATAAGATGTAATTTATGCAAACTGATAAAATTGTGTCTAAAATGTCATTCTGAACTATTTTTGATATACCTTTAAAGACAGCGTAATTTTCTAAATAATCTCTCAAAACATTGTCAAGGGCCGCAGTATAGTTTATTAGGCCTTTAAAAACACCTGGGTCAGCGGAATCATCTGTTTCGTCATGGCCATGCAGGGCTAGTTCAAATTTGCCACAGAACTTAATAGCATCAATAATGTGTGACAAAATGTACCTATTTTTATCAACAAGTTCATGGTGTTTGCGAACAGACACCTGTAGCTATCATCAAGTTGTATGCTAACATCATTTTTGCCTAGACAGCGAGGTTTGTTTCATTATGTAAATGAGTCTTTGATAAGCTATGTTTCTTGCTTTTTCCGGCAAATGTTTCAAGCTTTTTATGCCGATTTTGGTCCATGTGTCATCCCCACAAATAACACACAAGGAAAGCAAAACAGTGCATTATCTACAGAACACCCGCACATCCATTCCCATTTTTCATACACAGCTTTATTAAAATGTCTGTTGTATGTTCTGCTTTTATCTTTAAAAACCTGGTTTATGTAAAGATCTGGCCTAGGAGGTCCTAATTCCTTTGCTAGCAATCGGTCTGCCCTCGAAACTTAAGGTTTTAGTTTGTAAGAACTTTACCTGATTCATTTTAATAGTTTCACTCACTATACATTAGTCATGTTAAATTATATAAGCTTAGCAGTTGAATAAGAAAACTGTTATACACAATTTTATTCACAGTTAAAACTGAAATATATATTATCTATACTGCACTATAACGGACACTACTGCAGTAAACTGAAAAATGACACTTGTAATGTTTCAAACGAAACAAGCTGGTGAAGGAAGGAAAACATTCACAAGTTGTAGTGACAGCACTGCATAGTGTCAGGTCTCACCACTATTGTGACCACGTACAAATGAATTCCTCATAGCCCCCTGTCACCTCCCACAGCTTAGAGTGAGGGGATGACGTTAAATACACGGAAACTGTGACCATGCAGGGTTGCCAAGTTTCGTAAAGCTTGCATACATGAATATCAAACAAAAATAAATGCAAATAACACAGTTATAGAAAAAATAAAACATATTACAGTTCTGTCTAGAGCAGCAGAACATGAATGGAAAGGCATGCGAGCTTGTGACCTAAGGGTAGAACTGCCCTGCTGTGGTCTCCCTTCACCCCTTTATGTAACCTAATATATCCAACAACATGTATATATTCTAAAAGGATGAATAAAGGTAAAGATTCTGATATCTGATATCTTTAACTTTAGTAAACAGCAAATTGAAATTCTTCATAACACTCTTCGAAAGTTTATGTGAATAGAATTCAATTGACTGAGCCACAGGTCACAAAGGAGCTGTGAAAATTTTGGTGGCTTCATTGTCCTCTTTTATGATAACCAAATACTAGTAATGATCTTAAATTCCTGGTGAAACATCACCAAGGATGAAACAGCATCCTACTTTAGAGTCTTCAGTTTTTATAATGCTTGATTAATCTGCGGCCTTAAAAATAAAATTTTATTGTGTAGTTATAGTATTTATTTCACTGGTGCATTAATCCATCTTTGAAAAATATTAGATTCTCATATTATGAGATTATCAAGCTCTAATGTTACATTCCAGCAATGGAAAATATGCTAAAACGTTATAGTCTGCTAAAACTCTGCTCTGAATTAATTATAAAGGAAAGGAAGAAAGAATCCACATCAAAAGATATATATCTTTTGATAAAAGGTTGTTAAGTGATTTTTATTTCTTTTTTTCTGTCTGCCATTTGAAATGCCAAAAGCAATAATGTAAGAAGTAATATCCACTCATGACCCACTTGTTGCATACCCTTATTGCATATGAAGCATATAACAATATACTCATAAACTCCACAAATATATATCCATAATGGTGAAAAAATAAAATCTATAGCATCTATAAAGTTCAATTACACTTGAAAAATTTAGTACATGTATAGCACGATCAGAAACCACAGTTCTTTGGTCTTCCATGCCAATGCTCTTCCACTGAACTGCTATCTGATTCATATATCCCACTTATCCTTCAAAGGCAATCTGATAGCAATAGCAATAGCAATAGCAATACTTATGCCTTGAAGGGGATTTGTAATTCTCTAAGTTCTTTTTAGAGATTTTTGGTGTAGTTAACCCCTATAGCAGTTATAGGGTAATACTCTGGTCTCTTTAGTAGAACATGGCACAGAATGCCAAATAATAAAGGAATAGTTAATTATCAAAACTGTAGCATTATGAGCCATTCTCTGGTAGTTTTTATGAAAATCACATTCTTACAGGAAAGCAACTTGGTGCTGGTGCATTTGGTATAGTATTAAAGGCTGAAGCTCAAGGAATCTTACCTGGACAAGAGTGGACAACAGTGGCAGTGAAAATGGCCAAGAGTGGCATGGCTGATCGTACATACTTACGTGCTCTAGCTTCAGAATTAAAAATTATGACCCATCTTGGTCAACATTTAAATGTTGTTAATCTCCTTGGAGCTTGCACTAAAAATCTTGCCCGTCGCAGTAAGTAAACACTAACAAAACTGACATAAGAGATATATTTGACAGTTATTTCTTATTTATTTCACACAACTTAAATGATGCCACTAATAAATAGCTGACAGGTTTGAAGATTATAACTGAGTTCCCATTCTACAGTTCTGTATAATCATTTTTTTTGTCAATAATATATTCTTCAAAGTATCGAAATCTGGCTTGTAAATTGGCAATCTACAGTGAAATCAATTTAAAACTATCTCCAAAGTAATCATAAAATAATTTTTACTTTATATCATTTTATTTTTATTCCTGTTTTACATACCATTAGAACTATTTCCTTTATCTTGCTCTTGAACCACAGAGTTAAAAATGCCTTTGAATAAATCTCAACATTTAAAAGGGCTAAACATTTTTCCACATTTTTAACAGTACCTAAAAACTTGTTTGCCCAAAACACACACACACACACACACACACACACACACACACACACACACACACACACACACACACACACACAGACACACACACACTCACTCGCTCACTCACTCACTCACTCACTCACTCACTCACTCACCCACTCACCCACCCACCAAACCACTCACCCACCCACCCACCCACCCACCCACTCACTCACTCACTCACTCACTCACTCACTCACTCACTCACCCACTCACCCACCCACCAAACCACTCACCCACCCACCCACCCACCCACCCACCCACTCACTCACTCACTCACTCACTCACTCACTCACTCACTCACTCACTCACTCACTCACTCACTCACTCACTCACTCACTCACTCACTCAAAGATTGTTAAAGTATATTAAGGGCTGTATCAAGATGTAAGCTTTCATGGATGTCTTATTCTTATTACATTGTAACTGATGTCTTCATCAATTTCAGTGGAACTTCTTGTAATTGTGGAATTTTGTCGATATGGAAATCTACATAACTATTTGTTGCGAAGAAGGGACAATTTTGTGAACCAAGTAGATCCAGACACAGGAGAGGTGAATCTTGCATTGGGGCAAGAAAAACTGGCATGTACTCCTATCCGACTGTTTACCAGGAGTAAATCACTGTAAGTTACATGTATTGGTATTTATAATCAACAAATTCTCTTGCTAATATTATCATAAATGATAATTTTAAATGATTACCATAAGTAGAGATTTTAGATAATATCTGTTGCTATGGAAAAGTTTCTCATTTCATTATGTCGCTTCTGTCTAACAGGTGAGCACTTAAGCTTAGTACTGAAAGTTTCCAGGATATAGTTGCATAAAACAATGTGGATTGCTTTTCGGGCAGGCTTTTGTGCACCTTAAGAGTGAACTCAAGCAATCTCTACATTATTTATTAAAATAAAATTGTTATGAGAGGTAGAACTGGAACTTAAAAATTCAATGCCACAACTGGGATTTGAACCACAGACCTTCCGCTTACTGGGCAGACACTCTAACCACTGAGCTATTGTGACAAACTGCCAGAAAGGCACTAAATTCTCAAGCCAGTTTGTATTTCTCCTTGTAAACACCAACAGTAATTATTATTTATTTATGCCAACAAATTTACTGTTGGTGTTTTTAAACACACAAGCCGTGTGTGGGCAAAGTTTGAGAGGTAGAACTGGTTCAAATCCCAGTTGTGGCATTGAATTTTTAAGTTCCAGTTCTACCTCTCAAACCAACAGTAAGTTTGTTGGCATAAATAAATAATACAATTGTTAGTTTATTATACATATTTTTTATCTGCTAAACATATTTTTCAATTGACGGTTTACCTTATTTTATTATTGTGTGATAGCATTTGAAAGGCAGGTGGTCCCACATGTATTTTACCACAATAGTATATAATGCAAGAGGCATTATGTTGTACAAAATGTGTCACACTTCATATTGTAACAAATGAGAATACAGTACTGGATTCTAAAGTAAGAACAAATTAGAAACTAAAAACTTCACTTATCTTAGTAATGTAGCAAGTTCTTTTTGCAAAAACTTACTCAAGTTTCAAGTTGACTCCAACTCATTCTCAAAGCTATACAAACAAATTTATTACCAATGCTACAATTCTTCATTTTTCTGAAAACAAAAAAAAATAGATACTGATGTTAATTTTAAATTACCAATCTCTGAAAACAAAAATCTATAAATACAATCTATAGAAGGCAATTCAAAGTTCATAACAGGGTTCCTGTTTTTTAAAATAAAAGTTTTTCCCAAACTATTAAATCTATAGGTCCACTTAATTGTTTTAATAATTTAACTTCTGGATTAATTTCATGATTAAATGACCAAAAATGATCTGCCACAGCTGATTTATCAGTTTGTTTATATTTAATATTTCTAAAATGCTCTTTTATTCTGGTTTCTAAATGATGTTTTGTTTTACCATTATAAACCTTATCACAATCTAATCAGGTAAGTTGATAAATGCCAGATTTTTTATAATTTGGTATTTTATCTTTTTTAGAAAAATTTAGTAAATTTTGTATATTAAATTTATTTTGAGGGACCAAATTTATTCCATATTCTTTAAAAATCTTTGTAAATTTTTTATTGGCCCATGGATGGATACTTCTAATCATACTTCATTTGCTTCTTAAGCAGTTAGCATAGTGCTAATGCTATGATTATGACATTGCTGCACATGCTCAAAACCAACACAGCTCATCCATTGAATCAAATCACAAGTGAACTGTCATCACTGAATCAAAGATCACACTGAACTATGCTCAGCACTGCCAGCTATCTACTCAGAAATTCATAACGGTTTAACTTCTTTTTGCCAGACACCAGCAACTAGACTCCCTCAACTCAACTGACTGACTGATAGACCTTTAACTGTCAGAAATGAGCCAGTTCCTTATACAGTGCCCAAATTAAGGCAGAACCTTCTCAAAAGGGAATATTCCTAAAAGTCAAAAGGAATTCTCTGGAACCAAAAATGGCACACATTGGCTGTGGTTTTGCCTGGGCTTTTGTTCAGTCAAAAGAACCAGTCAGTAATGCAGGGTTGGGTTGGTAGCCTTAGTCTCTCTTTATCAGGTAGGGTGGCACTATTTCAACCCTGTTAGCTCAAAGACACAGTTGAGTCATATACAAAGACCAATAATAGACTCAGATTCTTCACATGTACCTATATTTTGCTATATTAGGATGTAATGCAAGAAGCATTGTGTTTATTCAAAATGTGGCACACTTCCTATTTTAAACTGTTAGCTCAAACACACAAAGTAATGAATATAATATATGCTTTGGTTCTATAGATGAGTAAAAATGCTACAATGAAATAAATGAATGCATATGGTTTGGTGATATCAATAAATGAAGAATGCTTGGATGATATAAAAAAACACACAGGATTAATATAACAATTTTTTGTCATGAAATAGTTTTAATAAACATCTATTTATAAAATTATATAGGCCATAATAAGTGATACAGAAATACTCTAACAGGATAATGGATGCATGATAAAAAAAATATAAAGCCATAAATATTGATGGGTACACTGTTAGGAATGATGATATGATCAGAAAAGAGAGAGAAAGGCACTGTTTATATTATTACAATTCGGACATGGATAAAATAAAATCTAACAACAGAAATAGGTACTTCCATAAGCACAGTACACGGAAGAAATGAAGTAATCACTATAAGCCATCAATAATATTTAAATAGATATGTCTCAAAAAATATACAAAACATAGACAAATCAAACAATCACAGGGGCACATATACAAAATTGTATAAAAGGGAAAAACTAAAAATCTGATGAGTTGCACTCACATCACATTCTCTACTCTTGTACTCACCATTCTTACAAACCCTTATTCCTACATCTTCTTCTTGTTAGTTGAGATAAACATTGTACAAATTATCTTATTGCTTATTTCTTGGTAGGTGCAAGGGGAATATTAGAATACCGTAGGCTTTGAGCGATAGTTAAGTCTTAAAGCTTTGAGATCTCGCTCTCTTTGCATGCTTAACATATAAAAAATTAACAATGATGTTCCATTTCACGAAAGTTTTAACTTTTCTGAAACTGATACAAACAACAAGGAATATGTGCGAAATGGTTCACTCTACAAAAAAATTTATCTGTACATAAATTGTGTGTTTTAGCAAGATGTACATTGTTTGTATAGTAAAATTTTGTCTATCTCTTACGGTTTATGACTTATTCAAAAGTCATCCAGAGTAAACAGGACTACATAGGCTATAGCCAGAAAATTCAAAATATACATTGCATTTGTCATACAAATATCTTAAACATATGACATTTTAATCAAAATCGTTAGAGCTATTTTCAAGAAAATCAAAATTTTTGAAAAATTTTCCATGTAAAGGGTAGTGTGGGGCTATTTTCTTCAAAATCTTTGTGTAGCATTCTTGAAAGACATTAAACTTAAATACCAACTTTGGTTTCTAATCAACTTTTCATTTTTGAGTTATGCTGTCCACAGACTGACAGACACACAGACACACACACATGAACCTTTTTCTAAAAATGCTTTGCTTTGGATTCAGGGGGTCTCAAAACATATTTCTGGTGAAATCTCAACATTTAATTTTTGGGTGGAATACAATACTTCCACTACATGAAGAGAAAGTAAAAAATATGAAGTAATGTAGAGGATTAGATGAATGAAGAGGGTTGATATGGTTAAGTTTGAGCTCCTTAATTTCTTGTTTGTTGACAGGCAAGCTGTGATCCAAAATCTACAGTTTGTCTAGATTGTGGTGACACTCCATATGCGCAAGAGGGAAGAAATTAGAAGTGACTGGAGCGGTGGGGAACAAGCGAGTAAATGTCAGACCTCAGCTAGTCACATACACAAGCAGTGTATGTTTAGGTATTATAAACAACTATTGTGTAGTTTTCGCAGTGAGAGCAAGCAATACGCTTATCCCCACCTCTCCTATTATGCAAGCGGGCACGCCTCTTCAATTGCACATCTATGCTTCAGGAGTGGGGGAGTGTCACAACAATCTGGAAAAACTGTAGCCACAATAAGAGGCATTTGGAACTGTATATTAAGATTTTTTTTAACATCTTCCATCATAAAGTCATATCGGATGGTGAATGAATGAAATGGGTGAAATGATGCACAAATGAGCATGAGGTCCATGGGGCTATAAGTTACCCGACATTCATCTTCTCAGGGTAAGGGAAAACCTTGGAAAGAAACCTTACCCAGATAACTTACCCTAAGCGAGAATTGAGCTTGCGACCTCTTGAACATGAGGCAGACATGCTAACCATCAAGCTGCCGAGGTGGGCTGTAAATTAAGATATCCTCATGCCAAAAGTATTAATATATATTCTGTTAAAATAGTTAAAAAGTTGTTTAAATTTATTTTATAGTTATTTATGTTCAACTTAGTGTGAAATATTGTATTTGGTTATTGGTTTATAAGTATATTTATGTCAGGAACAGAATTCATATACCAAAATAGAATAACTAAATCATAATTTATATTATCTACCTTAAAGAGATGTAAGTGGATACATTGTAATAGTAGATCATAGCAATGTATAGATAATTGTTCCATATTGTAGTTTAAATGTGTTTTAGATCAAGAAAATGTAATTACAGCTTTGAAAGTGTGTAATTCTAATATTGTGATAGAAGGTTGGTATGATATTGTTGTGCCAAGTTTGTGGAAAATATATTGCCAGTTATTTTTTAATTTAAATCCTTACTTAGGAAAATGTAGCTTCTTTTTGCAAACTATAATACCCTGAAGAGAAAGAGTGCTCAATAATCTGCCACAATAGTATAAGTAAAATGTTGATTACAGAGCATAACATTTGGTAACACAGTTGGCTTGGAGTGGAACATGTTGAAGAATGGTGGCTGTCTTGTTTGTTATAACATAGGCAATAAGAATCTTATGGAATCAGCCATGTGCTGTAAAATAACTGTCCATCAAGTGACAGCTTTAGTTTACAGTATATGCTAAGTAATTCAGTGTTTTTGATGTAACAGGGTAACATCAAGTTTAGGTTACTGCTTATTAATTACTATAGATATGGATCCACATCCCACCCTCAGTACTGCACTCCACTCTTAATGCCTGTAGTGAGCAGAAGTGGGGGATGCAGTGGCCAAATGGTAAGCCTTGGATCTTTAAGGGTTGTTGTGCTGGTGATTGTTGTGGTAGATTCCTTAACCAGCTTCCATATGTGTTTTGCTCATGTGTAATCTTCCAAGGTATAGATACTACAATATATATTCCTAAGTTGATAATCAGATTATCTTCATTCTTGGAAGTGTTGAAAACATGTTGTTGTAAGCAGTTAAATTCAAAGGTAAGTCGATTAATAACACTAAACAACTGTGGAAGTAGAAAAGCATGAGCAACTACCATTTTTGGATTTAAAAATGATCAAAAATAAGAACAGAATACACTTTAACATTTATAGTAAACCAACACAGTAAAAGTTAATGGTTACAACCCAAGAGGTCACAAACAGACAATCTTCAGTACATTAGCACATCTGGTGGTGAACATCTCTCCAACAGAAGAATACAGAGCAGAATATAACAAAATAATTGAAACAGCATAAAGAAATGGCTTCCCCAAATATTTAGTGGATAAAAAAGTGAAGCTAGCAAAAATAAAGAAGTTAGTAAAAGAAGCTACAACACTATAGTGACAGAAACAAAAATGACAGTAAAAAAATTCATGCACCATCCATGGACTTGATAAATTCAAAAAAGTGTTCAAACAGCGTAACATTCAGATAGTATCAGTCAACCATTGCTCATAAAAAATCTACTAACCTCAAACGTTAAAGATGCCATCCCACCTAATAAAAGATCTGGTATATACCAAATTGAATGCAGTGACTGTCATCAAGTTTATATAGGATAAACCAAAAGAGATTTGTAAACAAGATCTAAGGAACACTTCAGAAACATAAAAAACAAACAGTTAGATAATTCAGCAGTTGCCACCCACTTTTGGACAGAAAATCACAACATAAATCCAGAAGCTTCTCAAATCCACACGAGAAAACAAGGACTGTCCACTTGGGAAGAAATCTTCATTTTAAAAAATAGAAACAGTGTTCAATTTCAACATCCCCCAGAAAGATATGTTCAGCAAGTTCCTTGAACCACCACAGAGGAGGCCTCAGAAAAACCAGCCACACCACATGGAACCAGTTGATGTCCACTTGATAATGGAGGAAGATGAGCCTGCAAAACATGTTCTGGGAAATTCTAAATTAAGTGTTGTATAGTGTTACTAATCAGTTCACCAAGTTTAATTGATAATTAGATGTCAGTCAATCAATGAATCATTCAGTTAATTAAAACATCTATCAGTCTATTAATTAATGTTATGTTCAACTTGCTACAGGCTTAAACAGCATCTGTTCTCTTTCACATCAAACACTAATCAGTCTGGCGTACCATCATCATCAGGATCTCTGGGTAGTGGAGAAGACAGCAGTGGCTGTTTAGGTAATTTCATACCAAATACAACAATACTTAACATAAATCAAACAAGAGAAACAGTTCCATTGAACTCTATTGGTATTTTATAATTATTATTAGTCACCAGTACACATATTTGAAAATCTGTGATTTTTCTTTACCTGCGTAAAAATCTGACTTCTGGTATAAACATTTGTGTTATGTTTCTTCTCTGTACATTTAGTCAAGCTTGATTCTTCTGATTTTAAGAAAATATAAGGCTAGCATATATCATAAGTAATATAAAATGGATAGAAGAATAGTTTTTACTTTCTCCACAATGTATATGATAGTTATAGTCATGGAAAAAATGAGTGAGTGCATTAGGAGAGCATGTTTACGTTTATGTTTTGTTTATGTGTTCTGTGTTTCTTTCTTGGATTAAGATTGTGTGTCTTACTAAGATAAATGCAATAATAATTTGCATTGTTGATTTTGACATAAATACTTAAACTGGGTGGGAGGCAGTAATCTGTGAGATTAACTTGTCTAGCGCTTAAACGAAGCACTACAGCAAAAAACTTTCCCTAACAAACGGTGTTTAAAATTATGTTATCTATCAGCTCCTAAAGTTTTTCAGTCTAATTTTGGGACAGCCCATATGTTTATAACTAATTGTAGCTTAGCTTGAGTGTAATTTTTAATTCTGTATTTCTAATATTAGCAAAGTTAAGGATTTTGCACAGCTGGAATTCTCAAAAAGTGATTGCTTCAGAAATAAAGTAAACCTGGATTGAAACCTATAAAACATTATTTTAGCCATATGCTTATATACTTGTTTTGTTGAATTCATTTGTGCAGTAGAAGCAGATGAATGTTTACTAAGCAGTGCTAGCTCTGAACAGCCTGACTGGAGAGTGAAATATGCTGGAGATTATAAGGGAGCTCAAACGGGTCCTATATGTACTCAAGATCTCATTTGTTGGGGGTTTCAAGTTGCACGTGGTATGGAATACTTAGCCTCAAGAAAAGTAAGTAGGTACTAACAAAAAACTAACAAGAAATTTTACTTAGGATGTAAAATATTTCACATAAAAGAAAGCAGAATCATGGTCTAAATTTCAAATCATTAGAACTAGTACAAAGTAAAGCAAATAGTTGAGACGTCTGGGGCTACATAATGGTAAGCCACATTAAGTGAATTTTATGAAGAGACATATGAAAGTTTTAAGAATTCCATAAATCAGGTGATTTGCACAATGAGAATTTTAGTTTTTTTATAGTACTACTTACATTTAGGTATTCCTGCTATATAGAATGGAATATTTTTTATTACTTTAAATAGTGCAAAACAATATTAAGTACAAGGAATACATAACAATTTGTGGCTTGTCATTATATATCACCAATGTTTCACGGCCAATATTTGTTTCAATATCTCCATTCACATTTCCATCTGCCATCTAAGACATGTCAACAATTAATTCAGGTTCATCAAACCACTCTATGGATTTGTATTGAATCAGGGATAAATAAAATCCAGGATGGACTTCAGATACATAGGGAAGAAGGCCCGTGATGTCAGACAATTTCTTATTCTTATTTTGGTGTTAAGGTCTCAATCCATAATATTTGTGCAGGATAGCCAAGCTTCTTGACATAAACTTCACAGAACTCTCTATGAATAGTCTGCTTCAGTCATTTCTGATGGCAAGTACAAGTAGGTCCTATTTCGCTGTCAGCTATTTTCTTTTCAGTTGCATCAGTCAAGTATTTCTAACCCTTAAAAATAAAAACAATTCTGTTATAACATTTTTATGGGTCAAAATCCTGTTCACAATTTAATAACATTAATAAAATATTTGTGCACTGGCTCTCTATATAATAATGCTAATAATTAATTAAAATAATCATAATTTATTTTTGTAATATTCATAGATTCTGATTAATTGAGTCACTTTGCAGTACATACCACAGGGTGTCTTTGTTTAGTTCTTTTACTTGACTGGTGTGCATTGTGATACCGAAATTTAGATTTCCGATCGAATGGGCTTTTGAAAAAGACACGTTTTAATTTAATTGCCGGATGTGAGATTTGCGATAAGTGTTAAGTAATAACATACATAGATAATAGAGTAGCAAGTGTTGTAAGGTGAGCAAGATATGAGTAAATGATAGTCGTTAAATTTGTAGTATAAACGCATTATTGGTTTGAAATTAACGAGTCATGACGTCATACCACATAGTTTAAATACACGTTCGAAAGTCAAGTCTACCAACCTTAAAAGTCGCGCGATATATTTAATAAAATATAAAGTAAACATCGTTTAATCCTAAAAAGGTAATTATATATTCGAAATTCATAAAAGAACATGTTATAATAGAAAGGGACATTTCTAAATTGCGGGAAAAGGAAATAGCATTTTGGATACGAGGCTTTCTTGGATGACGTCATGACATTCAAATAGGAAGAGAACGGTTTTTCTTAGCGTGGGTAAGAGAGAAAGCGTCACTACGCAACCAGAGACCAATACGGCAGGTCGTGCTGCGCGTATGTGAGGGTGATTCCTCTACATACACAAATATTTTCGGCATAGCTCCCGAAAATATTTAATATAAATAAACAATATATAAAGTTGTTCTTGGGTTGTCCATTACACTTACGCAAACCCGAGATAAAGAGATCTTTTGCAGAACTAGCCGGGGCGAGCTACATCGAAGGGCAACGTCACGTCACCAACGACTTCAGCTTCAAATGGCGATCCAATAACCAGGACACAACGATATTACAGCTTCAAATTGGCATCCCAGCGTGTGGCGCCGAAAGAATGGACCAACCCCCCAAGACGACCAGATCAGCATCGAGCCAGCAGACAAGAAGGTGCCCAGCGTGTCAACATCTGTGAAAAGTGTAGTGAACAAGTTTAAGTGCAGTTAAAGTGAAATAGTGAAAATATTGAAAATTTTGGTGAGTAGAAAAACACATGTAAATAGCTTAGAAATGGAAGACAGTGATAGCGACTTTATAGGTTTTGACAGTCCGGAAATTGAGAAAAGTGTAAGTAGGATGGAAGAATTTAATCAAAATGTAATTGGTAGCAGAATATGCCAAGAAGTAGAAGATCAGAACGTTAGAGAAACACCTAGAGGTAGTTCAGAAATGTTTAGTAGTAATTCAGAAAGGCCAGCATTTATGTCAGAAATAGAGAATATGTTTCAAACGATAATGAAAAAGATGAGTACAGAGTTAAGTAAAAAGATAGATGAAAATAGTAAAGAATTAAGAACAGTGAAAAAGATGAGTACAGAGTTAAGTCAAAAGATGAGTAAAGAGTTAAGTCAAAAGATAGATGAAACTAGTATAGAGTTAGGACAGAAATTAGAGAAGGGATAACAGGAATTGGGAATGCAATTGGAGAATCAGAAGAGAGCTTTAGAAACCTTTAGGGAAGAAGTTAGGGAGGAAATTAATAAAGTTAGTAGTGAAGTGAAAGAAAATAGAGAACAGGTAGAACAGGTTAAGGGAGAATTAGAGACAATAAGGCAAGAAGTAAAGAATTCTGAAAAGAAATTAGGTCAACAAGTGGGTGAAAAATTAGATAAAGAAAGGGAAAAAGTAACATATAGATTAGACAAACAAAGGGAAGAAATTAGAGAAGAGTTACAGGGGTGTAAAGTTAGAATAGAAAGATCTGATGTAGAAAATGAAAGGCAGGCTAGAAATTTGGAGGATGTTACAGACCAAATAAAAGGGGTAGTAACAGAAATTACTCAGGTAAAAGAGGCCTTAGAAAATTTGAAATTAAATGAAAATGCATGTAATCACAACAATCTTAGTAATGAAGTTGCAAGAAACGAGGCAATACCAGGTGTATCAGCTGACATTTCGATGCAAAATAGAGGTAACAGTAATTCCCATTCTGATCTCAGAAATAGTGCAGGGACAGGTGACAATTCAAATTTACATTGGCCTAACCATGTCTTAAATGAAATGACACCTCCAGTTTTTGAAAATGAAGATTCAGATGATCCTAAAGCCTTTTTAGAAGGGTTACAAGAGTACTTCACGGTGAAACGTATACCAGAGGAGTACAAGATGGTGATAGTAAGAAAATGCCTAAAGGGTAATGCTGCCAATTGGCTAGGCCTTTCTATGGGTAACAATAATGACTACAGGACCTTTAGGAACATCTTTTTAACCAGATATTGGGGAGCTAGTAGGCAGGCTAATATAAGAGTTGAATTAAGCAATGGAAAATTTAATCCTAGATTGGAGGAATCAATGGTCAACTATTTTATGAGAATAGCGAGAAAATCGAAGATGTTGGATCCTCCCTTGGATGAAAAAGATCTAATAAATATAGTTACTCCACATTTTCCGGAAACGCTTCAACACTACCTAATCATAGCCCGACCCGATAGCATTGCAGCTATGATCGAATTATTATCAGCCTTAGAAGTCAATAAGCCAAAACACGCATTTGGAAATAAATATGAAGGAAAAGAAACCGTCAATTCTTTCGGGCAAGGGGCACAGTATTATCAGAATAGAAGTGAGATTAGGGAAAGATATAAAGGACCAGTACCAAGGATGGAATCATTCCGGTGGGAAAATCAAGGTAGATATAACCAGGAAGGGCATCACCAAAATAGAAATGGTAATCAAAGGGGAAGAAATATAAGGGTGAATTATATGAATACAAATAGATTTGATCGAGGTAGACGGGGACGTTATTTTGGACATAGTAGAAATTCAAATGATGGGTATTGGACAAACGGAGATAATGAGTTTAGACCGAGGTCACCAAGACAGGAAGAAAGGTATTCTAATGGACGAAATTCCCCCGAAAATGCGGAAATGGTTGAGGCCATTAACACGGTCAAAAACATGGTAGGAAGTAACCCCGATTTAATGCAGGAAAACAGAAGTAACAATTTGGGAAATAGTACAGGAGCAATACATAAAAATCAGGGAAACGCCAGACCCGGTCAAACGCGCCTTCAGTGAGAACTGGGTATCCTAGTAATGATTGTGATAAGTACTCGGAAATAAATAGTCCTGGAAGGCAAATGATGATACAAAAGAAAAGAGAATGGAAAAATAGAATTGACGAAAACGAAAAAGTAGGAGATCCACCTAAAATCAAAATTGGAGTAAATGGAAAACAATACAATGCAATTATAGATACGGGATCAAATAGCACAGTATGCTCACAAAATTTTTATGATAATTTACAAAGTAGTGGTTTTAAAGTAATGTCTTTACCAGTTAATGGGATATATTGCTCGCTAGCTGTGGGAAAACGAAAAGAGAGAGTAAAATTTCAAGCAATGATAAATATTGAAATAAATGGGAGAATACTTGGAATTTTATTTCTGATTGTAGGAAGACTTGTTACAGATATTATAATAGGTTGTGATTGTCTTTATGCCTGGGAAGCTGTGGTGAATTTTAAAAACATGATTCTAGAAATGAAAGTTGAAGATGAGACCATTATAGTGCCTTTTGTGGAAGATAGTAGTTCAGAAACTATTGTAAGAGAAAAAGAGGAAGAAGAAATCCAAGGGGATACATTCTTTGTAGAATATGTTAAAGTAGGAGCTATGGAATTAACTGAAGTAAATGTCAAAGAGTACAGTGTCGATAATAAAGAAAATGTAGAATGGGATAAAAATGATTTCATAGACAATTTGAGGGTTTCTGATGCAACTAGGTACTATGATAGGGAGAGTAGTGAAGACTTAGAAGAATTGTTGAGGGAAAAGGTAACTCAGGCTGATCAACTAAATGAACAACAGAGGGATAAACTGTTTGAAATATTAATCCGAAATAAAGAAGTATTCTCTGAGAAACCTGGTAAATGTAATATTTATACTCATTCGTTTGAGATGATACCCATCAAACCTTTTACACATAAAGCGAGAGCTATCCCTAGTACAATAAGAGAAGAGGTAGATGCAGTTATAAAGTCAATGTTAGAAGATGAGGTTATTGAAATTTCGAATTCAGAATTTGTGAATCCCCTATGTATTGTAAATAAGGCCAATGGGAAGATTAGGGTGACATTAGATGCGAGAAAACTAAATTATTGTTCCTCATACTTTCCATCAGGGAATCCAACACAACGTGTCCTCCGAGATATAGGAATTTATTTACGTGTACTTACACATCATAATCACAAGGATTGGGTGAAATATTGTCCATTGATAGAAAAGATTATCAATCACACCATTAATGTAACTACTGGGTTTGCACCAATAAAATTAATGTTAGGAATTGAACCAGAACCAATATTGATCGGGGAACCAAAAACACTGAAAATTAATGACATTCAGTTAAGTGAAGAAGAAAGAGCGAAAATTGCTTTTGAACGAATCAAGAAAAAGGCAGAGAAGCGAAAATTAAAGAAAAAGAGTAGAAAACATAAATGGGAACCTAAGATAGGCGATTGGGTACTAGTTAAAGACCATAAGTTATCAAGTGCATTGCGAGGTAGGAACAAAAGGATGGAATTGTTATATAAAGGTCCTGCAGAAATTATATCAAAATTTGGTTATCATACCTATGAATTAAAAGATGTTAAAAATGAAAAATGTCTGGGAAGATGGCATAAACAACTCCTTCGACCATACAAGAAACCGTGTGGTGCCTTGGAACCTTGATTTAATGTAAAAGAAAAATTGGAAGTGTCATTTGCCTATTGGCGCCCAATCAGCTTTGAGATAAAATGTAAATGTTAGCTTACTTGAAAATCATATATTGGTCAGGTACTTACATATTCATGAAAAATGCAGAATGTGAATTGCTATCTACTACCAAGAGCTTAAAAAAAATATATATTGTATAGAGCTCACAATAACAGCTTCAGAAAGATTGTTAAATTGTTCATCTCCGCATAGAGAGAAAACAGAATATTTACTTTGTAAACATTTGTTAAAATATTTAGATGTATAGATAGTTATCACAGCAAGACAAAGAAAGAATTTGTCTGAAGGGTGTAATGGATTTATATAAATATATGTACATTTT
This sequence comes from Tenodera sinensis, assembly GCA_030765045.1. NCBI lineage: Eukaryota > Metazoa > Arthropoda > Insecta > Mantodea > Mantidae > Tenodera > Tenodera sinensis. Next base: position 96,195,190 of record CM060961.1, on the reverse strand, counting down.
AGTGCTTAAAGGATATAGTACAGATATGTGTTACAATAACAAAAGTGAAAAATCACAGTGCAAGTGATAGTGAGAGCGAAGTGAGCAAACATGAACTAAAAGAAGGAAGTATAAAGAATGACTCTTGAAATTTAACCTTTATATAAAAGCTTCACAGAAGAAACCATAACATATTGTAATTAGTATTTAAGGATTAATGTTAAGTCAAGTGTATAATTGTTTGTCATGTTAAAAAGATTAATGAGAAAATGTGTTCATAACCAATTTCAAAAACAGTGTAATTGAAAATTGTATATAATGGGAGTGTTGCCGATTATTCAAAATACAGGAGTAATTTTTAATTTTTCTTTCGGGCAAGACATTTACATTATTTTATTATGAAATAATAAAATAACATAAATGGGGGCATTTGATACCGAAATTTAGATTTCCGATCGAATGGGCTTTTGAAAAAGACACGTTTTAATTTAATTGCCGGATGTGAGATTTGCGATAAGTGTTAAGTAATAACATACATAGATAATAGAGTAGCAAGTGTTGTAAGGTGAGCAAGATATGAGTAAATGATAGTCGTTAAATTTGTAGTATAAACGCATTATTGGTTTGAAATTAACGAGTCATGACGTCATACCACACAGTTTAAATACACGTTCGAAAGTCAAGTCTACCAACCTTAAAAGTCGCGCGATATATTTAATAAAATATAAAGTAAACATCGTTTAATCCTAAAAAGGTAATTATATATTCGAAATTCATAAAAGAACATGTTATAATAGAAAGGGACATTTCTAAATTGCGGGAAAAGGAAATAGCATTTTGGATACGAGGCTTTCTTGGATGACATCATGACATTCAAATAGGAAGAGAACGGTTTTTCTTAGCGTGGGTAAGAGAGAAAGCGTCACTACGCAACCAGAGACCAATACGGCAGGTCGTGCTGCGCGTATGTGAGGGTGATTCCTCTACATACACAAATATTTTCGGCATAGCTCCCGAAAATATTTAATATAAATAAACAATATATAAAGTTGTTCTTGGGTTGTCCATTACACTTACGCAAACCCGAGATAAAGAGATCTTTTGCAGAACTAGCCGGGGCGAGCTACATCGAAGGGCAACGTCACGTCACCAACGACTTCAGCTTCAAATGGCGATCCAATAACCAGGACACAACGATTTTACAGCTTCAATTGCCATTATCAATGCTGCTCATCCTCAGTCGGATAGATCCCCTCTAACAACAGGAGTTAAGTTTTCTCCTTGTGACATTAAAAAATCTGATGTTTTGCACTCACATGACTTTCTCTACTCTTGTACTAACCATTCTTACAAACTCCTATTCCTGTGTCTTCGTGTTAGTTGAGATAAACATTTGTACAAATTATCTTATTGCTTATTTCCTTGTAGGCACAAGGGGAATATTAGAATACAGTAGGCTTTGTGCGATAGTTAAATCTTCTACAACTTTAAGATTTTGTTCTTTTTGCATGCTTAACATATAAAAAAATGAACAACAATGTTCCATTTCACAAAAGTTTAAAGTTTTCGGAAACTGGCACAAATAACAAGGAATATCTCCCAAATGGTTCACTCTACAAAAAAAATTTATCTGGACATAAATTGTGTGTTTTAGTGAGAGCTATATTTTTTGTACAGTAAGATTTTGTCTATTTCTTATGGTTTACAACTTATTCAATAGTCATCCAGAGTAAACAGGAGTACATAGACTCTAGCCAGAAAATTCAAAATATATATTTCATTTCTCATACAAATATCTTAAACATATGTCATTTTAATCAAAATCATTACAGCCACTTTCAGGAAAATCAAAATTTTTGAAAAATTTTCCATGTAAAGGGTAGTTTAGGTTGGGCCTATTTTCTTAAAAATCTTCATGTCACATCCTTGAAAGACATTAAACTTAAATACTAACTTTGGTTTTTAACCAACCTTTTGTTTTTGAGTTATGCTGTCCACAGACTGAGAGAAACACAGACATGCGCACACAGACCTTTTTCTAGAACTGCTTTTTTTTGGATTCAGGGGGCCTCAAACATATATTTTTGGTGAAATCTCAACATCAAATTTTTGGGTGGAATACAATGCTTCCTCTACTTACCAGTAGAGAAAGTAAAATGAAAAATTTACTGACAGTATGAACACTCAAATTTAATAGCTATTTAATGGCATGCCACAATAATACCTATAGCAGGCATCCAATGATGCCCATTACAAGTATAACAATCATTTATAGTTAACAGTTTCCATATAAATGTCACATAACTCTTGGTTTCATTAAAAACTTGTATTATTTATGAATACTGCAGGTTCTGCATTGTCATAATAAGCCACAACATCATATGCTATAATAGGGCAAGCCATTTAATTACATTTTGTTGATGGTTATCTCTGATTATGATGAGAGATCACATGAATTTGATTGATTATATCCACATCTACAATACTGACATTGCATCAGAGTTCACTCTCAAAACAATTGCCTTGCATATTGCTTCCACAAGACATTATTTCATCAGAACAACTCACTCCGTTTCCTTTGCAAGATGCCATTTTGTGTGTGGCTTACCATACTAAAGCACAAAAATGGCACATTATTCTTTGTGCTATACATAGCAACTGAGTGTATGTCACCATCTCTCAGTTTCTTCAAACACCACTCCACCTTTGGCTTGCCATCCACTAGCAGGTACGAAAAATATAAGAATCTCAATTTTGCTCAGTGTGGCTTACCAATATATAGCCCCAAGTGCCTCAGTTGTATTCCTTGGTGAATCACTGCAATATGGGTGCTTTATATCTATTAATAAAACTAGTTTTGTATCATAGTCATTTATTTACTGGTCACTCTATCTATTGTTTGCTTTTTCTCCTTCTTAAGCTAGAATTTCATAATGGTACCAACATGTCAAATATCTCATCTTTTTCAGCAATCACACAGTTGTTGCCAACAGCTCAAAGAAAACAAATCTGTGGGCATACCTCTTGAATAAATGATTAATATATTTCCAATCATGAAACATATACTTATTTTGTGAACCAAATTACTACTTATGACAGTTTTCCACATTACTTTAATTGTAAGAGATACCTACATGTTTCATATTCAATTCAATTTTATTCACTGTTTGATTTCTATACAGAAATGTTAGCTCTGTGAAGATACAGCATAAACAGATTCTAAGTATAACACAGATCAAAAGTAGCAATCAATACCGCACATTTTAAACAATTTACAAGAATCCACAAATAAGCATAATACATTACATAACTCGGGGGCTGTTCAATAAAGAATGATCACAATTTTTTTTTTGACAACGTACTTTTACTCATCCTCATAATTTTGATGGTCCTTCTCAAAATAGTCTCCCATGAATGCGATGCACTTGTCCCAGTGTTTCTGCCAGTCTTCAAAGACATGCTGGAAACCATTTTTTGAGAGATCCTTCAAAATCGCCTCCGCAGCCTTCACTACAGCTTCTGATGATGGATAATGCCTCCCACGAAGGCCTTTCTTCAAGTTAGGGAATAGAAAAAAGTCACATGGGGCTAAATCCGGACTATAGGGAGGGTGAGGGATGCACTTCACATTGATTTTTGCAAGATGTTCAGCAACAACATTGGCAATATGCAGCCGCGCATTATCGTGGTGCAGATTCCAGCCTGCTTCACGGAAATGTGGTCTTTTGCGCCTGATATGGACTTGCAATGTTTTCAGAACATCCCTGTAGTATAGTCCAGTTACTGATGTGTGTGCAGGTACAACATGCTAATAAATCATTCCATGAATATCAAAGAATGAGATCACCATAACTTTCCCAGCAGAAGCAACCACTTTTGCTTTTTTGGGGGTTGGTGATGAAGGAGATTTCCACACTGAGTGTTGCTGTTTGCTCTCAGGATCAAAATGATTTAGCCAAGTTTCATCAGCAGTGTTTGCATTTGAAAGAACCTCCAGATCTTCCTCTAACATCAACTTTAACTGCATGCAGACCTGCATGCGAATGTCTTTTTGTTCGGGAATCAACAGTCTTGGAACCCATCGCGCACAAACACATCTCATGTGTAATGTTTCTGTCACCAACATGTGGGTGGCACCCAATGAAATGTTCAGTATTTCAGAAAGTGATCTTAAGGTAATTTGTCGATCTTCTCTCACAATGGCAGCAGCAGTGTTGATGTTTTCTTCCATGAGAGCAGTAACTGGAGCACTGGGTCCACCTTCCTTTGAAATTGATTGTCTCCCCTCTTTAAACATTTTAAACCACCTTCGAGCTGTGCTGTAGGGAAGAACAGACTCTCCATAGGCCCCCTGTAACATTGTATAAACCTCAACTGAAGATTTGTTGAGACAAAAGCAGAATTTCAAAGCCGCATATTGTTCCTCGCATGTTACCTCCATTGCAGCAGCAGGCAATACTGAACATGTCTGAACTTGCCTGGTTCTTACAGGTGGGAACCAGGAGTACCAACAATGAAACTACTATGGCATGTTTGTTTCACATTAAGCTAACAGAATATAGTAAGATTAAATTTTAGTGTAAAAAATTATGACCGTAATAAAATTATGATAATTCTTTATTGAACAGCCCTCGTACATTATAAATTGTTTCAAGGTATACTTCCACTGAATAAAAATAAATCTGAGTTGGTCATTTTTTCACCTCTTTTTTAAAAACTCTTGGGATTTTCTCATTTTTCAAAAATACAGGCAGCTCATTAAATAATTTGACACAATTATAATATAAGCTTCTTTCATATAAGGTTCTTTTATGAACAGTAATGTGTTGCAATTTAAATTTATTTCTTGTATTATGCTCATGAATATCAGCATTTGTTTTAGAAGTATATAAATCGACCTATAGACTCTTATAGTTTCACTTGCACTTATTTTTATTCAGACGCGTTTTGAAGACCAGCGTCTCCATTCTCAATGGTTCCTTGACTGGTGGTTGAAGAGGAAACATCTGTTGTGGTAGTGATTGTGCTGCTATCTGGGTTGCTGGACATAAACTTCATTACGTCGTCTGACAACATAATGAAGTTTATATCCAGCAACCCAGATAGCAACACAGTCACTACCACAAGATGTTTCTTCTTCAACTGCCAGTTGAGAAACCATTGAGAATGAGAACACCGGTCTTTGAAATGCATCCAAATAAAAATATGTGTAAATGAAACTACAAGTGTCTATAGGTCAACTCATTTACTTCTAAAACATTTGAAAAGTTTCACTATCTAAATTACTTTGTATATATTAAGTGCAAACAGCATTTATTTTAAAACTGTTAAGGTGTTCAAACATTTTTACTAAGCTTTCATAAACATATAGCAATGGTACTGTCAAGATATTTAATAATTTGAAGTATGGTCTACAGCAGTGGAAGACACATTAGTCACCTGATGAGGTTTGTGCAGGAAGTGCAAGCGATTGAAGTTGTGTGATATCATGCATGTGTGTCTGTAGAGCGGAGAGTATAGTGCGCCTGATAACAAAACACGACTGGGTCAGTTTGCATTCAACTGTAACAATGGCTAGTGGAACAATTTTTTTTCACTAATGAAAGTTGCAAAGGCAAAATCAAGAGAAGTACATTGTCAGATAACAACCCCACATGTAGTCTTAGATTAAATATTATTCAGACATTACATCCCAATATTGATAAACTTGTGGCAGAGAAAAGAAACAGAAAAGCAAGAAAATTATTGCTGTAATATTTGTTACATATGAACATGGATAGTAGTTATTTTATTTAGTATTTCTTATTTTTATTGTACTGGATTAAACTTATATAATTTCAGGCATATGAGTAGTAGTATTTTTTATTTTTATTGTACTGAATTAAATTCATATAATTTCAGGCATATGAGTAGTGTATGTTTTATTTCAATGTGTCAAACATTTAAGGTATTCTCACAATACACAAAAAGAAAATAATTATGAATAATTTACGTTAAAACTGTACTGAAGCTGTATTATCGTTGTGTCCTAGTTATTGCCTCGCCATTTGAAGCTGAAGTCGTTGGTGACGTGACGTTGCCCTTCGATGTAGCTCGCCTCGGCTAGTTCTGCATAAGATCTCTTTATCTCGGGTTTGCGTAAGTGTAATGGACAACCCAAGAACAACTTTTCATATCCTTTATTTCAAATATTTTCGGGAGATATGCCGATTCTATATGTGTATCTGTAGAGGCATCGCCCCCACATCCGCGCAGCACGAACTCCCGTACTGGTCTCTGGTTGAGTACTGCACCGACGCTTTCTCTCTTACCCACGCTAAGAAAAACCGTTCTCTTCCTATTTGAATGTCATGACGTCATCCAAGAAAGCCTCGTATCCAAAATGCTATTTCCTTTTCCCGCAATTTAGAAATGTCCCTTTCTATTATAACATGTTCTTTTATGAATTTCGAATATATAATTACCTTTTTAGGATTAAACGATGTTTACTTTATATTTTATTAAATATATCGCGCGACTTTTAAGGTTGGTAGACTTGACTTTCGAACGTGTATTTAAACTATGTGGTATGACGTCATGACTCGTTAATTTCAAACCAATAATGCGTTTATACTACAAATCTTAACGACTATCATTTACTCATATCTTGCTCACCTTACAACACTTCCTGCTATATTATCTATTTATGTTATTACTCAATATTTATCGCAAATCTCATATCCGGCAATTAAATTAAAACGTGTCTTTTTCAAAAGCCCATTCGATCGGAAATCTAAATTTCGGTATCAAATGCCCCCATTTATGTTATTTTATTATTTCATAATAAAATAATGTAAATGTCTTGCCCGAAAGAAAAATTAAAAATTACTCCTGTATTTTGAATAATCGGCAACACTCCCATTATATACAATTTTCAATTACACTGTTTTTGAAATTGGTTATTAACACATTTTCTCATTAATCTTTTTAACATGACAAACAATTATACACTTGACTTAACATTAATCCTTAAATACTAATTACAATATGTTATGGTTTCTTCTGTGAAGCTTCTATATAAAGGCTAAATTTCAAGAGTCTTTCTTTATACTTCCTTCTTTTAGTTCCTGTTTGCTCACTTCGCTCTCACTATCACTTGCACTGTGATTTTTCACTTTTGTTATTGTAACACATATCTGTACTATATCCTTTAAGCATTAAAATGTACATATATTTATATAAATCCATTGCACTCTTTAGACAAGTTCTTTCTTTGTCTTTCTGTGATAACTATCTATACATCTAAATATTTTAACAAATGTTTACAAAGTAAATATTCTGTTTTCTCTCTATGCGGAGATGAACAATTTAACAATCTTTCTGAAGCTGTTATTGTGAGCTCTATACAATATATTTTTAAGCTCTTTGTAGTAGATAGCAATTCACATTCTGCATTTTTCATGAATATGTAAGTACCTGACCAATATATGATTTTCAAGTAAGCTAACATTTACATTTTATCTCAAAGCTGATTGGGCGCCAATAGACAAATGACACTTCCAATTTTTCTTTTACATTAAATCAAGGTTCCAAGGCACCACACGGTTTCTTGTATGGTCGAAGGAGTTGTTTATGCCATCTTCCCAGACATTTTTCATTTTTAACATCTTTTAATTCATAGGTATGATAACCAAATTTGGATATAATTTCTGCAGGACCTTTATATAACAATTCCATCCTTTTGTTCCTACCTCGCAATGCACTTGATAACTTATGGTCTTTAACTAGTACCCAATCGCCTATCTTAGGTTCCCATCTATGTTTTCTACTCTTTTTCTTTAATTTTCGCTTCTCTGCCTTTTTCTTGATTCGTTCAAAAGCAATTTTCGCTCTTTCTTCTTCACTTAACTGAATGTCATTAATTTTCAGTGTTTTTGGTACCCCGATCAATATTGGTTCTGGTTCAATTCCTAACATTAATTTTATTGGTGCAAACCCAGTAGTTACATTAATGGTGTGATTGATAATCTTTTCTATCAATGGACAATATTTCACCCAATCCTTGTGATTATGATGTGTAAGTACACGTAAATAAATTCCTATATCTCGGAGGACACGTTCTGTTGGATTCCCTGATGGAAAGTATGAGGAACAATAATTTAGTTTTCTCGCATCTAATGTCACCCTAGTCTTCCCATTGGCCTTATTTACAATACATAGAGGATTCACAAATTCTGAATTCGAAATCTCAATAACCTCATCTTCTAACATTGACTTTATAACTGCATCTACCTCTTCTCTTATTGTACTAGGGATAGCTCTCGCTTTATGTGTAAAAGGTTTGATGGGTATCATCTCAAACAAATGAGTATAAATATTACATTTACCAGGTTTCTCAGAGAATACTTCTTTATTTCGGATTAATATTTCAAACAATTTATCCCTCTGTTGTTCATTTAGTTTTGATCAGCCTGAGTTACTTTTTTTTTTCTCAACAATTCTTCTAAGTCTTCACTACTCTCCCTATCATAGTACCTAGTTGCATCAGAAACCCTCAAATTGTCTATGAAATCATTTTTATCCCATTCTACATTTTCTTTATTATCGACACTGTACTCTTTGACATTTACTTCAGTTAATTCCATAGCTCCTACTTTAACATATTCTACAAAGAATGTATCCCCTTGGATTTCTTCTTCCTCTTTTTCTCTTACAATAGTTTCTGAACTACTATCTTCCACAAAAGGCACTATAATGGTCTCATCTTCAACTTTCATTTCTAGAATCATGTTTTTAAAATTCACCACAGCTTCCCAGGCATAAAGACAATCACAACCTATTATAATATCTGTCACAAGTCTTCCTACAATCAGAAATAAAATTCCAAGTATTCTCCCATTTATTTCAATATTTATCATTGCTTGAAATTTTACTCTCTCTTTTCGTTTTCCCACAGCTAGCGAGCAATATATCCCATTAACTGGTAAAGACATTACTTTAAAACCACTACTTTGTAAATTATCATAAAAATTTTGTGAGCATACTGTGCTATTTGATCCCGTATCTATAATTGCATTGTATTGTTTTCCATTTACTCCAATTTTGATTTTAGGTGGATCTCCTACTTTTTCGTTTTCGTCGATTCTATTTTTACATTCTCTTTTCTTTTGTATCATCATTTGCCTTCCAGGACTATTTATTTCCGAGTACTTATCACAATCATTACTAGGATACCCAGTTCTCACTGAAGGCGCGTTTGACCAGGTCTGGCGTTTCCCTGATTTTTAGGTATGGCTCCTGTACTATTTCCCAAATTGTTACTTCTGTTTTCCTGCATTAAATCGGGGTTACTTCCTACCATGTTTTTGACCGTGTTAATGGCCTCGACCATTTCCGCATTTTCGGGGGAATTTCGTCCATTAGAATACCTTTCTTCCTGTCTTGGTGACCTCGGTCTAAACTCATTATCTCCGTTTGTCCAATACCCATCATTTGAATTTCTACTATGTCCAAAATAACGTCCCCGTCTACCTCGATCAAATCTATTTGTATTCATATAATTCACCCTTATATTTCTTCCCCTTTGATTCCCATTTCTATTTTGGTGACGCCCTTCCTGGTTATATCTACCTTGATTTTCCCACCGGAATGATTCCATCCTTGGTACTGGTCCTTTATATCTTTCCCTAACCTCACTTCTATTCTGATAATACTGTGCCCCTTGCCCGAAAGAATTGACAGTTTCTTTTTCTTCATATTTATTTCCAAATGCGTGTTTTGGCTTATTGACTTCTAAGGCTGATAATAATTCGATCATAGCTGCAATGCTATCGGGTCGGGCTATGATTAGGTAGTGTTGAAGCGTTTCCGGAAAATGTGGAGTAACTATATTTATTAGATCTTTTTCATCCAAGGGAGGATCCAACATCTTCGATTTTCTCGCTATTCTCATAAAATAGTTGACCATCGATTCCTCCGATCTAGGATTAAATTTTCCATTGCTTAATTCAACTCTAATATTAGCCTGCCTACTAGCTCCCCAATATCTGGTTAAAAAGATGTTTCTAAAGGTCCTGTAATCATTATTGTTACCCATAGAAAGGCCTAGCCAATTAGCAGCATTACCCTTTAGGCATTTTCTTACTATCACCATCTTGTACTCCTCTGGTATACGTTTCACCGTGAAGTACTCTTGTAACCCTTCTAAAAAGGCTTTAGGATCATCTGAATCTTCATTTTCAAAAACTGGAGGTGTCATTTCATTTAAGACATGGTTAGGCCAATGTAAATTTGAATTGTCACCTATCCCTGAGCTATTTCCGAGATCAGAATGGGAATTACTGTTACCCCTATTTTGCATCGAAATGTCAGCTGATACACCTGGTATTGCCTCGTTTCTTGCAACTTCTTTACTAAGATTGTTGTGATTACATGCATTTTCACTTAATCTCAAATTTTCTAAGGCCTCTTTTACCTGAGTAATTTCTGTTACTACTCCTTTTATTTGGTCTGTAACATCCTCCAAATTTCTAGCCTGCCTTTCACTTTCTACATCAGATCTTTCTATTCTAACTTTACACCCCTGTAACTCTTCTCTAATTTCTTCCCTGTCTTTATCTAACCTTTGTACTACCTCTTCCCTTTGTTTGTCTAAACTATATGTTACTCTTTCCCTTTCTTTATCTAATTTTTCACTAACTTGTTGACCTAATTTCTTTTCAGAATTCTTTACTTCTTGCCTTATTGTCTCTAATTCTCCCTTAACCTGTTCTACCTGTTCTCTATTTTCTTTTACTTCACTACTAACTTTATTAATTTCCTCCCTAACTTCTTCCCTAAAGGTTTCTAAAGCTCTCTTCTGATTCTCCAATTGCATTCCCAATTCCTGTTGTCCCTTCTCTAATTTCTGTCCTAACTCTATACTAGTTTCATCTATCTTTTGACTTAACTCTGTACTCATCTTTTTCACTGTTCTTAATTCTTTACTATTTTCATCTATCTTTTGACTTAACTCTGTTCTTAATTCTTTACTATTTTCATCTATCTTTTTACTTAACTCTGTATTCATCTTTTTCATTATCGTTTGAAGCATATTCTCTATTTCTGACATAAATGCTGACCTTTCTGAATTATTACTAAACATTTCTGAACTACCTCTAGGTGTTTCTCTAACGTTCTGATCTTCTAATTCTTGGCATATTCTGCTACCAATTACATTCTGATTAAATTCTTCCATCCTACTTACACTTTTCTCAATTTCCGGACTGTCAAAACCTAAAAAGTCTGTATCACTGTCTTCCATTTCTAAGCTATTTACATGTGTTTTTCTACTCACCAAAATTTTCAATATTTTCACTATTTCACTTTAACTGCACTTAAACTTGTTCACTACACTTTTCACAGATGTTGACACGCTGGGCACCTTCTTGTCTGCTGGCTCGATGCTGATCTGGTCGTCTTGGGGGTTTGGTCCATTCTTTCGGCGCCATACGTTGGGAAGCCAATTTGAAGCTGTAAAATCGTCGTGTCCTAGTTATTGCCTCGCCATTTGAAGCTGAAGTCGTTGGTGACGTGACGTTGCCCTTCGATGTAGCTCGCCTCGGCTAGTTCTGCATAAGATCTCTTTATCTCGGGTTTGCGTAAGTGTAATGGACAACCCAAGAACAACTTTTCATATCCTTTATTTCAAATATTTTCGGGAGATATGCCGATTCTATATGTGTATCTGTAGAGGCATCGCCCCCACATCCGCGCAGCACGAACTCCCGTACTGGTCTCTGGTTGAGTACTGCACCGACGCTTTCTCTCTTACCCACGCTAAGAAAAACCGTTCTCTTCCTATTTGAATGTCATGACGTCATCCAAGAAAGCCTCGTATCCAAAATGCTATTTCCTTTTCCCGCAATTTAGAAATGTCCCTTTCTATTATAACATGTTCTTTTATGAATTTCGAATATATAATTACCTTTTTAGGATTAAACGATGTTTACTTTATATTTTATTAAATATATCGCGCGACTTTTAAGGTTGGTAGACTTGACTTTCGAACGTGTATTTAAACTATGTGGTATGACGTCATGACTCGTTAATTTCAAACCAATAATGCGTTTATACTACAAATCTTAACGACTATCATTTACTCATATCTTGCTCACCTTACAACACTTCCTGCTATATTATCTATTTATGTTATTACTCAATATTTATCGCAAATCTCATATCCGGCAATTAAATTAAAACGTGTCTTTTTCAAAAGCCCATTCGATCGGAAATCTAAATTTCGGTATCAGTACTAACACCAATAATGCATAACCTAAGACAAAATACAGTTGTTTTATTAATTTCAAAACATCTTATGTATGTTCGAAATCTCTGCTTTCCGCAGTGCTAAACCCCTCTCCTCTCCCCTGTTACCCAGTGCCTACACTTCACACACCGCTCTCAGCTGTTCACCGCCTGAAGGAGAGCACGGAGGTCTGACGTCACAGAGCCACTTCCTGTCCTGGCCTGGCCTACAGCTTGTACTGCTGTCCAGATTTAACATTATTCTGATTGTTCTTTTTTGTATTATGAAGATTTTGACTAAATCTTCCCCAAAATATTATACTATAGGATAAATGAGTGTGGAAATATAAATAGGCCATTTTAGGTATGTCAGGTTAATTGAAGACTTTAGGGTATACAACACAAAACATATCTGAGACAACATTTTTGATAGAACAGCAATGTGAATTGCTCAGTCAAGGTTATCATCAATCCAAATTTTAAGAATTTTAATTTTATATGACATTTTACTAGTCATTTTTCTAAATCAACTGTGGAAAAACTTAAATCTTGTTAACCTTTAAGTGGTAATGTGATGTCGCTCAGACACCCCATAAACTAAGAAATGATAACTTCCATTGCCTAATGAAATCTGAATTCTGGTATTTACAGTACCTTATTATCTTTGCTTATTGTTTACTTTACATTAAATATTCGTTCTGTTAGCTTTGTTGTTTACTGTACAGGTGAGGCTCATGTTTCAGAGATGTCTGATAGATGTCATGTCACCAGTTGCATGATTTTTCTGTCAATAGCAATATGTTTCCAATGGTGAATTGTGCTGTTTCATACAGCAGAATGATACTCAGAAACTCTGATTCAAGTTTGAGAGGTAGAACTGGAACGTAAAAATTCAATGCCACAACTGGGATTTGAACCACAGACCTTCCGCTTACCAGGCGGCTGCTCTAACCATTGAGCTATTGTGACAAACTGCCAGAATGGCATTAAATTCTCAAACCAGTTCATATTTCTCCTGGTAAACCACAAAGGCAGTCTCACATCAGAGACAAATTACCCCAATGGTGACTTACTATTGTAAGTACTTTATGTCCCAGGATTAAATAACCTTCAGATGGTAATTATTATTTATTTATGCCAACAAACTTACTGATTCAAGTGCTTAAAATATTAAATGAAGATACCAGTGATGATGAAAGTAATGTGGATAGTGAATTGTAATTGAAAGTGAACCTGACACAGAGAAATTGTAAATGTGATTCTGTTGAAGTGAAAATACTGCAGATAAAGAGAAACTGAAATCAGAAAAAGTTATTTTTACTTTTAGGACCCATACATGTGCAAAAAGGAGTATGTGAGAGGATATGTTCACTCTCCAAGCCACAGTATTATGTAATGTGCTTGTTTTGAATCCTTTTGGATGGCTGAGGAACAAACAGAATTGTAAGACTGTTTAAGATGTATTTGATTACCTGAGATGGCATAAGTTATTATAAAATAGATCAATGTAAAGTGGAATAATGTGGGACAGAGGTTTCAATGCAGTGATCAATCCCATACTCAAGATGCTGATAATTTTGACCTAGAAGATGTCCAAACTTTGCTGCTTTCAAGTCAAACAATAAAGATATTTCATCTACTGCTGCAACAAATGGCAGTTTCAGAGTCTCAGTATACCCTAAAAGAGATTTTCCAATCTTCTGCTGCATTTGTAGCTTGCCAATTCTAAAGAAGATTACAAAGATGTGTAAAAGTCTGCATAAACTGTGAGAAAAAAGCATAGTAGGAAGGGCATGCGTGCTTTGAAGACACTGATTGAAATATAAGCACCTTACATTTTTTATAATTGGCATATGTTGCTGAATATGAAAATACCTGGTTTTTGTTAATCTCTGTATACATGATTCCCAGGGAGCAGAAAAGTTAAGTAAACATTTTCTTATTATTCATACAAGAAGGTTCTTCATTTTTTAGTGGTTAAAGTAATACAATCACTTTAAATAAGAAGCTCAGAATCTTGAAAAACCAATAAACATTAATTCTGGAGTAACATAACTATAAAGTGTCTCACAAAGGTCACGTCACCACTAGTGTGACAACTTTACCAGTCACCAGTTAAGGGTTATTTTTATGATTGAAGCCTGTAGTAACACTTTCGTTTTTATTAATGATCAATCTGTTTTTACTAAACCAATTTACTATATAATCTGCTAGCCTATCAATGTTTACTTTAAGTTTCTGTTTATATTTACCAGAGATTGAAATGCTAGTATCATCTACAAAGCATTTTTGTACTTAATAAGCCATTGTTTGTAGCCAAGTCATTAATAAAGCCCTGTGATACTACATATTTAATACTTTCCATGCCGGAGCAAGAAGGCTTAATCTCATTGGGTATTACAAATTCAATTTCCATGAGCTGTTTTCTATTTTCACTTTCTCTACTGGTAAGTAGGGGAAGTATTGTATTCCACCCAAAAATTTGATGTCAAGATTTCACCAGAAATATATGTTTTGAGACCCCCTGAATCCTAAAAAAGTATTTTTAGAAAAAAGTCCTGTGTGTGTCTGTGTCAGTCTGTCTGTCTGTGTGTCAGTCTGTGGACAGCATAACTCAAAAACAAAAAGTCGGTTAAAAACCAAAGTTGGTATTTTAGTTTAATATCTTTCAAGGATGGGACACAAAGATTTTGAAGAAAATAGCCCCACCCTAAACTACACTTTACATAGAAAATTTTTCAAACATTTTGATTTTCTTGAAAATGGATCTAACGATTTTGATTAAAATGTCATATGTTTGAGATATTTTTATGGCAAATTAAATTTATATCTTGAATTTTCTGGCTATAGCCCCTGTAGTCGTATTTACTCTGGACGACTTTTGCATAACTGGTAAACCGTTAGAGATAGAACAAATCATACTATACAAAAAATGTAGATCTTGCTAAAATACACAACTCATGTGTTTATGAACTTTCTTGTAGGGTTAACCATTTCAGAGATATTCCTTGTTATGTGTGTAAGTTTCAGAAAACTTAAAACATTTGTGAAAAGGATCATCGTTCATTTTTTTATATGGTAAGTGTGCAAAGAGAAGAGAATCTCAAAGCTACAAAAGATGTGACTAGTGCTCAAAGCCTTCTGTATTCTAACTTTCCCCTTGCACCTACAAGGAAATAAGCAATAAGATAATTTGTACAAATGTTTGACTCAACTAAGACAAAGAAGATATAAGAATAAGAATTTGTACAAATAGTTTGTACAAGAGTAGAGAAAGTCATGTGAGTGCAGCACATCAGATTTTTTATATAATGATTCAAACCTCTTCAGCAAAACCCCCTCATACCATAATTGTACAATTTATGAATTAACATAAATGTTATTATAGTTAATAGTATAGTTAATCTGCTAACCAATATATCAACCAATCTCTGATCTCTAAATACATGATATCATTCATTGGTTTCCAGTATCTAGAATTGTATAAACTTCTTTAGTAATATTCTTAGTACAGAGTCTTTAGATTTGCCTTGTTGGTAAACTCAGATTGCACTTATGATATAGTATTATGCTCACTTACAAATGAAGACACCCTAGTGTACACTACCCTTTTAAACACTTTGGAAAGTGGTGATGAAATAAAACAAGCCTATAGTTTCTAGCTTGAATTTTGAGCCCTTTTAATATAGATAATTTTCTGGATACAAGAGTAATTTAAATTTCAGTTTAGAGACCTCTAAACTCTGGTGAAAACATCCCTCTTTTAAATATAAGTTAATTATATGACACAAAGTTTTTACCAAAATTATGTAAGGGATACTTTTTGATTAACCAATTTGACAACTCGTCAAGTCCATAGGATTCATTAGATTTCATGATTTTAATTATAGAAAGTAATTTATCTTCAGTTGTTGGTTAAAGAGATACAGATTCCAGAATAACATTTCTCTGATCACTTGATAGAGAATTTGTAATAATATTGGAGACCACAGTAGAAGAATATTGATTTAATTCATGAGCTATCTTTGAGCATGCAACGTCAAACTACCATTTTCATTTAAACTAAAATCTCTATCTTTATTTTTATGATCCTCAGCTTTCTACTTTATAATGTATAATGCAGGTATATAACGTTACATTTGTTTACAGAGTTAGTAACTAGGTTCCCATTGTAAATCCTTGTAGCCATTCATTCTATGTGTTATTATTTTTTTGTAACTTATGTATAATTGTTTCAAGCCTTTTGAGGAACAATTTTCTTTAGCTCATTTACTTTGAGAATGTAACCTTTCGCTTGACACCTGGATACCCTCAGTTACCCATTTAGCCTTTTGATTTTTACACTCATTCAGCATTTTAATAGGTATGGTTGTATTCAAACAGTGTTATTAAATGAGTGATAACTTTCATCAACATTGCTTAGAGACTGAAACATGTCTGTCCAGTTTTCTTTGGATAGCCAGTAGTTGAAATACATAATATTATTTTACTCAAAATTCTACACTTTTTAAATTTAGATTGACTATAATGAATTTTAATCTCGACAGATTTTATTGTGAATTTATGGCCACAGTGACCTGAAATACCTATTTAAAATTATCAATATCATATTTAAAGCCATTTGTGTTTAATATTAGCTGGCCTATAGCACCTTTTGACATTAGAGTTACCTTAGTAGGTGAGTTGGCAATGGCTTTCAGACATAGGTACACTTCCATTCAAAAGTTTTTGATCACCTATGAAAAATATTGTATAATTTATTTCAATTCACAGACACATAATAAAAACTAAATAGAAAATATTTTCTCTCTCTTTACATAAAGTAAAATACAATGTGGTTTTGATTTTAGCCTCTTCAAAGTATCCACCGTTTGCCCTCAGAACAACTGTGTATCTCTTGGCATTCTGGAGATAAAAGTTTGTAGTGCTTTTGGGGATATTTCAGATCAACACATCTGCAAATGATGTCAGATCTTCAACATTAGATGAACTCAGTTTTATGAAACTCCCTGTCAAGTTCATCCCGTAAGAGTTCAATGGGATTTAAGTCAGGTGACTGACTTGGCCAAATCATATTCTTTAGTTTCCCACATTTCTCTTTTCTATTGGCATATCCTCTGCACAATTTAGATGTATCTTTATTCATTATTAGTAATTTATTAATTAGAATAATTACCATAGACTTCTTCAAAAACAACTTATTATACTCATTCTACAAAATACAGGGCTTTCGAATCGCTTCTTCACCGCTGCATGGCCTTTTGCCTGTGCGAGTTTGAAGCTGCAGTGGTTAGGTTTGTTGCTACTAACAAGCCGCACGTAAAACATGTATAAAAATCTTACCTTATAGAAAATGCTGGAAATGTTGTGAACGATGGTTTAATCGATCCGCAGCTTCTGTTCTTTTCAGATGAGGTGTGGTTTCATCTAAATGATCACATGAACACTCATAACAGTCGGTATTGGACATCTCAAAATCCACATCGCATTCAAGAAATCCCTCATTATGATCAGAGGGTTGGAGTTTGATGTGCTGTTAGTGCTAGAACCCATATTTGGTCCAATATTTTAGGACCAGACTAAATAAAGAGAAGTACTGAAATGACATTTTGATCCCATTTTTTCATGAACTGACAGAAGAAGAGAAATCATATGGGTGGTTTCTACAAGATTCTGCTACTGCCCATACAGTCCATGAATAAAATGAGGGAAGTGTTTGAAGATAGAGTGATTAGTGCTGGTGTGTGGCCCTCTCGCTCCCCTGATCTAACAGTGTGTGATTTTTACTTGTGGGGTAATCTGAAAGACAAAGTTTACAAGAAAAATCCTCACACATTGGAAGAACTAAAACAAAATATTAGAAATGAAATCACAGACATTACAGTTGCTCAACTTAATCATGTGAATCAGAATGTGTTTTTCCGATATAATGCCTATATAGCGGAGGAGGGACGACATTTCCAGCATTTTCTATAAGGTAAGATTTTTATACATGTTTTATAATTTTACCTCTGTCAATAGTTTCGTCACTTTCCTATTTTCTGACTCTTCAAATTCCTGAATAAGTCTAGTTTTAAAATCTGTGAATGGCGTGGTAGATAATGGTCGAGTCAAAAAGTAGGAAATTAATTCCATGACATCCGCTTCTACATACCCTATACCTAATCTTCAAGATTTCAACAGCCAATTGGATGGGAAATGAATATTTTCAAAGATAGATCTCGTCAGAGCCTATCCCAGATACCTGTACATCCAGATAATATAGCCAAAACAGCAGAAATAAATCCATTTGGGTTGTTCAAATTCTTATGTCTTCCATTCAGTCTTAAAAATGCAGCCCAGACTTTCCAACGATACATGGACACTATACTGAGAAACTTCGTGTTCATCTACTGCTACATAGATGACATCCTAGTAGCATCACAAGATGAACCAGAGCACAAGAAACACCTTCATTTGTTATTTAAGCACTTGAGTAAGTTCAACATTAGAATTAACTTGAGCAAATGTATTTTCAGTTCCACAGAAGTACCATTCCTGTAATATGTGATATCTGAAAAAGGAATCACTCCACTACCTGAACGAGTACAAATCATTGTCAACTATCTGCTACCTGCTACAATTAAGGAACTGCGTAGATTTCTTGGCCTCATTAATTTTTATAGAAGAGTACTCCCAGACTTGGCGAGCAAACAAGCCGAGCTTTGTAACTTTTGACCAGTGGTGTATGTACCAAGTAAATCCTTAATTATTCTTATACCTCTAATTTCAGCCAAAAAAAATGTAAGTTAAGGCCGCCTACAGTTACATTTCTTTGCATTCTGTAGTAATAGTTCAGTATGATCTCAGGTTCTCTTACGAATTCATTGGTCACTACTGGGCTTTCTATACAAAAAAATTAGCAAAATCTAATGATCACTTAGTTCAACTATACTTCCTTCCAAGAGAACATCACACATTAGTGTAACGAAGATATCTTTAAAGTTTGATGAATTTATTTGCTATCTCTCAAAACCTATACTTTTCTTGAACCTATATTTATGTGCTGAACTTTGAAACTTAGTCGCACAACATATTATTTTCATATGCTTGGTTCTTGGACATGCTTGCATACTTACAGTGTTTAGACTGTGATAAAAGAAGCATCTTATTAATCTGCAGATTCATCTATGGAAGACTGAACCAATATTTCTTTTGAAAACTTCAAAAAGTTTAATTTCAAAAAGAATCCATTTCTGAATATAAGTATCATGCAGGGTGCTGGTACCCCATGATCCCTCATCATGAGTTTTTGACAAATTATCATTCCAAATTAAAATGATTGATGGTATACATACATATATATTCATATATATATATATATATATATATGCTTGTGGATTATATAAAAATATACCCACATTACTTGACTGTTCAACTAATGTGGACAACAATCATGTTGCTGCATGATTGCTAAAGAAATAAACTCTATTACAAACAAAATGATTTTAATAACTGACACAAATTTTATGAGGTCTTAAATAAAAGTAGAATAAGCAAATAACTAATTTTCCAGGTATTACATGGAGATCTAGCTGCCCGAAATCTTTTGTTGGCTGATAACAATGTGGTGAAAATATGTGACTTTGGGCTAGCGAAGAGTATGTACAAAACAGATAATTATTGTAAGAAGGGTGCGGTAAGTAATAGTTCAATAATTTTAAGTCACCTACATTACTTTACTTGCAAACTAGTAGAGCACATAACTTTTTATTATGTATTTCAGGGTCCATTACCAATAAAATGGATGGCTCCTGAGTCTATATCTGACAAAGTGTTTTCAACACAATCTGATGTTTGGTCTTTTGGTATTGTGCTATGGGAATTATTTTCACTTGCTCAAACACCTTATTCTGGTAGGTAGAAAAATGACCTGTAGGTAATAATAATTCATTGAATCATATTAAAGATTATTAAAATTTACTTTTAGTAACTGAGAATTTATACTGTATGGTTATGACTGTCGCAAAATTTAATGGCAGGTGACTTGATACAAAATTCGATCATAAGCTTGCCATGTCTTGCAGTGTTGTATAGTTAATATACACACTGTCAAATCACACTGTACAGTCATTGATATAAATATAATTTACACTCACAAAATTTATTTGCACAACAGGAAAAACAATGGTAATAGTCAACTATCAGCCGCCATTACATTTTGCAGCTACTATAGTAATATATTCCAAGTAATTATGTTTTCCATAAAGTAAGTTTGTTTCTAATTCTATATTATTGGCAGTATTCCTTATCTATTCTATTTTAATCAATTTTATTTATATAGGTATGGAAGCAGATGAGAATTTATATAAAAAGCTACAGGATGGGTATCGAATGGAGCAGCCTCCAAATGCTACAAATGCTATGTGAGTTATATTGACTGATTGGTTTCTCATTACACCATTCCTCTCAGGTTATCTGACTATTGTGGCCTGCTATCTAAGTTATTTACCTTTTGCTTTAATTAATATCAATACGGTAGTTATTTATTTGTGAATGGTCTAGCCATAAATATGAGTGGAGCTTGTTTGGACCTATGGGCATCACAAAGGGGAGGGGGGGGGTAAGAGGAGTGGCACAAATTAATATGGTTATCTGCAACAAATACTATAACCTTTGACAACAAAATAATGAATTAATATTATTTGATTGCAAAGTTTCAGACCCCCCTGGAAAAAAATCTGCCGACGTTCATGTTTGGATCCAGTTAATGAGGAACTGAAGTCTTAATTTAAGATTAACAATTGCTATGCTGCAAGCCGTTTATGTTCAAATCCTGATGAAACAGAAAAACTAAAAATTATTTATTGTGAATACCAAATATAGAAATGATGTTAACTTCTTGGATATTTATCTGAAAACCAATTTTAAATGCAAATTTCTTGAGCTATATTTGCAATTCTTTGTCTTTTTTTTTATGAAATTGATATGTCAGACCAATTTAACCCTTTTTAGTGCCAAGCGAGCAGCAACTATTCGGCATTAAAGTGCCAGAGCCAATGTGAAAGGCTTGGGAAGTATAGCTGCCTCAGTGCTCAAGCCTATTATATAGGCTCACAAAACATTATACTGTTAAGATATTTTGTGACATCCTTAAGTGACAGAATGCAAATCCTTGGCAGGATAAAGCCTTTCTTCTGATATGCAGGGTGGCACAGATAAAAGTAGCCCATGTAAGTATGAAGGAAGTTACAGAAGGAAGTGAAATTACAGAAATGAAGCACTGAAATACACTTACCATTTATTTACAATGAAAAATACATTTAAGATGTTGAAAGTGATCCCCTGAAACATCAATATACAGTTGTGCACATTTAAGCATATTTAGATACACCTGGTGTAGAGTTCAGATATCGTTGGTGGCAACTTCACAGCTGATGTTGTCTATCAGTACCTATATTGTTGTGTGGATTTGTTTCATAGACCTTGCTCTTCAAGTGTCCCCACAGGAAAAAATCACAGATTGTTAGATCCGGTGAGTGCAGTGGCCACAAATGCTCACTGACAGATTGTTCCTCAGAGAAGACATCATGGGCTTGTTCCTTAGATCTTAGATGTGTGGCCTGGAGTCCCATTTTGCTGGAAGAAGCAGTGCTGTCTTTCGTATTTAGTGAGCTAAGCGCAACATGTATAAAGCATTTCAATATATGCAACAATGTCAAGGGTTATGTCAAAAAATATTGGTCCAATGATATGTATTCCTGTTACACCACACCACACTCATCATGGAATGGTTGCTGACACATAATGTTCAGGTTCTCCACTGCCCAGTACCTCATGTTCTGTGAAACATGAAACCATGCTTTATCAATCATGATGTAATGGAAAGAGTTTGACAATTCATTGTAGATGTTCAAGAGCCACGTGCAGTAATCTATACGTTTCTGTCATCCTTTTGCAATTACTGCACAATTGTCACACAATATGGCTTCAAATTAATACTTTTCAATATCTGCTGGCAATTCCTGCCTGTTGGGCTAGTTTACATGTAGACTTTTTGGGGCCAGTGGCGGCTCGCAGTCAAAATTTTAGGGTAGGCAAAGTGTAACAGTAACAACAACAAACAACAACAATAATAGTAATAATAATGATGATGATGATAATAATAATAATAATAATAATAATATAATAATAATAATAATAATAATAATAATAATAATAATAATAATAATAATAATAATAATAATAATAATAATAATAATAATAATAATAATAATAATAATAATAATAATAATAATAATAATAATAATAATAATAATAATAATAATAATAATAATAATAATAATAATAATAATAATAATAATAATAATAATAATAATAATAATAATAATAATAATAATAATAATAATAATAATAATAATAATAATAATAATAATAATAATAATAATAATAATAATAATAATAATAATAATAATAATAATAATAATAATAATAATAATAATAATAATAATAATAATAATAATAATAATAATAATAATAATAATAATAATAATAATAATAATAATAATAATAATAATAATAATAATAATAATAATAATAATAATAATAATAATAATAATAATAATAATAATAATAATAATAATAATAATAATAATAATAATAATAATAATAATAATAATAATAATAATAATAATAAACCCCGTTTATCCGAAATATAGGCGAAGTCATTGCGGATAATGCAAACCTATTGTTTGGTTGTTTAATAAGAGCAGACTGAATGAGTGTGACTTACGGACGAATAACTGCCAAAACTAAAATGACAAGTGTCGGCAGACTTTTTTCCAGGGGGGAGGGGGGGGGGCACATGTTGGAAATTTGCAATCATATAATATTGAATCATTATTTTACTGTCAAAATTTATAGTATTTATTGCAGATAACTGTATTAATTTGTGCTAAACAAAAATTGTTCTTTACATCAAAATTAAAATAATAGTTTAAAAGTCAGTAACTGACTGCACATTAAGTTCACCAACTTCCAAGGGGGGACCGTGGCCCCCCTTGCCCCGTTTCGCGACGTCCATGACTAAAATAGATTAAGAAATTGAAAAATTGTCTGACTGCAGATTTGTGTTAAATAGCTAAAACACTCCTCTTTTCATTGTCAGTGCGCCGCGAAAGCGAAATTTGTAATAGTTCACTAATTAAGTCGGTCATACTGGTATTACACAGAGATAACGGCAGAGTCAGATCTCGAGATCTTCATTCGTGGAGTATGGCTGTTCGGAAAATGTCGCATAAATTCGGGTTTGGGCAGGCAAGTGTTCGGACTGCTGGCAGACACATCTACGCATGCTCGGAGTGCATATACAGACCGAATGTTTCTTTATCCCTGTTCAAGGGCCTCGTACTGAGGAAATGGGGCCGGGCAGGCAGAGGTTAAGCTAGCCTGTTCTTCACTACCCACGTTCCATGTGTATCATTTCTGCTGCGCGTTTCAAATGCGCAGCGCAGTTTTGATGAATCGGAATTGAGATTAAAGGATTTGACCATGCGCTGGTCATTATAACCGAGAAAACTTTTCTTGAACTGCAATTTAGGGGAAAATGACGGTTCAAATGATAAAATGCAGAATCATAGTTAAACATTATTTGTTGATGTATTACGATAGAGTAGGCAATGCCTACCCTGCTTACCCTGAGGAGCCACGCCTGTTTGGGGTTCTGAATAATTCTTCAGGAATGTCTGCAATAACTTATGAAGTGCAAACTGAAGGAATTCTTTGTCGTTTTACATTTTGCACATATCTGTTGTTGTTTTCTAGTGCCTTGCATCTGGCAATGAAGCCATTAGCATTCGTGCTTTCCAATACTTTTGAACTGTAGTTTCTTCTGATCTTAATGCTTCACAGGTCTTCAAGTGTTCTTCATTCATTTCTGCTGGATCGTTACACAGGACACATAATTGCACATATTTGTAACTGCACCAATTTTTACACAGATTCTGTATTGTTCTCTTTGCTGATAGGCCTCTATCTGGATACTTGATCCCAAAAATGTTGTGAGTTTCCTTAATCACACCTGTTTTCACACATGCTTCTAGAATTTCAATTTTCTTCTATCAAGAAAGTTATTTTGCAGAACACAATCTCCTGCCTGACTGATGAAAAGCTTACAGAAGAAAGCTAACAATGGATACTCGCAAAAAACTGCCCATTATTGTAGCTGTTTATTCTATTCAATAAGAGCATTTTTGTAGCACTTTTGAGCATGAATTTCAGAAGTTCAAATATGGCATTCACATTCAAAGGTGAGGGAGGCTACTTTTAACTCTGCCACCCTGTATAATGGTATTTGTGACCTTCATAACACTAAACAACCCCTCAGCCTGTATTTGCATGCAGTGCATTTCCTGTGAAAAATGGCAAGTGGCTCTCACAAGGTTTTGCAGGAGTCATAGATGATCAAAAGCCTTTAGAATATTTAGATCGGTGTGAGGCAAATTCCAATGAGCTTTTACCAGATAATAACAGTTACATCAATTTTTGTAACATTAACCTGGGCACACCAGCCCCTTTTTAGCTATTAAAAGTGTTTAATAGAGTAATTTCATATTGGGAAAGATTAATAACAGCTGTATGACAACAGTATATTAATATTTCAGCAGAATATTTTATAAAAATTCTAAACTCTAAAGATAATCATCATTACTTCAGTTTGCTGGTGAGTATCCAGAAAAGTGTACCTAAATCATAATTCTGCACTTCATTAATCAATCAAACGAGGAATTTGGACATGGTTTACACCATGCCCGGGCTGCTTAGGGTTTCCCCTCTTCAGCCTAGCTTGGTTTTCTATGTGGTGTGTGCTTGGAGATTTTTGGCGTTGGGGCAGATTGTCGAGTATGATGTGTGTGTTTTGTGGTTTTAATATTATATGTGTATATATATTATATATTTTTTTTCTTTGTTTGTTTGGTTTTTTTTGTGTTTTTTTTATATATATATATGTATTTTGTGTTTTTGTTGTTTTTTTATATATATTTTTAAAAATATTTTTTTTATTTATTATTCCTATTCTTCTTCTTCTTCTTCTTCTTATTATTATTATTATTATTATTATTATTATTATTATTATTATTATTATTATTATTATTATTATTATTATTATTATTATTATTATTATTATTATTATTATTATTATTATTATTATTATTATCATTATCATTATCATTATCATTATCATTATCATTATCATTATCATTATCATTATCATTATCATTATCATTATCATTATCATTATCATTATCATTATCATTATCATTATTATTATTATTATTATTATTATTATTATTATTATTATTATTATTATTATTATTATTATTATTATTATTATTATTATTATTATTATTATTATTATTATTATTATTATCTTTTTTTTTTAAATATACACATCATTAGGTTGAAAGGCGGTAATATCTGGTGCCGGGTCCCATAACCTTCGCTGCTGTCTGCCGTTGTTCCCAAGAAGAGCGTGGATTTTTCTTGAGTTAATTGTCTCTTTCTGCTGCTGCAACGACTCGCCTCGCATTACTATTGTCTTGTGATGTTGTTTTCCTGTCGGGGTGTAGTGTTCATCAGTTTAGTAGTTGGTTTAGTGTCTGTATATGTTGTTGTACTTTGTTCTGTTCGTCTTCTTGGTGTTTATCGTACATCCTGATCAGTGTGAGCAGAGGTGGATTTTTTTTCTTCTTGGCCAGGAGGGAGAGTTTTCATCTGTTGCGCTGTTATCAGTTGTCATCTGTGTTTTCTTGTGTGGGCATTATGGATATAGTTGATCATCAGTTGGGCTATGTGGTTGTCAATGGGTTTTGTATTTGTGTGGCTATGTAGTAGATTTGATTTGTAGTCTTTCTTTAACTTAAATGCTGTTCTTAGGCATCGTCTTTCGAATGCCTGTATTTTTCCTCTGGTCCTACGGTTTATTAGGGGCATCAGAGCGACTGCGGCATACGTTAGTTTGGATTTGGATTTGGTTTAAGGGCGCTCAACTTCTAGGTCATCAGCGCCCTCATACGTTAGTTGTAGCCTTATGAGGGCCATATATACTTTTTTTGGGATTTTTGGGCTGAGCCCCTGGTTGTCGAGGCAGGTGAGGAAATTTAAGGTGGAGTGTACTTGCCTTGTTCTTTGGAGTAATTTTCAATAAGGTATTTGTACAGAGAGCTTGTTGTTTATGAGTACGCCGAGATATTTGATTGTTTTTTGGCAGTTAATTTCAGATTTTATGGTGGCATATTTTTTTGTTTTTTTCCTGATAAGGATGGCTTGTGTTTTCTGGACGTTTATGTTTATGCACCACTTTCGTATCCAGTCCGAGAATTCCTTAAGTTGACGCTCTAGTTGGTGTTTGCCATTGTTATTCTCAGACTGGTGCACCAGTAAGCAGTGTCGTCTGCGTATTGTGCCAGGTGTATTTTAGGGTGAATGGGCTGTGGGGTGTCTTAAGTAAATATTATGTATAGAAGACCTGATATGGTACTTCCCTGGGGTGTTCCGGCTTTTAAGTGTATGGGGTTTGAAGTGTATTTTGTATCTTGATCCTTGCAGTCCGGTCTGAGAGGAAGCTGGAAATTCATCTGATGATTCTTGCGTGTACGTTATATTGTGAAAGTTTGTAGAGCAGGCCGTTCAGCCAGCATTTATCGAACGCTGACTGAACATCTAGGAAGGCTGTGGCAGTTGTATATCCCCTGTTGTATCCGTCCTGGAATTGTGACATTACCCGTACAAGTTGGTCCTGTATGGTAATGTCACCTCGGTACCCTGCTTGTGTGTTTGGTAGGATGTTGTTCTGCTCGCATATTCTACTTAGTCTCCCTACCATGATTCTCTCTCTCTGCACTTCATCTTTCACAGTATATATTTTAATAAAATAAAGAAATATGGAGTAATAGTACAAGCTATAAACTTAAGAATACAATTCTTACATTTTATATAGGACATATTACTGTATATGCATTTTCAATACTGAATTTTTAAGCTGAAAGTGGGAAAACAAAGTTATCTTTAAAATATCTTTGCTATGAATGGTATATTTATAAGCTTTTTGATATTACATGTGGAGATTGTTCTAAATGGGTGTTGGTTTGAAAACAGTTTCACTGTTTTATCCACTGGACATAATTATTTATATGCCATTTCCCGCAGTAAGAATTTTCAATGTAAAAACTTGTGGCACTTATACTGCTGATGGACGGTAGGACTTACTTAGGGTTACCAACTTCTGGAAATTCCTGGACATGCCCTACATTTTCATAATTTATACAGCATCCGGGGGCAGTTTTTGAAAAGTCTATATCCTATGTTTTAAGTAACAAGCAGTGATCACTAGAAAATGAACTAGAAACTAGGAAAATGGAAATGAATAATTGGTATTAGCTGCAATTGCAAATTCATATGGCAACAGGGCTACTCCAGCCATAGTCAAAGAGCATACTCATGCAATAGTAACATTGAATTACAGATTTAACAACACAGCATTTGCACCCTGTGGCAAAATATTAGCATTCCGTGGAGGCAAAGCAAAGTAATGCTTTACTATCACTCTTCCATTTGCATTTTGATGATCAAAGAAGAAAGAAGTTAAATCACAGCACTTTAGTTATAAGCCAAAATGCCAAAACCAAAATGTAAATTCAATGATGCATTGTCATTAAAGTAAAAGTGTTTCAAGATAAGAAGAAGCAATCACATTGAATATTGTTTGTTACAGGATTTTACGAAAATATGAATGTATATACTTGTGGATATATATAATTTTTAATTACAACTTTTCATTGTTTTTGTATTGACCAATGTCCTACATTTTTGTCATATGTCCCACATTTTTACCTTCTCTAATAGTAAGTAGAGGAAGTATTGTATTCCATTAAAAAATTTTATGTCGAGATTTCCAAGGAAATATATGTTTTGAGACCCCATGAATCCAAAAAAAGAGCATTTTCAGAAAAAGGTCCAGGAGTATCTGTGTGTGTGTGTGTGTGTTTTGTGTGTGTGTATGTGTGTGTGTGTGTGTGTGTGTTTCAGTCTGTGGGCAGCATAACTCAAAAACGAAAAGTCAGTTAAAAACCAAAGTTAGTATTCAAGATGAATGTCTTACAAGGACATGATGCAAAGATTGTCAAGAAAATTGCTCCAATCTAAACTATCCTTCACAAAGGAAATTTTTCAAAAATTTTGGTTTTCTTGAAAATGACTAACGGTTTTGATTAAAATGACATATATTTATGATAATTTTATAACAAATGAAATGTATATTTCAAATCTTCTGGCTATAGCCTATTAAGTCATGTTTACTCTGAATGACTTCTGAATAACTCATAAACCATAAGAGATAAACAAAATCTTATTGTACAAAAAATGTAGATCTCACAAAAACACAATTTATGCCCAAATAAATCTTTTTGTAGAGTGAACTATTTCAGAGATATTCCTTGTTATTTGTGTCAGTTTTGGAAAACTTTCATCGAATACAACATTGTTCTTCATTTTTTTATATGTTAATTGTGCAAAGAGAACAGAATCTCAAAGTTTTAAAAGATTTGACTATTGTTCAGAGCATACTGTATTCTCAAATTCCCCTTGCACCTACAAGGAAATAAGCAATAAGATAATTTCTGCAAATGTTTATCTGAACTAACATGAAGAAATTGTAGGAATAAGAGTTTGTAAGAATGGTCAGTACAAGAGTAGAGAAAGTCATGTGAGTGCAACACATCAGGTTTTTTACCATTGATCCTACATTTCCATAAAATACTCAGGTAACTCTATCCTCACTAGGGCCAACTTTTGAAATATGAGCAGACTGGTTCACAGCACTAAAAGGGTTAAATGTACCCTATTTATTTTGCAAGTATTCAGACTTATATATCATGTTGAAAAACAAGTCACTTATTAGCAGAATAGTAAATGCAAAAAATGCGGTTAGGTTGATATATAATAATTAACAAGTGAGCTACAACTCATTGGGAGCTGTTATTTAAAAACTTAATTTTATTATTATAGTAGATATGTCAACATTTGTACCTAATGGAAAGTAGTTCAATACTTTCATAAGGCACTAGGAATGCAAGCAATTTGAGGTTAAATTTCTGTAAAAATGCTACAGTTTTGCTAAATTAGATAAAAAACTTTATAATATTTAAAGACAACATACATATATCAGTTGACATTTATGTAAAACAAGAAATGCTTTAGATACGTGTTGCTCAATCATCAACTTGATGCCAACTGCTGGAGCAGTCCTTGTGTTGGAGACCGTTGTGCTGTTGTCTTTTGACATCTTTTCAAAGAATTTCTTGCTGAGGTTGCTCTGAATTGGAAACCAAACTTTGTTTTTCAAAAATGAAAATGTTTTCCCAGACTGTTAGTAGCTTTATGTTAGAGATACTTTTTAAAAGTATAGATTGAGGATAAATCTTGTAATTTTCTAGCCAAAAGTGTGCTGCTAAAGGTGATTTCTAGCATTTTCTTTCTTCTTGAACATGTCAGGAATTGAAGTATTAACAAGAAGAGAAATTGGTCTCAGCAGCACACTAGAATTCAAGATGTAAAAAGGAAAAGTTGTTTAAGTGCCAAACTTGGCATTTAAGTTCAGCATCTTATAGAATGTTACAAAGAGATTTAAAAAACAACTCCTTCATCTCAAACTACCCTTCATATGAAACATTTTTTCAAAAATTTGGATTCTCTGAAAAGTGGCACTAATTACTTTGATTAAATTATTATATGAGGAGTGTTTTTTCAAAACTCGATAGAGCACAAATTATTAGAAAATTAGTTATTATGGGATTCGGTATGTTTTTGATGCCACCAATCGTTCTGTGAAATCAGATTTTGCATAACTTGATATTTGTCATGTGTAGAGCATGGTGAATCATGAGCATTTTTTCATAACTCAATAGAGCGCATGTACAGTGATTTTACAAAACTCGATACAGCACAGTCTAAATGAAAAGATTTGCACCTATTAAGACCCATCACTGACCTGATAATAATTTGCAATATTATGTTTGTCCAGTCTTGCTTTCCTGGAATTACATGCTATACAGAAACCATATCATTATTTCAAAGCCTTCCCACGGCTAAATAACATAGAGAATGATTCATTTGCTATTATTGCCACACTTTTCTGATTCAAAGGGAAGAGAATGAAAATACTACTTGGAATGTGGTTTATATTAACAACAAACTCTGTTGTCACATACTCTTTCAGAACCTTTTATCAACATCGCTCTCAAAGCAGCATTACAAAGACCTAACAATCAAACATGTTCCACACCCAGGATAGTGCAGCATTACTGCAACAAAGGCCACTGTTTAAAACCATTGTTTATCACACAGTTAAGAATGCTACATTTTCTGAATCACTTCTACGACTGTGTCATTAGTGTTATGTACATAGATTGAACCAGTCTCTCGCAAGCACAAGCTAAGTCATGGACGAAAGTACAAGGTTTGGTTCTCCAGTGACTGAATCTGATAGGGGCAGGAAAAATGGAACAAAACGTCTTGTTCAAGCTACAAAACCTAATAATAAAGAACCGCCCATAAAATGTAATCTTGGAATTCAAGATTATCCATCGAAGCCAATAAAGAGGGAAAGTAAGGAATGCAGAGTATGTGATCTGACATACGAATACATTAATGATTTCCATAATAAAGCAAAACATCTAAATAAAGTGGACCAAGACAAATTCATGCTTAAATACATGACAATTGATTCTCCAAATTGAAGGAAAGTGAAGGAGGAAAATTCTAAAAGAAAACAATCTGTTTGTATCAAATATAGCATCAGAAAGAAAAATGGAGATGTTCTACCAATCTGTGCTGCAAGTTTTCAGGGAATAGCAGGCATGCTTAAGGGTAGAGGTAGACTGTCCCTCCTTGCAAAAAAATTTTATTCTACTGGGAATTTACTAAAGAAAATTGAGGAGGGGATAGAACTGGTGCAAAGAACAAGGATCTTGTCATTACTGTAAAAAATGATATTAAGAGCTACAGGTGCAGAGAAAGTCACTACAGTAGATGAAAATCTTCAAGGAATTACCTACCTACTAAATATTAAAAAATATGGAAAATGTTTTGCAAAAAAAAAAGAGAAAAGGAGAAATTATTCACATGCTCTTTATCCAAATACAAGTTTATTTTTTATAAGTATTTTAATCTCTCATTTAAGACACCACACACTGACACATGCTCCACATGCAAGATGGAGCTAAATTCCATAAAGCAAGACACAGATTCGGACAAGAAGAATGAATATAGGACAAACTACAGACTACATGAACTTCGTGCAAAGAAGCTTTATGCTATAATGAAAGAAGAGCCCTCCTAACAGCTATGCCACCTTCGCGACTTGGGTTGCTACTTCTTTATCAGGTAGTGGCCAGGTGGCAAGCCTTGAGCCGTGAAGGGCTGTTGCGCTAGTGATTACTTTTTGTTTCCATTTATTTTAGTAATGTTGTGAACCAAACGTTTTACCCTTATTATAACAATACAGAATTGTGATATAAGAATAATAAAACACTGAAAGCAATGAAGAGAAAAGCGAGTCTTATAAGGAGCACTTTTTAGTCTTTAGAAAGGTAATTATTATATTAATTTCCTGTTGTTGTCATTTAGGTCATTTCCCAAAAAAAATGTACCACTTTAATTTTTTCTAGAATTACTCAGGCGTCTCCGTCTAGGGGATATGTGCATGGCGACCACGAGGTACCCAAGCTGAGCAGAACACTACTTCCACTTACTGGTGTTTTGCTCCTGACTGTAACTTTTCTATCTGACCGTACCTTGGTCATCTCTTGTTCTCTTCTGACCCCGATGCTATTAGGGTTCCCGAGGGCTAGGGAGTCTTTATTTTTCCAATCTCTCCATTTCTCTAATTTCTCTATAAAATATTAACCCTTAACATGCTGACCTGTCATGGCATGTAATGCGTCCTCTGATTGGTAATCAGAGGATATGGTCAGTGAATTTATTTTGTTAATTCTCCCGGTCAGGTCAGTGAGACTTGTAAACCAACAACAGGTGCGGTGCTCCAGACATTCTAGGTGTGACCGCCAAAACATAAAAATATGGTGCTCTCTAAAAAGCGTTTACTATACTGCTATTGCTCTAGCAGTGAAAAATAATGGAGAGCAAGAGGATTAATGACTTCGTTGTCAGAAATCTAGCATTAGCTAACAACAATAATGAAAGAAGAAAATCCTGATGTAATAAAATCTGTTTTGATATACAGCAAAATCAGCCACTACCTAAATTATCAGTAGGTGAAGTATACTATTCCAAGCAAGTATGGTTCTATAATCTTTGCATTATGATTCATTCTAAACCACAAATGAAAGAGAATATACATTTCTACACCTGGTTGGTAACTGAGTCATCTAAGGGATGTAATCAAGTGGCATCTGCTTTGCTGAATTTCCTGTTAGACCTAGAAAAAAAATGAAGTATCCTTCCAATATTCATCTTTTCTCAGATTCATGTCCAGGTCAAAATAAGAACAGTGTAGTAATGACCACGCTCATAGCCTTTTTGGAAAGAAGTACAACATTTACATCTATATGTCATTTCTTTCCCATACAAGGACACTGTTACATGCCTCCTGACCGTGTATTTAGTAGGAATGAGAAGAAGTACAGAAAAAAGGAAGATATTTTGGCACCCAATGAATACCACTAAATTCTGCAAATCCATGGAGTTACCAAAGTTCTCAACAGGGACTGGCAAATCAAAGCACTGAAGGAGACTGTGAGAGCAAAGCTGCCATTTAACATAGAAATGCAACATGTCACATCATACAAAAAGTCTTCTACAAACGCGTGTAATGTTTTTGTAACTGTGCAGAACACTTACCTGTGAAGGTTTCTAATTTTCAAATCTGGAATTCAAACATGCCACAAAGAAATGCTGAGGTCTTCATGTCTACAGAAGATGAACATAGTGTCCAGTGAGAAGAAGAAAGATGTAAAAAAACTCCTGCAATTTTTTGAAATTCCAGAAGGGCAAAAGAATTTTATGAAGATGTTTTCAGTGACTGTTAAGATATCAAAATAAGCGTACACATTATTACTTACTAGTTTAATCAAAATTTCTCTATTTATTAATTTAATAATTTTGTAACATTTTATAAATGTCTATTATTTCATTAATGTAACAATGTTGATTTAGCCATTTATCAAATGCGTATACTGTAAATAAAAATAAATTATGAACAAATCAAAACAGTAATAAAAACAATAAAACTAGTAGCAAATTAAGGTACAGCTTGTTTCATAGTCCATGTCCTCTATCGAGTTTTGAAAAAACAAGCATTTTTTTACCAACACTATGAAAAATTGATTATCCTCTAGGAGTTCACTGTTGTCTGAAATTGTCCCATGATAGCGTTTAGTATTGCGAAAAATAAAGTTTGTGTAATGAAAGGTTATCTACCAGAGTAGAAAAATGCAATTTCTAAAAACATAATTTTGTCTTCTATTGAGTTTTGAAAAAAACGCTCCTCATATGCTTAAGGCACAGTCCGGTGCATGGAAACCTTCGAATATGAGGAACAGCTGTTTAGGTTGGTAGTGAATGGCACCACACTCCCAGTACAAACCCCTGTCAGCGATAGGAAGTCATGCCCCTGCCCTTTGCTTTACGATGGCAGAGGTGAACCAGAAGTCCAGACAGTTTAAGATACACTGAACATATAATTCAGAATGTCTCATTGGACTTTGATTATTTTATCAGCGATTATTGAGGATAGGAGCAAATGCCAGATTGCCAATCCTTTTCGAATAATGAACCTTCTCAGGTTTGTGTAGTTTTCTTGGGGAGGGAATGAGGGATAAGGCAGATTTATCTGTTTTATTATATGTGTATTAACTTGAACTTCACATTGCGCATATTTATTTTTGAAGCTATAAGTCGTTCTTCGCTTCCTGATGTATCGCTGTATCGGCCGTTGATGCTTAAATGTCGTTGGTGACGTGGTGTTGCCCTTTGATGTGGTTCGCTCCGGCTCTGCAAGAGATCTCTTTATCTCGGGTACGCGCAGATGTTTTCAAATAGACTACCCAAGGAAACTTTTTATATATTATTTATTGCATCTTAAATATTTTCGGGTGCTATGCCGATTGTATATGTAGAGGAATCACACTCACGTCCGCACAGCACAACCTGCTGTACTGGTCTCTGGTTGAGTAGTGACCAGACGCTTTCTCTCTTACCCACGCTAAGAAAACCGTTCTTCAATTTGAATGTCATGACGTCATCCAAGAAAGCCTCGTATCCAAAATGCTATTTCCTTTTCCCGCAATTTAGAAATGTCCCTTTCTATTATAACATGTTCTTTTATGAATTTCGAATATATAATTACCTTTTTAGGATTAAACGATATTTACTTTATATTTTATTAAATATATCGCACGACTTTTAAGGTTGGTCGAACTGACTTTTTACTGATTTCGAACTATAGGGTATGACGTCATGACTCGTTAATTTCAAACCAATAATGTGTTTATCCTACAAATTTAACGACTATTATTTACTCATATCTTGCTCACCTTACAACACTTCCTGCTCTATTATCTATTTATGTTATTACTTAACACTTATCGCAAATCTCACATCCGGCAATTAAATTAAAACGTGTCTTTTTCAAAAGCCCATTCGATCGGAAATCTAAATTTCGGTATCAAATGCCCCCATTTATATTATTTTATTATTTCATAATAAAATAATGTAAATGTCTTGCCCGAAAGAAAAATTAAAAATTACTCCTGTATTTTGAATAATCGGCAACACTCCCATTATATACAATTTTCAATTACACTGTTTTGAAATTGGTGATTAACATATTTTCTCATTAATCTTTTTAACATGACAAACAATTATACATTTGACTTAACATTAATCCTTAAATACTAATTACAATATGTTATGGTTTCTTCTGTGAAGCTTTTATATAAAGGTTAAATTTCAAGAGTCTTTCTTTATACTTCCTTCTTTTAGTTCATGTTTGCTCACTTCGCTCTCACTATCACTTGCACTGTGATTTTTCATTTTTGTTATTGTAACACATATCTGTACTATATCCTTTAAGCACTAAAATGTACATATATTTATATAAATCCATTACACTCTTCAGACAAGTTCTTTCTTTGTCTTGCTGTGATAACTATCTATACATCTAAATATTTTAACAAATGTTTACAAAGTAAATATTCTGTTTTCTCTCTATGCGGAGATGAACATTTTAACAATCTTTCTGAAGCGGTTATTGTGAGCTCTATACAATGTATTCTTAAGCTCTTTGTAGTATATAGCAATTCACATTCTGCATTTTTCATGAATATGTAAGTACCTGACCAATATATGATTTTCAAGTAAGCTAACATTTACATTTTATCTCAAAGCTGATTGGGCGCCAATAGACAAATGACACTTCCAATTTTTTTTTTTTACATTAAATCAAGGTTGCAAGGCACCACACGGTTTCTTGTATGGTCGAAGGAGTTGTTTATGCCATCTTCCCAGACATTTTTCATTTTTAACATCTTTTAATTCATAGGTATGATAACCAAATTTTGATATAATTTCTGCAGGACCTTTATATAACAATTCCATCCTTTTGTTCCTACCTCGCAATGCACTTGATAACTTATGGTCTTTAACTAGTACCCAATCGCCTATCTTAGGTTCCCATCTATGTTTTCTACTCTTTTTCTTTAATTTTCGCTTCTCTGCCTTTTTCTTGATTCGTTCAAAAGCAATTTTCGCTCTTTCTTCCTCACTTAACTGAATGTCATTAATTTTCAGTGTTTTTGGTACCCCGATCAATATTGGTTCTGGTTCAATTCTGAAGCTGAATAATCGTTGTGTCCTAGTTATTGGATCGCCATTTGAAGCTGAAGTCGTTGGTGACGTGGTGTAGCCCTTTGATGTGTTTCGCTCCGGCTAGTTCTGCAAGAGATCTCTTTATCTCGGGTTTGCGTAAGTGTAATGGACAACCCAAGAACAACTTTGCATATCATTTATTTTGTATTAAATATTTTCGGGAGCTATGCCGAAAATATTTGTATCTGTAGAGGAATCGCACTCACATCCGCGCAGCACGACCTGCCGTACTGGTCTCTGGTTGAGTAGTGACGCTTTCTAGCTTACCCACGCTAAGAAGACCGTTCTTCAATTTGAATGTCATGACGTCATCCAAGAAAGCCTCGTATCCAAAATGCTATTCCCTTTTCCCGTAATTTAGAAATGTCCCTTTCTATTATAACATGTTCTTTTATGAATTTCGAATATATAATTACCTTTTTAGTATTAAACGATGTTTACTTTATATTTTATTAAATATATCGCGCGACTTTTAAGGTTTTCAGACCTGACTTTCGAACGTGTATTTAAACTATGTGGTATGACGTCATGACTCGCTAATTTCAAACCAATAATGTGTTTATCCTACAACTTTAACGACTATTATTTACTCATATCTTGCTCACCTTACAACACTTCCTGCTCTATTATCTATTTATGTTATTACTTAACACTTATCGCAAATCTCACATCCGGCAATTAAATTAAAACGTGTCTTTTTCAAAAGCCCATTCGATCGGAAATCTAAATTTCGGTATCAAATGCCCCCATTTATATTATTTTATTATTTCATAATAAAATAATGTAAATGTCTTGCCCGAAAGAAAAATTAAAAATTACTCCTGTATTTTGAATAATCGGCAACACTCCCATTATATACAATTTTCAATTACACTGTTTTGAAATTGGTGATTAACATATTTTCTCATTAATCTTTTTAACATGACAAACAATTATACATTTGACTAAACATTAATCCTTAAATACTAATTACAATATGTTATGGTTTCTTCTGTGAAGCTTTTATATAAAGGTTAAATTTCAAGAGTCTTTCTTTATACTTCCTTCTTTTAGTTCATGTTTGCTCACTTCGCTCTCACTATCACTTGCACTGTGATTTTTTTACTTTTGTTATTGTAACACATATCTGTACTATATCCTTTAAGCACTAAAAGGTACATATATTTATATAAATCCATTACACTCTT
Organism: Tenodera sinensis; assembly: GCA_030765045.1. Taxonomy (NCBI): domain Eukaryota; kingdom Metazoa; phylum Arthropoda; class Insecta; order Mantodea; family Mantidae; genus Tenodera; species Tenodera sinensis. The sequence goes on along the minus strand of CM060961.1, from coordinate 96,157,838 downwards.
CAGACAAGTTCTTTCTTTGTCTTGCTGTGATAACTATCTATACATCTAAATATTTTAACAAATGTTTACAAAGTAAATATTCTGTTTTCTCTCTATGCGGAGATGAACAATTTAACAATCTTTCTGAAGCTGTTATTGTGAGCTCTATACAATATATTTTTAAGCTCTTTGTAGTAGATAGCAATTCACATTCTGCATTTTTCATGAATATGTAAGTACCTGACCAATATATGATTTTCAAGTAAGCTAACATTTACATTTTATCTCAAAGCTGATTGGGCGCCAATAGACAAATGACACTTCCAATTTTTCTTTTACATTAAATCAAGGTTCCAAGGCACCACACGGTTTCTTGTATGGTCGAAGGAGTTGTTTATGCCATCTTCCCAGACATTTTTCATTTTTAACATCTTTTAATTCATAGGTATGATAACCAAATTTTGATATAATTTCTGCAGGACCTTTATATAACAATTCCATCCTTTTGTTCCTACCTCGCAATGCACTTGATAACTTATGGTCTTTAACTAGTACCCAATCGCCTATCTTAGGTTCCCATTTATGTTTTCTACTCTTTTTCTTTAATTTTCGCTTCTCTGCCTTTTTCTTGATTCGTTCAAAAGCAATTTTCGCTCTTTCTTCTTCACTTAACTGAATGTCATTAATTTTCAGTGTTTTTAGTACCCCGATCAATATTGGTTCTGGTTCAATTCCTAACATTAATTTTATTGGTGCAAACCCAGTAGTTACATTAATGGTGTGATTGATAATCTTTTCTATCAATGGACAATATTTCACCCAATCCTTGTGATTATGATGTGTAAGTACACGTAAATAAATTCCTACATCTCGGAGGACACGTTCTGTTGGATTCCCTGATGGAAAGTATGATGAACAATAATTTAGTTTTCTCGAGTCTAATGTCACCCTAATCTTTCATTGGCCTTATTTACAATACATAGGGGATTCACAAATTCTGAATTCGAAATCTCAATAACCTCATCTTCTAACATTGACTTTATAACTGCTTCTACCTCTTCTCTTATTGTACTAGGGATAGCTCTCGCTTTATGTGTAAAAGGTTTTGTGGGTATCATCTCAAACGAATGAGTATAAATATTACATTTACCAGGTTTCTCAGAGAATACTTCTTTATTTCGGATTAATATTTCAAACAGTTTATCCCTCTGTTGTTCATTTAGTTGATCAGCCTGAGTTATTTTTTTTTTTTTTAACAATTCTTCTAAGTCTTTACTACTCTCCCTATCATAGTACCTAGTTGCGTCAGAAAACCTCAAATTGTCTATGAAATCATTTTTATCCCATTCTACATTTTCTTTATTATCGACACTGTACTCTTTGACATTTACTTCAGTTAATTCCATAGCTCCTACTTTAACATATTCTACAAAGAATGTATCCCCTTGGATTTCTTCTTCCTCTTTTTCTCTTACAATATTTTCTGAACTACTATCTTCCACAAAAGGCACTATAATGGTCTCATCTTCGACTTTCATTTCTAGAATCATGTTTTTAAAATTCACCACAGCTTCCCAGGCATAAAGACAATCACAACCTATTATAATATCTGTCACAAGTCTTCCTACAATCAGAAATAAAATTCCTAATATTCTCCCATTTATTTCAATATTTATCATTGCTTGAAATTTTACTCTCTCTTTTCGTTTTCCCACAGCTAGCGAGCAATATATCCCATTAACTGGTAAAGACATTACTTTAAAACCACTACTTTGTAAATTATCATAAAAATTTTGTGAGCATACTGTGCTATTTGATCCCATATCTATAATTGCATTGTATTGTTTTCCATTTACTCCAATTTTGATTTTAGGTGGATCTCCTACTTTTTCGTTTTCGTCGTTTCTATTTTTCCATTCTCTTTTCTTTTGTATCATCATTTGCCTTCCAGGACTATTTATTTCCGAGTACTTATCACAATCATTACTAGGATACCCAGTTCTCACTGAAGGCGCGTTTGACCGGGTCTGGCGTTTCCCTGATTTTTATGTATTGCTCCTGTACTATTTCCCAAATTGTTACTTCTGTTTTCCTGCATTAAATCGGGGTTACTTCCTACCATGTTTTTGACCGTGTTAATGGCCTCAACCATTTCCGCATTTTCGGGGGAATTTCGTCCATTAGAATACCTTTCTTCCTGTCTTGGTGACCTCGGTCTAAACTCATTATCTCCGTTTGTCCAATACCCATCATTTGAATTTCTACTATGTCCAAAATAACGTCCCCGTCTACCTCGATCAAATCTATTTGTATTCATATAATTCACCCTTATATTTCTTCCCCTTTGATTACCATTTCTATTTTGGTGATGCCCTTCCTGGTTATATCTACCTTGATTTTCCCACCGGAATGATTCCATCCTTGGTACTGGTCCTTTATATCTTTCCCTAATCTCACTTCTATTCTGATAATACTGTGCCCCTTGCCCGAAAGAATTTACAGTTTCTTTTTCTTCATATTTATTTCCAAATGCGTGTTTTGGCTTATTGACTTCTAAGGCTGATAATAATTCTATCATAGCTGCAATGCTATCGGGTCGGGCTATGATTAGGTAGTGTTGAAGCGTTTCCGGAAAATGTGGAGTAACTATATTTATTAGATCTTTTTCATCTAAAGGAGGATCCAACATCTTCGATTTTCTCGCTATTCTCATAAAATAGTTGACCATTCGTTCCTCCGATCTAGGATTAAATTTTCCATTGCTTAATTCAACTCTAATATTAGCCTGCCTACTAGCTCCCCAATATCTGGTTAAAAAGATGTTCCTAAAGGTCCTGTAGTCATTATTGTTACCCATAGAAAGGCCTAGCCAATTGGCAGCATTACCCTTTAGACATTTTCTTACTATCACCATCTTGTACTCCTCTGGTATACGTTTCACCGTGAAGTACTCTTGTAACCCTTCTAAAAAGGCTTTAGGATCATCTGAATCTTCATTTTCAAAAACTGGAGGTGTCATTTCATTTAAGACATGGTTAGGCCAATGTAAATTTGAATTGTCACCTGTTCCTGCACTATTTCTGAGATCAGAATGGGAATTACTGTTACCTCTATTTTGCATCGAAATGTCAGCTGATACACCTGGTATTGCCTCGTTTCTTGCAACTTCATTACTAAGATTGTTGTGATTACATGCATTTTCATTTAATTTCAAATTTTCTAAGGCCTCTTTTACCTGAGTAATTTCTGTTACTACCCCTTTTATTTGGTCTGTAACATCCTCCAAATTTCTAGCCTGCCTTTCACTTTCTACATCAGATCTTTCCATTCTAACTTTACACCCCTGTAGCTCTTCTCTAATTTCTTCCCTGTCTTTATCTAACCTTTGTACTACCTCTTCCCTTTGTTTGTCTAATCTATATGTTACTATTTCCCTTTCTTTATCTAATTTTTCACTCACTTGTTGACCTAATTTCTTTTCAGAATTCTTTACTTCTTGCCGTATTATCTCTAATTCTCCCTTAACCTGTTCTCTATTTTCTTTTACTTCACTACTGACTTTATTAATTTCCTCCCTAACTTCTTCCCTAAAGGTTTCGAAAGCTCTCTTCTGATTCTCCAATTGCATTCCCACTTCCTGTTGTCCCTTCTCTAATTTCTTTCCTAACTCTATACTAGTTTCATCTATCTTACTCATCTTTTCCATTATCTTTTGAAACATATTCTCTATTTCTGACATAATTGCTGGCCTTTCTGAATTAGTACTAAACATTTCTGAGCTACCTCTAGGTGTTTCTCTAACGTTCTGATCTTCTACTTCTTGGCATATTCTGCTACCAATTACATTCTGATTAAATTCTTCCATCCTACTTACACTTTTCTCAATTTCCGGACTCTCAAAACCTAAAAATCGGTATCACTGTCTTCCATTTCTAAGCTATTTACATGTGTTTTTCTACTCACCAAAATTTTCAATATTTTCACTATTTCACTTTAACTGCACTTAAACTTGTTCACTACACGTTTCACAGATGTTGACACGCTGGGCACCTTCTTGTCTGTTGGCTCGATGCTGGCTCGGTCGTCTTGGGGGGTTGGTCCATTCTTTCGACGCCACACGTTGGGATGCCAATTTGAAGCTAAATTTGTCTTTCTTCGCTTCCTGATGTATCGCTGTATCGGCCGTTGATGCTTAAAATGTCGTTGGTGACGTGGTGTTACCCTTTGATGTGTTTCGCTCCGGCTAGTTCTGCAAGAGATCTCTTTATCTCGGGTCTGCGTAGGAGTAATGGACAACCCAAGGAAACTTTTTATATGTTATTTATTGCCTCTTAAATATTTTCGGGAGCTATGCCGAAAATATTTGTATACGTAGAGGAATCGCATTCACATCCGCACAGCACGACCTGCCGTACTGGTCTCTGGTTGAGTAGTGACGCTTTCTAGCTTACCCACGCTAAGAAGACCGTTCTTCAATTTGAATGTCATGACGTCATCCAAGAAAGCCTCGTATCCAAAATGCTATTCCCTTTTCCCGTAATTTAGAAATGTCCCTTTCTATTATAACATGTTCTTTTATGAATTTCGAATATATAATTACCTTTTTAGTAATAAACGATGTTTACTTTATATTTTATTAAATATATCGCGCGACTTTTAAGGTTTTCAGACCTGACTTTCAAACGTGTATTTAAACTATGTGGTATGACGTCATGACTCGCTAATTTCAAACCAATAATGTGTTTATCCTACAACTTTAACGACTATTATTTACTCATATCTTGCTCACCTTACAACACTTCCTGCTCTATTATCTATTTATGTTATTACTTAACACTTATCGCAAATCTCACATCCGGCAATTAAATTAAAACGTGTCTTTTTCAAAAGCCCATTCGATCGGAAATCTAAATTTCGGTATCAATTCCTAACATTAATTTTATTGGTGCAAACCCAGTAGTTACATTAATGGTGTGATTGATAATCTTTTCTATCAATGGACAATATTTCACCCAATCCTTGTGATTATGATGTGTAAGTACACGTAAATAAATTCCTACATCTCGGAGGACACGTTCTGTTGGATTCCCTGATGGAAAGTATGAGGAACAATGATATAACTTTATCTCATGATTTTCTAGGGTTTCTTTAAAGATTTTGCTCCGATGAACTGTAGCATTATCTGTTAAGATTGCCTGAATCTTGCCATATTTAGGCACATAATCTTTTATTATCTTTCCTACACATGTTTTGCTGCTGATATTCCTAACAGGATAAATTTTAATAAATTTACTAAAAACATCATGAAGAACAAACATATATCTACATCCAAATTGTCCTACTGGTAGCTCCCCATGTGCATCAGCAGTAACTAGTACATTTTTCCCTTCTCTTATGATTGTCTGAGGTTCTATATCAAATTTGATATTAAATGGTTTGGCCCTTTGACATAAATCACAGCTTGAACATATTTTTCTCACTTTCTTTGCCAAATGTTTTATATAAAAATGGTCACTAATTACCATGATTAGCTTTTCACTACCTGTATGAGCTAGTGTTTTGTGATAAGCAAGTATAAGTTTCTCTTGTAAAGCTTTTGGTACCATTACTTTCCATTTAGGTTCAATTCTTCCATGAAATTTATAGATTTTTCCCTCATAAATACCTATATTATCTTTTAGATTTTCTGTGATTGGTTGTGCCTTTTCTCTCAATTTCTTAAGTTCATCGTCCTCTGTCTGTAATTGTTCCAAATTTCGAAATTCTTTAGCTAATTGAGTCCCTTCTAAGGTTTTCAAATATACTATGGTTACATCATGTTTGTTGTCACTAATTGTATCTGGTATTGTATAATTGGTTTTCATCCTTGATAACAAATCACTAAAAATATTTTGACTTCCTGCTATGTGTTTGATTTCTATGTTATGGGATGTGATCTCATGTATATATCTAGAAATACGTGTGCTTGTGAGTTTGCAAGAGTTCATAAATGCCAAACTAACATGATCTGTGTAAACTATTACTGGGTTGTTATATACATATTGCTTAAATTTTACAAGTGCAAAGTAAATAGCTGCTATTTCTTTTTCTGTAGTGCAAGCCTGTGATTCAGTCCTTGAAAGCCCCCTTGAAGCTACAGCAATGAGGTGATCTTTTCCTTCCTCATCTTTTTGTAATATGACACTACCATAACCAAGTCCTGAAGCATCTGTATAAATTATGTAGGGGAGATCTTCCCTAGGTTTTTCCAATAAAATTGACGCTGCAAACAATGTTTTTACCTTTTCGAAAGATTCTTGTTCTACTGATGACCATTGCCATTTTACATCTTTTCTCAAAAGTTGTCTTAATGGGGCTACTACGGTTGCATATTCCAGGATAAATCTTGACTGATAATTTAGAATACCAAGAAATCTTCTCAATTGTTTTATATTTTTAGGAGCTGGTATTTTATTTATGCTTTCAATTCTGTCGGGATTAGGCCTGATTCCCTCATTTGAAATAACATAACCTAAAAATTCTGTCTGTTTCACAAAGAATGCAGTTTTACTTGGCTTTATTGTCATGTTTGCTTTCTTTAACTGACTAAGCACATAATTGATATGATTTAAATGATCCTCTATATTTTCTGAAAAAATTACAAAATCATCCACATACTGAGCTACAAATTTCTTTATGGTTTCTCCAAAAATTTCATACAAAGCTCTTAATAGTGCACTACCACTGGTATTCATACCAAAGGCGCAAACTCGAAACTGATATAATATTCCTGAATGTAAAAACGCTGTATATTTTCTTAAATCTTCTCTAAGTGGGATCTGCCAAAAAGATGCTGTAAGATCTAGAGTAGAAAAAATTTTGCCCTTCTGCAATTTGTTCAATATTACCTCTACACTTTCTGGTCTAAATCTATCAGGTTTACAATGTTGATTTAGTTTTCTCGCGTCTAATGTCACCCTAATCTTTCCATTGGCCTTATTTACAATACATAGGGGATTCACAAATTCTGAATTCGAAATTTCAATAACCTCATCTTCTAACATTGACTTTATAACTGCATCTACCTCTTCTCTTATTGTACTAGGGATAGCTCTCGCTTTATGTGTAAAAGGTTTGATGGGTATCATCTCAAACGAATGAGTATAAATATTACATTTACCAGGTTTCTCAGAGAATACTTCTTTATTTCGGATTAATATTTCAAACAGTTTATCCCTCTGTTGTTCATTTAGTTGATCAGCCTGAGTTACTTTTTCCCTCAACAATTCTTCTAAGTCTTCACTACTCTCCCTATCATAGTACCTAGTTGCGTCAGAAAACCTCAAATTGTCTATGAAATCATTTTTATCCCATTCTACATTTTCTTTATTATCGATACTGTACTCTTTGACATTTACTTCAGTTAATTCCATAGCTCCTACTTTAACATATTCTACAAAGAATGTATCCCCTTGGATTTCTTCTTCCTCTTTTTCTCTTACAATAGTTTCTGAACTACTATCTTCCACAAAAGGCACTATATTGGTCTCATCTTCAACTTTCATTTCTAGAATCATGTTTTTAAAATTCACCACAGCTTCCCAGGCATAAAGACAATCACAACCTATTATAATATCTGTCACAAGTCTTCCTACAATCAGAAATAAAATTCCTAGTATTCTCCCATTTATTTCAATATTTATCATTGCTTGAAATTTTACTCTCTCTTTTCGTTTTCCCACAGCTAGCGAGCAATATATCCCATTAACTGGTAAAGACATTACTTTAAAACCACTACTTTGTAAATTATCATAAAAATTTTGTGAGCATACTGTGCTATTTGAACCCGTATCTATAATTGCATTGTATTGTTTTCCATTTACTCCAATTTTGATTTTAGGTGGATCTCCTACTTTTTCGTTTTCGTCAATTCTATTTTTCCATTCTCTTTTCTTTTGTATCATCATTTGCCTTCCAGGACTATTTATTTCCGAGTACTTATCACAATCATTACTAGGATACCCAGTTCTCACTGAAGGCGCGTTTGACCGGGTCTGGCGTTTCCCTGATTTTTAGGTATTGCTCCTGTACTATTTCCCAAATTGTTACTTCTGTTTTCCTGCATTAAATCGGGGTTACTTCCTACCATGTTTTTGACCGTGTTAATGGCCTCGACCATTTCCGCATTTTCGGGGGAATTTCGTCCATTAGAATACCTTTCTTCCTGTCTTGGTGACCTCGGTCTAAACTCATTATCTCCGTTTGTCCAATACCCATCATTTGAATTTCTACTATGTCCTAAATAACGTCCCCGTCTACCTCGATCAAATCTATTTGTATTCATATAATTCACCCTTATATTTCTTCCCCTTTGATTACCATTTCTATTTTGGTGACGCCCTTCCTGGTTATATCTACCTTGATTTTCCCACCAGAATGATTCCATCCTTGGTACTGGTCCTTTATATCTTTCCCTAATCTCACTTCTATTCTGATAATACTGTGCCCCTTGCCCGAAAGAATTGACAGTTTCTTTTCCTTCATATGTATTTCCAAATGCGTGTTTTGGCTTATTGACTTCTAAGGCTGATAATAATTCGATCATAGCTGCAATGCTATCGGGTCGGGCTATGATTAGGTAATGTTGAAGTGTTTCCGGAAAATGTGGAGTAACTATATTTATTAGATCTTTTTCGTCTAAGGGAGGACCCAACATCTTCGATTTTCTCGCTATTCTCATAAAATAGTTGACCATTGATTCCTCCGATCTAGGATTAAATTTTCCATTGCTTAATTCAACTCTAATATTAGCCTGCCTACTAGCTCCCCAATATCTGGTTAAAAAGATGTTCCTAAAGGTCCTGTAGTCATTATTGTTACCCATAGAAAGGCCTAGCCAATTGGCAGCATTACCCTTTAGGCATTTTCTTACTATCACCATCTTGTACTCCTCTGGTATACGTTTCACCGTGAAGTACTCTTGTAACCCTTCTAAAAAGGCTTTAGGATCATCTGAATCTTCATTTTCAAAAACTGGAGGTGTCATTTCATTTAAGCCATGGTTAGGCCAATGTAAATTTGAATTGTCACCTGTCCCTGCACTATTTCTGAGATCAGAATGAGAATTACTGTTACCTCTATTTTGCATCGAAATGTCAGCTGATACACCTGGTATTGCCTCGTTTCTTGCAACTTCATTACTAAGATTGTTGTGATTACATGCATTTTCATTTAATTTCAAATTTTCTAAGGCCTCTTTTACCTGAGTAATTTCTGTTACTACCCCTTTTATTTGGTCTGTAACATCCTCCAAATTTCTAGCCTGCCTTTCACTTTCTACATCAGATCTTTCCATTCTAACTTTACACCCCTGTAACTCTTCTCTAATTTCTTCCCTGTCTTTATCTAACCTTTGTACTACCTCTTCCCTTTGTTTGTCTAATCTATATATTACTCTTTCCCTTTCTTTATCTAATTTTTCACTCACTTGTTGACCTAATTTCTTTTCAGAATTCTTTACTTCTTGACGTATTGTCTCTAATTCTCCCTTAACCTGTTCTCTATTTTCTTTTACTTCACTACTGACTTTATTAATTTCCTCCCTAACTTCTTCCCTAAAGGTTTCGAAAGCTCTCTTCTGATTCTCCAATTGCATTCCCACTTCCTGTTGTCCCTTCTCTAATTTCTGTCCTAACTCTATACTAGTTTCATCTATCTTACTCATCTTTTCCATTATCTTTTGAAACATATTCTCTATTTCTGACATAATTGCTGGCCTTTCTGAATTAGTACTAATCATTTCTGAGCTACCTCTAGGTGTTTCTCTAACGTTCTGATCTTCTAATTCTTGGCATATTCTGCTACCAATTACATTCTGACTATATTCTTCCATCCTACTTACACTTTTCTCAATTTCCGGACTCTCAAAACCTAGAAAATCGCTATCACTGTCTTCCATTTCTAAACTATTTACACGTGTTTTTCTACTCACCAATATTTCACGCACTTAAACTTGTTCACTACACGTTTCACAGATGTTCACACGCTGGGCACCTTCTTGTCTGCTGGCTCGATGCTGGCCTGGTCGTCTTGGGGTTGGTCCATTCTTTCGACGCCACACGTTGGGATGCCATTTGAAGCTATAAGTCGTTCTTCGCTTCCTGATGTATCGCTGTATCGGCCGTTGATGCTTAAATGTCGTTGGTGACGTGGTGTTGCCCTTTGATGTGGTTCGCTCCGGCTCTGCAAGAGATCTCTTTATCTCGGGTACGCGCAGATGTTTTCAAATAGACTACCCAAGGAAACTTTTTATATATTATTTATTGCATCTTAAATATTTTCGGGTGCTATGCCGATTGTATATGTAGAGGAATCACACTCACGTCCGCACAGCACAACCTGCCGTACTGGTCTCTGGTTGAGTAGTGACCAGACGCTTTCTCTCTTACCCACGCTAAGAAAACCGTTCTTCAATTTGAATGTCATGACGTCATCCAAGAAAGCCTCGTATCCAAAATGCTATTTCCTTTTCCCGCAATTTAGAAATGTCCCTTTCTATTATAACATGTTCTTTTATGAATTTCGAATATATAATTACCTTTTTAGGATTAAACGATATTTACTTTATATTTTATTAAATATATCGCGCGACTTTTAAGGTTGGTCGAACTGACTTTTTACTGATTTCGAACTATAGGGTATGACGTCATGACTCGTTAATTTCAAACCAATAATGTGTTTATCCTACAAATTTAACGACTATTATTTACTCATATCTTGCTCACCTTACAACACTTCCTGCTCTATTATCTATTTATGTTATTACTTAACACTTATCGCAAATCTCACATCCGGCAATTAAATTAAAACGTGTCTTTTTCAAAAGCCCATTCGATCGGAAATCTAAATTTCGGTATCATTTTGAATCATGTCATTTCATTACAAAATAATTTAAAGCTGTAACTTAAGCTCTATGTACACAAAATATACCAAGCATACAAAAGCATGTTTTCATCATGTAGACAAACATAAGGGAAAACACAAGACGATAATGCTCTAGTAATTAATCCATGTGTCCGGTACCCCTGTTCTTGGTATTTCTTCCACCAGTTTGAGGCAGTTCACTCCATATAGCTCTGCAGCCCTTGCAGGGTTATAGCCATGTTCAAGAAGCGCAATTACTTTCAGCTTGTTATCCATTTAGTTTGCTCACTTCAAATGGCATGCATAGTATCAGGACAATATATTTCGTGCGACCCAACCCTTGCCCTTCTCCCTGGTTCCCGAAACCAAATCCCAGAGTTATGAACTTATGACATCTAACCAATGAGCGACAGACACAGTCAGGAGATGCTGGTGACAATTGTTCCACTCAGGTTAAATTTCTCCTTACCCCTCCCCTTGCACTATGCACCTCAGACACACCCCTTGTTCATCAGTCATTGCTTGTGTTACTGGACTTTGATACAAACCAATAAGAGATCGGCACAGACAGGACTGGTGTGGCACATGACTGATGAAAAGGTTATGCCAAACATTAAACAAAGTAACACACCAAAAGACACTAACAGCATCAGAAAATTTCCATGCACAGCACTGTACCAGGAGAGCAAAAGACTTCCAAATGGGCTATGCGATGTTTTGCCTGTTGGCATCCTCGACACTTGTTATCTGCTGCTATAATAGAAGGTGCGAATGAAATTATACAACATTTTGAAAACTACTTTTGAAGTCTTTACTTACCAACTTTATGAAAGGAGATGCTGAAACTGGCCATTGTCATTGTCCATTCATTTTTGGGGGCTGTTTAAGAAACTATCACTCGCCATAGTTCATACTCAGAAATGCTGGCAATTTCCTGATGGATATTTTGTTTTAATTCTTCCAGGGTACATGGGTTTGACTTGTACACTTTGTTTTAAATTAGCACAGAGATAGAAATTGCAGGGGGTTAGGTTGGGAGAATGAGAGGGCCACTATACTAAAAATTCTGTCCTGAAACATACTTTAAATTGTTGTCATCCAAAGATTGGTTGTATGAGCTTTTGCAGGGTCTTGTTGAAAAAAGGGAAAGTCATGCTCACTGTCTGTTAATTCTCCAAAAAAATAGGGGCAGGGGTGGCAAAATTGTATTGTATTGTACTGTATTATACGGGCGTCATCTGTTGACTAGAAAATAAAATTGACCCTATAACTCAGAACCTAATGTTGTTCATGAAGTACTCCTTAATGCCAAAAAAAAAAAATTTGAGAAAGGTTTCTCAGAGCCCCAACAAGCGATTTCCATCTCTAAGGCAACTTAAAATCTAAAGAGTGCAAGACAAACCCATATACCCTGGAAGAATTAAAACAACAATAGCTGCCAGAAAATTACCGTCACTTCTCAATGTGAACTACAGCGGGTGATGAATAGTTTCCTAAAGAGGTGCCAAAAATGTATGGATTATGATGGTGGCCAGTTTGAGCATCTCCTTTCATAAAGTTGGTGAGTAAAGCCTTTAAAAGTAGTTTTAAAAATGTTAAATGATTTCATTCGTGCCTTTCTATGTTAGTGGCAGACAGCAATGAGTGCAGAGCAGGCTGACAGGCAAAACACTGTGCAGCCCATTTGGAAGTTTTTTGTTCTCCCATTATTTTTATGACAAATGAAATGTATATCTAAAATCCTCTCAGTCTTCTTCATTCTGAATGTCTTTTGAATAACTGGTAAACTTTAAGAGATAGACGAAAGCTTAGTGAAAGGAAAATGTAATTCTTGTTAAAGCATACAATTTATCCAAATAAATTTCTTGTGGATTTAACCATTTCAGAGGTATTAATTATGATTGGTCTGAATTTTTCAATCGCTAAGTGCTTCTCAAATAGGAAATCATTATTAGTGTGTTTAATCCTGGTCATGCAAGGATTGTAACTTTAAAGCCATCTCTTAGCAACGTAAAATTTTATTATTCCTTAAGCCTATCATATTCCCTTATTCCTATTGTACCTAAAAGAAACATGCAATAAGAGTATTTTTGCAAATATTCATTTCAATTAACATGAAGTAGATAAAAGAACAAGCATTAGTAAAAAGGGTTTGCACAAGAGTAGTGAAAGTCATGTGACTACAACACATAAGATTTTTTACTGTCTCTTTTATCAGTGAGATTTCTATATGTTTATATAATGCTTCTAGATATTCAATAATGCTGAGATGTTGGGAAAAGTACCCTGATAAGCGACCAAGTTTTTCTGAGATAGCAGATTTACTGGGTGTCACACTGGATGGTAATGTAAGGAGGGTGAGTACATCAAATCAATAGATGGTCTTGGAATTAATTATTCTAATAATACAACTAGTAACTATGAATTTAAATTAGGTGCCTGCCCTGGTAGAACATCATTAATCGCATGGAGCCTAGTGGGCCAGCACTATATTTTTATACTTATATGTGAATGTTAATTCGCTTTTGTAAATTGCATTTTTTCCTTCATTTCCATGTTTATTTTACTAGATTGATCAAAGATATATAAAATCTCGGATTGAGCACACTATACACTATAATTTGTACTACACTACATGGAAAAATAAATTGTGATGTTCAGATATACAACTTGGAATTTGAAATGTTGTTGTTAGCTAATGCTGGATTTCCGACAATGAAGTCATTAATCCTCTTGCTCTCCAATATTTTTCACTGATGATATTGGAATTTGAAATGTACTATCAATAATAATGATGCTGGTGGTGGTGATGGTGGTGTTGGTGGCAGTGGTTGTGGCAATGATGGTGGCGGTGGTGGTGCTGATGATTGACAAGCATGTGGTGTTAACTACAAAATACATGTTATTATGAAAGGTTGCTTTCATCCCCTTCTTTATGATCAGTTTCTGAATCTAAAGATCTGGTTTTCAGAATTGGAATAATCTGATTCACACAAGTTGTCATACACAGATAAGGCATCATGACAAGGTGAAATCCTTGGAATTTTGTAAATCATACCTTTTACTCATGTTTACGATGAGTAGTAACATATTACTTGCAATGCTAAACAACTTGCACAACTGACAAGGAAAAACATGTGTCAGTAAGAATAGTGGTGACTCGTGACATTTGAATGTGGTAGGGCACACAAAAATCGACATGCAGTAGTATATAAGGAAAGAAAGCAATGAATTATGATGTAAGGCTTACTTGTTATTTTTTGTATATCAGCTCAATTCTCCTATTTTTGGCTGTAGAAAATTTGTCTGTTAAAGTCTGGAATGGTGTTTATCATCTTCTTCTCTACTGATAACATCGCCAGTGTATTCAGCCTCTCGTTCCCCATAGAATTTCTTAAGAATGTCTTTATTCTATTAAGGGTAGAGAATGATCGTTCGGTCTCTACAGTCATCATTGGAAGAGTAACAATTATTTTTAAAACGATCCACACTCAGAGAATTTGCGTGTCATGTTGTTTTCACATAAAAACTGCAGAACAGGCGTTGCCCCGGATGCTCTACACAAATATTCATGGTTATACAGCACCTCTAATTCAGTTCAAAATTTCGGGCCACTGATTGTGGGATATCATTTCAAGGTTGTCTGAAAGGCACTTTCAGGAAATACATTGCAGTATTGGGGAAACCTATCAACCAAAAACAGCTTCGAGACAGTCTAATGACCTGAGAACTGAAACCTATCGTTGATGTTGCTTGTAATCACAAACTTGTAGAGCTGCCACCCTAATACTCCTACTATTGCTGTGTCCAACACATTGCCTCTTACTTGGGGGCTCGTATACAGACACTTCCTCATGTTCATACATTTTCCTAACTTTCACTATAGCATTAAATAAGTGCTTGACAAACTCACTTACTTTAACACCCTCAATGTCTTTTTTGTTGATACAGTCAAAGAATACTGCTACATGAGATTTAATTTTGTGATAGAATTCAAGCCAAAAAGTGCTTTTTCATCATTTTCATCATTTAATTCGTTGCCTCATATATGTTCCAAACGTTTTAGTAGATTATCTTTCTGCTTGAAAATGGTATTAACAGTGCGATACTGAAAATACCACCTTGTCGGTGGGACACTGCCAAGTTTTTTCTGAACAAATTCAGTTAGACAATCCATCCTTTTTGGAGACCTCAAAAAGAATGTCCCTATCCCCTGTAGGTCTTGGAAACATATTGTGCTGTGAGATGAAGCTGATGTTGCACTCTGAAGGATAAGATTTCCTTGATGTGCATAGTAGTGAATGTAGTTTGCATTAGGATACCTTTCTTTTATTAAACATTGAACCCCACCCTTCTTCCCACTCATAACAGAAGTTCCATCATAAGTTTGGCATATAAGCTTCCCTGGATTTTTCTCTACTCCCATTTCACGTAACTGTTCTACAACAATTGCTGCTAAAACAGTGGCACTTCTGTCAGTCACGTCAAAATATCCCCAAAATCTCTAGAATATTTTCACTTTAATTTGACATCTTACAATTAAGCACAGTAAAGTTTTACATGAATTTTCTGTTGTTTCATCAGCCTGAAGGGATAGAAACTCTACATCACCTAGCTCAGAAAGGATATAATTTCTGAAAACTGATAAAATTGTGTCTAAAATGTCATTCTGAACTATTTTTGATGTACCTTTAAACACAGTGCAATTTTCTAAATGATCTCTCAAAACATTGTCAAAGGCCGCAGTATAGTTTATTATACCTTTAAAAACACCTGGGTTAATGGAATCGTCGGTTTCGTCGTGGCCACGCAGAGCTAGTTCAAATTCACCACAGAACTTAATAGCACCAACAATGCATGACAAAATGTACCTATTTTTATCAACAAGTTCATTGTGTTTGCGGACAGGCAACCTGTAGCTATCATCAAGCTGTATTCTAACATTGTTTTTGCCTAGACAGCGAGGTGGTTTCATTATGTAAATGAGTCTTTGATAAACTATGTTTCTTGCTTTTTTCCGGCAAATGTTTCAAGTCTTTTATGCCGGTTTTAGTCGACGTGTCTTCCGCACCAAATAACACACAAGGAAAGCAAAACAGTGCAACAATCTACAGAACACCCACACATCCATTCCCATTTTTCATACACCGCTTTATTAAAATGTCTATTGTATGTTCTGCTTTTATCTTTAAAAACCTGGTTTATGCAAAGATCTGACCTAGGAGGTCCTAATTCCTTTGCTAGCAATTCGTTGGTCCTCGAAACTTAAGGTTTTAGTTTGTAAGAACTTCACCTGATTCATTTTAATAGTTTCACTCACTATACATTAGTCATGTTAAATTATATAAGCTTAGCAGTTGAATAAGAAAACTGTTATACACAATTTTATTCACAGTTAAAACTGAAATATATATTATCTACACTGCACTGCAACGGACACTACTGCAGCAAACTAAACAATGATGCTTGTAACGTTTTAAATGAAACAAGCCGGTGAAGGAAGGAAAACATTCACAAGTTTTAGTGACAGCGCCGCATAGTGTCAGGTCTCATCACTATTGTGACCATATGCAAGCGAATTCCTCATAACCCCCCTGTCACTTCCCGCAGCTAAGGGTGAGGGGATGATGTTAAATACAAGAAGTTGGAAGTCTGCACGGAGACTGTGACTGTGCAGTGTTGCCAAGTTTCGTAAAGCTTACAAACGTGAATATCAAAGAAAAATCAATGCAAATAACACATTTAAAGAAAAACTAAAACGTATTACAATTCTGTCTAGAGCACCAGCACATGATTGGAGGGGCATGTGACCTTGAGACCTAAGGGTAGAACCGCCCCTGATAACACCAGTCTACAATGAAATTCCTGCTTCAGATGTTTGATTGTTTTTAGAGTGTTTGTAGCATACTAAAATGAAATTCAAAGTTCCTATCAGTATCACTTTGTTCTTATTTTCTTATAGTAGATTACGAGTGTGGTTATTCAAATTCCAATAATTTAACATATGTAGCTTTAATGTATTAGAATATAAAGAGCAATCATATTGAGGATTTTAAAGTGTTTAGTAAAAACTGAGGATACCAGATGTTTCTTAGCAGATAACAAGTGCAAGCTCATAAGGAAGTTATGAACAAAATAAAATGGTGCTGCAGCTATCTTTATTTATCCTCCTCAGACTCAAGAACAGGGAGATATTACTTTGAAATATTTTTTATTGGATTTTGGGACAGAAAAATACAACATTCATGAATATGACAGTGTAATTTGATTTGAGATAGTTTATTTAACAAAATTTATATGTCTCCTATAGGAGACACTAGTTCTCAATTTTTACAAAATTAATACATGTAAGAAGTCCATCAGTCAGTATAAACACAATTTTGGGAATTTTGACTCTCTCTTCCCACTCTCTCTCTCTCTCACAACACACACACACTCACACGCACACACACACACACACACACACGCACACGCACACACACACTCACATTTGACATGACAAAAATTACAATTCATTGAACATTTTGAAACAATTTGTTTTATTATTCATACAAAGATACACTTTACAACTTGTGCACATAATTCTACATTTATTGCTGTTGCATCCCATCAAGGAAACAATTCTCCATCCTCTGGAAATTCAGGTAAATGGTCCATTTCCTTCTTTCGAAGGCTGCCATGTGGTAGATCAGAAAGCTCAGAATCCTCACAATAACTCTTTGAAAATCATCATCACTGAGCCCTGAAAAAAATGTTACATGCTTATTATTTGCAATGTAATAGCATTAGAAAATCAACACGCAATGTGCCAGTAGGCGACATCGCATTTGTTTAGTTAATAAATCGCTATGTAAGCGGTGCTTGTTCAAGCTAAACTACTGTAAGTTATCTTTATATCTTTAAAATATTAATGTATTTTTTTGGTAATTTTAATAATGAAATTAATTCCAAAAACGATTACTTACTTTTCCTGCGACCTAACTCATCAGTAAAGCCCGGATTTTTATGTAATATCAAGGTGCAAAATATGTACATATTTATGTAACAAAAAACATCAATATATGCAATGAAATATGTAATATCAACAAAATATGTAAAATTATGTAATAATCTAAATGCTAAGATTACCACCTCAAATCTAAATGCATACTGCATATTACCCAGAATTGTGTAATTTTATGGGTCTGTAAGCACATAAAGTAATTACAATGAGTTTAAATTTACTAAACATAGAATTAATTATAGAGAAAATGTTTTGTTTTATGCAGAATTTACCTAAAATTTATTTTCCAGAAGGTAATCACGAAATAAACAATGTGTTTTGGATTATTTATTAAAATTACTCATTTCACATAATTATTTTACTTAAAGTTTAGACCTTAAAGCAATGTTGAAATACTGAAACAATTTATCAATGAGTGAAACAATCAGTTCAAAATATTTAACTTTTATAATGACGATGCATTTTCAGTTTTCTATCTCTTGACATACAATGAACAATGAGGCATTTTCATTTTGAGTCTTTTGCTTCTTTCAACTTGCAGCGAATAATCATATACTTTTCCATATTTTCAGGGGTCATTTTTGTCTCCTATCGGGCAAAATGTTTTTAGCTTCTCTCCATGTCACACAAAGTAACAAGAACATATTTTAGCATTGGAATCTGATTTGCAGAGAAATGTTTTGGTAAATCGACAGTCACCATTTAGCACTTTAGACATGGACACAAGCGTAGAGTACCCTGGATTCCTGTTTAGCACAACTTTGAATTTTTCGCCTACCTTCCCTCCTACAGCTACTCTAAGCTTCTGTGATGCACGTTCCATTAAATCCATAGATTTGTGAAGAAGGGAACCCGATGTTCCCAACTGCTTGATGGTACTAGGCAACCAGCTGAAGTTACTTTTGATGTAAGCACAGGAGCTTGCCACTACCCCATTTTGTAAGTACTGACTCAGGAGGCAAAGGGACATGTTGGAGATGATTTTTATAGCACTGAATTTTGTGCGGTGTGTTCACGAAGACCTTTTTTGTTGCTGATATCAACTTATTCACACAGAAAAAATGACTTCTTACTATTTCAGCAACATGTTGCAATGCATTGGCCAAGCAGGTAAATTCAGGTAGAAAACCTTAAGGGCAGTAGCAGCTTTAATCATGTACGCTGCGGCATCTGAATACATAATTAAAACCTTTTACTTACACACCCTCCAGCCACAGGATCTTCATCCCATCATTTACAAATCTTGCAATTGTAGAATGATTTGTTTGTTCTAACACCTTGCAACAGATTAGAAATGGTTTTGCTGGACTTTCGGAATCTAGTTTTCCTTCTACTAAATTTGCTATGTACCGACCCATGTCATCAGCGGCAAACCAAATAAAGGAGTCTCCAATTTCATTCCGTATATGAGCAACTACTTCTCCATAACACACAAATGGGTACTTTTTCCTCAGAGTAGATCGTCAGGAATAACTTTCTTGCAATGTTTTTCTAGAAAGGAGCGAAATTGAGTAATTTGAAGTTTATGCTACGGAATATTAGCTGCAATCTTGCACTGCACAAGTCTTTAAAAATCATTTCCAGACAGTTCCTGTTGCATTTGTGTCAACAGGACTTACTTTCTAGAAGACTGTAGGTGTTTGTTGCATATGTGAAGAGCACTTTTGACATGTTGTTCCAATTGAGATTTCATGGAACAGCCAATTCTTTTACCGCACGCTTGACAGACTATTACTTTTCTGTTGGTTGTAAAGGCGCTATCTAATTTCACCCATGAATTCAATTTGCAGGATAGCAAGGATGCAACTGGTGCCATTTTACTAAGACTTGCAAGAAACTAGCTGCAGTATTATCGCCTCTCTATATTAATGGTTGTCCAGTGGCTCTCTTTGTTTCCTCACAGCTATTACATTAGAAGATGCCGACTACCGCGACAATGGTAACAATCAATTGTAAATACACAAAGCGTTACGAGAAACGTGACACTGGAGGTCAACATTGTCGAGCGGCACCTGCTTTGATATAAACGGACAACAATCAGAATGAGGCAAGGCGGTTATTATCGCATTCTTAATTTAACTTGCATCCTATTTCGCAGATTGATTTTTGTTGCTTTCAGCAAAACTTGTGAAAATAGTAGTTTATAATGTGACAACATTTTTTAAAAATAATAAAACTGTAACAAAACCCAGAAAATATGTAAGTTTTATGTAACATCGTTAAAATATATAGAAACGTGCAAAATATGTAAAAATATGTAAAATAAAAATTTGTAAGGGAGTCCCAAATGACGTAGTTCGCCAACATTTTTACTTCTCTTGAAATATTATGCAGGATTTAAAATATGTAATTACATAAAAATCCGGGCTCTAATCATCAGTAAACATGAAGGCAGCCATTTTGTAACACCTGCTTATTGCTTCCTGCTGTGGTTCCAATGGTAAAATCTCTGTATTGCACAACCAGGGCTATCTCTGAGATGTCATTAAAATAACCATTAGCAAGCTAGATCAGTTTAATATAGGATAGCAACATTAGAAACAAATGTTGCCTATAGGAGACATGGGGTTTGAAGAGGTTATGGGAGATGGAAATGTCAGCCATTACTTGTGTCATCTCATCTTATCTTATCTTCTTAAGCATTTACTTAACTGTCACTTCATCACAAGTATCTTTTCTATGAGAGGACATAAGTCTATGTTTTACTTCAAAATGAAACAATATGAGCTTTTTACTTTGAAGCTTTATTGTGAAGTAGAATGTTGAGAGCCTTTAGTTGAGTAAGAAAGTGTTAACCATGTTGAATCAGGGATGTATAAATAGCCCAGGGCACTTTTGTCATATATGTGGTAAATTCACACTGCCTAAGCAGAGGAATAATATCTACATTTTATGAAAGTGTCATGTCATGCTCATTTAGGAATTAAACTTGGAGACCAAAGTAAACCTTAGGCACCACACAAAGTATGTAGAATATGCATTGATGGACTTCGTTATTGGATCAACAGCAGAGAACCATCACTATCTTTGGTGTACCTATGGTTTGGAGAGAGCAGTCAAACTGTAGTAATGATTACTACTTCTGTTCATGTGACATGAAAAGATACATTTCTAAAAATAAAAAACAAATTGTGTATCCAGTTGTTTGATCAGTCATATAACCTGGATGAGAAACTCTTCAGCATTTTCATCGAAATCTGATGCAGAAATGAGGGAAACTGACACGAGTGACAGTGACTATCTACTAGAAGAGCAAAAAAAATTCCAAATGGGCTGCACAGTATTTTGCTTGTTGGCATCCTCAGCACTTGTTGCTGTCTGACATTATCATAGAAAGTCACAGATGAAACCATAGAACATTTTTAAAACTACTTATAAAGTCTTTACTTATCAACTTTATGAAAGGAATACTGAAAATGACTAGGTACTGTTGTTGTCCATACATTTTTGGCACCTCTTTAGGAAACTATCCATCACTTGCTGTAGTTCACATTGAGAAATGCTGGCAATTTACTGGCAGATATTTTGTTTTAATTCTTCCAGTGTGTGTGGGTTTGTCTTGTACACCGATTCAGTGCCAGTTGCCTATTCGCCTGCCCACATGCCTGCCCGCCCGCCCACCCACCTGCCCGCCCACCTGCCTGCCCACCCACCTGGCCATCCGCCCACCTGCCCGCCTGCCCACCTGCCTACCCGCTGGCCCACCTGCCTGCCTGCCCACCCGGGCATATATTCATACGAACAGTCGTATATGTCTCCACATCATGCATATAAGAAAGTTGAAGGTCTTTCCAGGCATTGTAAATGAAGCCAGGAACAT
>CM060961.1:95763634-96131134 GCA_030765045.1 Tenodera sinensis | reverse complement strand
ATGATACTGTAAATACCATATTTATGTACTTTAGTAATCTAAATATGTATGTAAATGCAGCTAAATGCGAATTAATCACCTTACCTTTGGATTTAAAACAGTTGAGCCATCATTACAGCTTTCCATAAACCACAATGTGGTCCATAGCGTAAACTCAGTAAATCTTCTAGGATTGAAAATAGATAAATCACTTACCTATGCTGACATATACAGAAACTGGGATCAATTATCAGCAAAAACCTATTTGTTTTGAAATATTTAAATAAGTATATTCCATCTGAAGCAGCGATAGCTATATACTACTCCCTCATTCACTCGCATATGGCTTATGCAATTGAACTATGGGGCACCACATCTAAAACAAATTTTAGTAAAATATTTATTCTACAGAAAAGGGCAATTCGATACTTAGGCAAACTAAAATTTGATGAGTCATGTAGAAATACCTTCAAGCAATTAAACATACTAATCCTACCAAGCTTATATATTTACAAAACCATTATATACTTTATGAAGTATAACTCTTTGTCACTAACCAACTCTGATGTTCATAGATACAACACTAGACAGAAATGATTATGCAATTCCTAGCCACAGATTACATTTGTATGAAAAGATGCCTAGTTTTGCTGGAATAAAATTTTATAATGGACTACCGGAAGAAATAAGGAAATGGCACAATAATAATTTTAAGAAATTTAAACAACTGTTAAAATTGTTCTTGATTAGTAAATGTTTTTACAGTATTGATGAATACCTGTGTATATAATAACTGCTTTGTAATATGTCATTAACAATACTAGTTCATTTGTATTCTATAACTTATAACAAATACAATTATAAATTGTTGTGCCTTGATACCGAAATTTAGATTTCCGATCGAATGGGCTTTTGAAAAAGACATGTTTTAATTTAATTGCCGGATATGAGATTTGCGATAAGTGTTAAGTAATAACATAAATAGATAATAGAGCAGGAAGTGTTGTAAGGTGAGCATGATATGAGTAAATAATAGTCGTTAAATTCGTAGGATAAACACATTATTGGTTTCAAATTAACGAGTCATGACGTCATACCACATAGTTTAAAATACACGTTCGAAAGTCAGTTCTACAAACCTTAAAAGTCGCGCGATATATCTAATAAAATATAAAGTAAACATCGTTTAATCCTAAAAAGGTAATTATATATTTGAAATTCATAAAAGAACATGTTATAATAGAAAGGGACGTTTCTAAATTGCGGGAAAAGGAAATAGCATTTTGGATACGAGGCTTTCTTGGATGACGTCATGACATTCAAATGGAGCGAACGGCTTCTTAGCGTGGGTAAGAGAGAAGCGTCTAGTCAGTACTCAACCAGAGACCAGTACGGGAGTTCGTGCTGCGCGGATGTGAGCGCGATGTCTCTACAGATACAAATATTTTCGGCATAACTCCTGAAAATATTTAAAAAGGAAATAAAGGATATGAAAAGCTGTTCTTGGGTTGTCCATTACACTTACGCAAACCCGAGATAAAGAGATCTTATGCAGAACTAGCCGAGGCGAGCTACATCAAAGGGCAACACATCACCAACGACTTCAGCTTCAAATGGCGATCCAATAACCAGGACACCACAACGAATATTACAGCTTCAAATTGGCTTCCCAACGTGTGGCGCCGAAAGAATGGACCAAACCCCTAAGACGACCAGATCAGCAGCGAACCAGCAGACAAGAAGGTGCCCAGCGTGTCAACATCTGTGAAACGTGTAGTGAACAAGTTTAAGTACAGTTAAAGTGAAATAGTGAAAATATTGAAAATTTTGGTGAGTAGAAAAGCACATGTAAATAGCTTAGAAATGGAAGACAGTGACACTGACTTTTTAGGTTTCGATAGTCCGGAAATTGAGAAAAGTGTAAGTAGGATGGAAGAATTTAATCAGAATGTAATTGGTAGCAGAATATGCCAAGAAGTAGAAGATCAGAACGTTAGAGAAACACCTAGAGGTAGTTCAGAAATGTTTAGTAGTAATTCAGAAAGGCCAGCATTTATGTCAGAAATAGAGAATATGTTTCAAACGATAATGAAAAAGATGAGTACAGAGTTAAGTCGAAAGATAGATGAAAATAGTAAAGAATTAAGAACAGTGGAAAAGATGAATACAGAGTTAAGTAAAAAGATAGATGAAAATAGTAAAGAATTAAGAACAGAGTTAAGCCAAAAGATGAGTAAGATAGACGAAACTAGTAGAGAGTTAGGACAGAAATTAGAAAAGGGACAACAGGAATTGGGAATGCAATTGGAGAATCAGAGGAGAGTTTTCGAAACCTTTAGGGAAGAAGTTAGGGAGGAAATTAATAAAGTCAGTAGTGAAGTAAAAGAAAATAGAGAACAGGTTAAGGGAGAATTAGAGACAATAAGGCAAGAAGTAAAGAATTCTGAAAAGAAATTAGGTCAACAAGTTAGTGAAAAATTAGATAAAGAAAGGGAAAGAGTAACATATAGTTTAGACAAACAAAGGGAAGAGGTAGTACAAAGGTTAGATAAAGACAGGGAAGAAATTAGAGAAGAGTTACAGGGGTGTAAAGTTAGAATAGAGAGATCTGATGTAGAAAGTGAAAGGCAGGCTAGAAATTTGGAGGATGTTACAGACCAAATAAAAGGAGTAGTAACAGAAATTACTCAGGTAAAAGAGGCCTTAGAAAATTTGAAATTAAGTGAAAATGCATGTAATCACAACAATCTTAGTAAAGAAGTTGCAAGAAACGAGGCAATACCAGGTGTATCAGCTGACATTTCGATGCAAAATAGGGGTAACAGTAATTCCCATTCTGATCTCGGAAATAGCTCAGGGATAGGTGACAATTCAAATTTACATTGGCCTAACCATGTCTTAAATGAAATGACACCTCCAGTTTTTGAAAATGAAGATTCAGATGATCCTAAAGCCTTTTTAGAAGGGTTACAAGAGTACTTCACGGTGAAACGTATACCAGAGGAGTACAAGATGGTGATAGTAAGAAAATGCCTAAAGAGTAATGCTGCTAATTGGCTAGGCCTTTCTATGGGTAACAATAATGACTACAGGACCTTTAGAAACATCTTTTTAACCAGATATTGGGGAGCTAGTAGGCAGGCTAATATTAGAGTTGAATTAAGCAATGGAAAATTTAATCCTAGATCGGAGGAATCGATGGTCAACTATTTTATGAGAATAGCGAGAAAATCGAAGATGTTGGATCCTCCCTTGGATGAAAAAGATCTAATAAATATAGTTACTCCACATTTTCCGGAAACGCTTCAACACTACCTAATCATAGCCCGACCCGATAGCATTGCAGCTATGATCGAATTATTATCAGCCTTAGAAGTCAATAAGCCAAAACACGCATTTGGAAATAAATATGAAGAAAAAGAAACTGTAAATTCTTTCGGGCAAGGGGCACAGTATTATCAGAATAGAAGTGAGATTAGGGAAAGATATAAAGGACCAGTACCAAGGATGGAATCATTCCGGTGGGAAAATCAAGGTAGATATAACCAGGAAGGGCATCACCAAAATAGAAATGGTAATCTAAGGGGAAGAAATATAAGGGTGAATTATATGAATACAAATAGATTTGATCGAGGTAGACGGGGACGTTATTTTGGACATAGTAGAAATTCAAATGATGGGTATTGGACAAATGGAGATAATGAGTTTAGACCGAGGTCACCAAGACAGGAAGAAAGGTATTCTAATGGACGAAATTCCCCCGAAAATGCGGAAATGGTCGAGGCCATTAACACGGTCAAAAACATGGTAGGAAGTAACCCCGATTTAATGCAGGAAAACAGAAGTAACAATTCGGGAAATAGTACAGGAGCCATACATAAAAATCAGGGAAACGCCAGACCCGGTCAAACGCGCCTTCAGTGAGAACTGGGTATTCTAGTAATGATTGTGATAAGTACTCGGAAATAAATAGTCCTGGAAGGCAAATGATGATACAAAAGAAAAGAGAATGGAAAAATAGAAACGACGAAAACGAAAAAGTAGGAGATCCACCTAAAATCAAAATTGGAGTAAATGGAAAACAATACAATGCAATTATAGATACGGGATCAAATAGCACAGTATGCTCACAAAATTTTTATGATAATTTACAAAGTAGTGGTTTTAAAGTAATGTCTTTACCAGTTAATGGGATATATTGCTCGCTAGCTGTGGGAAAACGAAAAGAGAGAGTAAAATTTCAAGCAATGATAAATATTGAAATAAATGGGAGAATACTTGGAATTTTATTTCTGATTGTAGGAAGACTCGTGACAGATATTATAATAGGTTGTGATTGTCTTTATGCCTGGGAAGCTGTGGTGAATTTTAAAAACATGATTCTAGAAATGAAAGTTGAAGATGAGACCATTATAGTGCCTTTTGTGGAAGATAGTAGTTCAGAAAATATTTTACGAGAAAAAGAGGAAGAAGAAATCCAAGGGGATACATTCTTTGTAGAATATGTTAAAGTAGGAGCTATGGAATTAACTGAAGTAAATGTCAAAGAGTACAGAGTCGATAATAAAGAAAATGTAGAATGGGATAAAAATGATTTCATAGACAATTTGAGGGTTTCTGATGCAACTAGGTACTATGATAGGGAGAGTAGTGAAGACTTAGAAGAATTGTTGAGGGAAAAAGTAACTCAGGCTGATCAACTAAATGAACAACAGAGGGATAAACTGTTTGAAATATTAATCCGAAATAAAGAAGTATTCTCTGAGAAACCTGGTAAATGTAATATTTATACTCATTCGTTTGAGATGATACCCATCAAACCTTTTACACATAAAGCGAGAGCTATCCCTAGTACAATAAGAGAAGAGGTAGATGCAGTTATAAAGTCAATGTTAGAAGATGAGGTTATTGAGATTTCGAATTCAGAATTTGTGAATCCCCTATGTATTGTAAATAAGGCCAATGGAAAGATTAGGGTGACATTAGACGCGAGAAAACTAAATCAACATTGTAAACCTGATAGATTTAGACCAGAAAGTGTAGAGGTAATATTGAACAAATAGCAGGAAGTCAAAATATTTTTAGTGATTTGTTATCAAGGATGAAAACCAATTATGCAATACCAGATACAATTAGTGACAACAAACATGATGTAACCATACTATATTTGAAAACCTTAGAAGGGACTCAATTAGCTAAAGAATTTCGAAATTTGGAACAAGTACAGACAGAGGACGATGAACTTAGGAAATTGAAAGAAAAGGCACAACCAATCACAGAAAATCTAAAAGATAATATAGGTATTTATGAGGGAAAAATCTATAAATTTCATGGAAGAATTGAACCTAAATGGAAAGTAATGGTACCAAAAGCTTTACAAGAGAAACTTATACTTGCTTATCACAAAACACTAGCTCATACAGGTAGTGAAAAGCTAATCATGGTAATTAGTGATCATTTTTATATAAAACATTTGGCAAAGAAAGTGAGAAAAATATGTTCAAGCTGTGATTTATGTCAAAGGGCCAAACCATTTAATATCAAATTTGATATAGAACCTCAGACAATCATAAGAGAAGGGAAAAATGTACTAGTTACTGCTGATGCACATGGGGAGCTACCAGTAGGACAATTTGGATGTAGATATATGTTTGTTCTTCATGATGTTTTTAGTAAATTTATTAAAATTTATCCTGTTAGGAATATCAGCAGCAAAACATGTGTAGGAAAGATAATAAAAGATTATGTGCCTAAATATGGCAAGATTCAGGCAATCTTAACAGATAATGCTACAGTTCATCGGAGCAAAATCTTTAAAGAAACCCTAGAAAATCATGAGATAAAGTTATATCATTGTTCCTCATACTTTCCATCAGGGAATCCAACAGAACGTGTCCTCCGAGATATAGGAATTTATTTACGTGTACTTACACATCATAATCACAAGGATTGGGTGAAATATTGTCCATTGATAGAAAAGATTATCAATCACACCATTAATGTAACTACTGGGTTTGCACCAATAAAATTAATGTTAGGAATTGAACCAGAACCAATATTGATCGGGGTACCAAAAACACTGAAAATTAATGACATTCAGTTAAGTGAAGAAGAAAGAGCGAAAATTGCTTTTGAACGAATCAAGAAAAAGGCAGAGAAGCGAAAATTAAAGAAAAAGAGTAGAAAACATAAATGGGAACCTAAGATAGGAGATTGGGTACTAGTTAAAGACCATAAGTTATCAAGTGCATTGCGAGGTAGGAACAAAAGGATGGAATTGTTATATAAAGGTCCTGCAGAAATTATATCAAAATTTAGTTATCATACCTATGAATTAAGAGATGTTAAAAATGAAAAATGTCTGGGAAGATGGCATAAACAACTCCTTCGACCATACAAGAAACCGTGTGGTGCCTTGGAACCTTGATTTAATGTAAAAGAAAAATTGGAAGTGTCATTTGTCTATTGGCGCCCAATCAGCTTTGAGATAAAATGTAAATGTTAGCTTACTTGAAAATCATATATTGGTCAGGTACTTACATATTCATGAAAAATGCAGAATGTGAATTGCTATCTACTACCAAGAGCTTAAAAATATATTGTATAGAGCTCACAATAACAGCTTCAGAAAGATTGTTAAAATGTTCATCTCCGCATAGAGAGAAAACAGAATATTTACTTTGTAAACATTTGTTAAAATATTTAGATGTATAGATAGTTATCACAGCAAGACAAAGAAAGAACTTGTCTGAAGAGTGTAATGGATTTATATAAATATATGTACATTTTAGTGCTTAAAGGATATAGTACTGATATGTGTTACAATAACAAAAGTGAAAAATCACAGTGCAAGTGATAGTGAGAGCGAAGTGAGCAAACATGAACTAAAAGAAGGAAGTATAAAGAAAGACTCTTGAAATTTAACCTTTATATAAAAGCTCCACAGAAGAAACCATAACATATTGTAATTAGTATTTAAGGATTAATGTTTAGTCAAGTGTATAATTGTTTGTCATGTTAAAAAGATTAACGAGAAAATGTGTTAATAACCAATTTCAAAAACAGTGTAATTGAAAATTGTATATAATGGGAGTGTTGCCGATTATTCAAAATACAGGAGTAATTTTTAATTTTTCTTTCGGGCAAGACATTTACATTATTTTATTATAAAATAATAAAATAACATAAATGGGGTCATTTGATACCGAAATTTAGATTTCCGATCGAATGGGCTTTTGAAAAAGACATGTTTTAATTTAATTGCCGGATATGAGATTTGCGATAAGTGTTAAGTAATAACATAAATAGATAATAGAGCAGGAAGTGTTGTAAGGTGAGCATGATATGAGTAAATAATAGTCGTTAAATTCGTAGGATAAACACATTATTGGTTTCAAATTAACGAGTCATGACGTCATACCACATAGTTTAAAATACACGTTCGAAAGTCAGTTCTACAAACCTTAAAAGTCGCGCGATATATCTAATAAAATATAAAGTAAACATCGTTTAATCCTAAAAAGGTAATTATATATTTGAAATTCATAAAAGAACATGTTATAATACAAAGGGACATTTCTAAATTGCGGGAAAAGGAAATAGCATTTTGGATACGAGGCTTTCTTGGATGACGTCATGACATTCAAATGGAGCGAACGGCTTCTTAGCGTGGGTAAGAGAGAAGCGTCTAGTCAGTACTCAACCAGAGACCAGTACGGGAGTTCGTGCTGCGCGGATGTGAGCGCGATGTCTCTACAGATACAAATATTTTCGGCATAACTCCTGAAAATATTTAAAAAGGAAATAAAGGATATGAAAAGTTGTTCTTGGGTTGTCCATTACACTTACGCAAACCCGAGATAAAGAGATCTTATGCAGAACTAGCCGAGGCGAGCTACATCAAAGGGCAACACATCACCAACGACTTCAGCTTCAAATGGCGATCCAATAACCAGGACACCACAACGAATATTACAGCTTCAGCCTGCTGTTAATAGTTCGTTGTGCATATTCTGTAACTACTTTGGTTAATAGTGTTTTGTATATATTATATTTACATTATTATTATTGCCATTGTCATTGTCATTGTCATTGTCATTGTCATTGTCATTGTCATTGTCATTGTCATTGTCATTGACATTGACATTGTTATTGTTATTGATATTGTTATTGTTATTATTATTATGATTATTATGATTATTATGATTATGATTATCATCATCATCATCATCATCATCATCATCATCATCATCATCATCATCATCATTATTATTATTATTATTATTATTATTATTATTATTATTATCATCATCATTATCATCATTATTATCATTACTATTACTATTACTATTATTACTATTATTATTATTATTATTATTATTATTATTATTATTATTATTATTATTATTATTATTATTATTATTATTATTATTATTATTATTATTATTATTATTATTATTATTATTATTATTATTATTATTATTATTATTATTATTGACTGGATTCAATTGTGTACTACACTGTATTGAATTGCAATAAAATTGAAATTGAAATTGAAGAATCCTAACTTTCTTCGAACACACTTGACTGCTCTCCGATTCGGGCACATACTTGTAATGTATACACATTGTCAACAAATTTGGCATACATCAATGTCTTTAAATGTCCTCATAGCCAGATATCAAATGGACTGAGCTCTGGTGAATGAGGAGGTCATGTTACTGGTCCTACTTGACCAATCCATTGTTCATTAAATGTTTGGTTTAAGTATTGTTGCACGATACATACAAAATGGGGTGGTGACCCATCATGCATAAACCTCATGCATTGTCTTTCTACAAGCACATTGTCCTCCAAACATAAGTGTAACTCATCACGCAGGAATCAGTGATGCACCTGTTAATCTGTTCTATAAACTCCATGGTTGTAGTAGATCCACACATAATTC
Organism: Tenodera sinensis; assembly: GCA_030765045.1. NCBI lineage: Eukaryota > Metazoa > Arthropoda > Insecta > Mantodea > Mantidae > Tenodera > Tenodera sinensis. Next base: position 96,122,208 of record CM060961.1, on the reverse strand, counting down.
CTGCCCACACATTGAAACTAAAGTGATTCTAATGCCTCAACTACTTGACTGCTCCACTAAGTGCAACTCACACTCAACATGGGTAAAATGGGTCATATCTCAACTGGTATTTTTTTACAGACATGTTTATAGGAACATTTATTCTAGTTCTGATCAATCCAAGCTTCTGTTGCAATATGGAACTTTTTTAAAAATACGGTATAGGTATTTACTGTGCGTAGTATTCATTGAACTTTGCTTTACTAAAGCTTATTTTACAACTATTTAGATTTAGATTTAGATTTTAGCAATACTTACATAAAATCAGGATTGTTAAGTACTAATCATGTTTACTTTCTCTACTGGTAAGTAGAGGAAGTATTGTATTCTACCCAAAAATACAATGTCGAGATTTCACCGAAAATAAATATTTTGAGATCTCCTGAATTTAAAAAAAAAAAAATTAGCGAAAAGGTCTGTAAGTGTATCTGAGTCTCTGTGTGTGTCTGTGTGTGTGCCTGTGTGTCTGAGATCCCCTGAATACAAAAAAAATTTTTTTAGAAAAAGGTCTGTGTGTGTCTGTGTGTACCTGTCTGTGTGTCTCTTTGTGTCTCTGTATGTGTGTCCGTGTGTGTCTGTGCGTATGTGTGTTTGTGTGTGTGTGTGTGTGTGTGTGTGTGTGTGTGTGTGTGTGTCAGTCTGTCAGTTTGTGGACAGCATAACTCAACAAGCAAAAGTCAGTTAAAAACCAAAGTTGGCATTTAAGTTTAATGTTTTTCAAGGATGTGACACAAAGATTTCGAAGAAAATCTAGCTCCACCCTAAATTACCCTTTACATGGAAAGTTTTTATTATCTTGAAAATGGTTCTAACAATTTTGATTAAAATGCCATATGTTTAAGATATTTGTATGACGAATGAAATACATATCAATTTTCTGGCTATAGCCTATGCAGCCCTGTTTACTCTGGATGACTTTTGAATAACTTGTAAACTATAGGAGATAGACAAAATCTTACTCTACAAAAACTGAAGATCTTGCTAAAACACGCAATTTGTCTAAATAAATTTTTTTGTAGAGTGAACCATTTCAGAGATGTTCCTCATTATTTGTGTCAGTTTTGGGAAGCTTAAAACTTTCGTGAAATGAAATATCATTGTTCATTTTTTTATATGTTAAGCATGCAAAGGGAAGGGGATTTCAAAGCTTTAAAAGATTTGAGTATCACTCAAAGCCTACTGTATTCCCATATTCTCCTTGTACCTGCAAGGAAATAAGCAATAAGATAATATCTATGAATGTTTATCTGTATTAACATGAAGATATAGGAATAAGTGTTTGTAAGAATGGTTAGTACAAGAGTACAGAAGGTCATGTGAGTGCAACACATCAGATTTTTAATTTAGTACTCCAGTGAAAGTATCTGTCATATCTTCTGCAAGAGAGACTACACCAATAATGTGCCACAGTGTTATGCCTTTTAATGTTCAAGAAGCAGGATCAGAATAGAGTACATTCAAGTTTTCTCCTTATCCACATTGAGACAGTATATCTATAACTATAATTATAAGACCAAAATGTAGTCTAAGACACATAGGTTTAAGTATAGTTTTTGTATAATAAAAATTGTGTTCAGTTGCCTTTTGAACATATTATGTGAACCTGGGTGCCCTTCTGTGTAGGAGAAATCGACAGATGACAAACATCATTTATAGGGATTAATTTTAATTGAATTGAGATATATGAATGGAAATTTCAAATTAATAATACATTACTGTATAAATAGTGATTATTTAAAAGCTCTAAGTAGTATAATAATATGTTAATATGATGTCTAAAAGCAAACATGTGTTTGGTGCCAGCTTAGGCAACAAGAGCCAAGAAGGGAAATTTCCTCCTATGAGAAAAGTCATTGTGCTCTGTGCTTTTGTGGCTGTTAGTCATTTTGGTGATCAGCACCAGTAAAAATCAGGAGTGACTATTAAAAGTGTGCTGCAAAATTATACAGTGTGCGTGTGTGTGTGTGTGTGTGTTGTGCCTCCCAGGACAACGTCTTGTGAATTTATGCCTAACAATCCTGACTTCAATGCAGTTCAATATTTACTTAAAAATGGCATGTCATCACTCACGTTAGAGCAAAAGATAAGGGTAAAAGATTGGCAGAAATGACCTGAATTAACTTTATCGCAGCAGGACGGCAAATTTGTGCGTAAATTCCAAAACAGCTGGTATGACAAATACCAGTGGTTGTGTGGGACTACTCCTGAAATATTTCTGTACCGGGGAAATTTTAAAGAACAACCATACTCACTAGGTATTTTTAAGGGCTCATTCTTCACAAGTATTTGTAAAGAAATAACAATGAAAGTAAAAATAACACCTCCAATGTTAAATTGAGAAATATTAACATATTTTTCTATTTATCAATGTACCCCACTTTTTTACTTTCTCTACTGGCAAGTAGGGGAAGTATTGTATTCCACCCAAAAATTCGAAGTCGAGATTTCACCGGAAATACATGTTTTGAGGCCCCCTGAATCCAAAAAAAAGCATTTTTAGAAAAAGGTCCGTGTGTGTGTCTGTGTGTCTGTCAGTCTGTCAGTCTGTCAGTCTGTGGACAGCATAGCTCAAAAACGAAAAGTCGGTTAAAAACCAAAGTTGGTATTTAAGTTTAATGTCGTTCAAGGATGTGACACGAAGATTTTGAAGAAAATAGCCCCACCCTAAACTACCCTTTACATGGAAAATTTTTCGAAAATTTTGATTTTCTTGAAAATGGCTCTAACGATTTTGATTAAAATGTCATATGTTTGAGATATTTTTATGACAAATGAAATGCATATCTTGAATTTTCTGGCTATAGCCCCTGTAGTCGTATTTACTCTGGACGACTTTTGCATAACTGGTAAACCGTTAGAGATAGACCAAATTATACTATACAAAAAATGTAGATCTTGCTAAAATACACAATTTATGTCTCAATAAATTTTCTTGTAGGGTGAACCATTTCGGAGATATACCTTGTTATGTGTGTGAGTTTCGGAAAACTTGGAACTTTCGTGAAATGGGTCATCGTTGTTCATTTTTTTATATGTTACGTGTACAAAGAGAACGGAATCTCAAAGCTTTAAAAGATTTGACTATCGCACAAAGCCTATACTATTCCAATATTCCCTTTGCACCTACAAGGAAATAAGCAATAAGATAATTTGTACAAATGTTTATTTTAACTAACACGAAGAAGATATAGGAATAAGAGTTTGTAAGAATGGTTAGTACAAGAGTAGAGAAAGTCATGTGAGTGCAACACATCAGATTTATAAATACTTCATTTACATCAGTTTTATACCTCCAATGTTGTTATATCAACAATAATTAACAACCAGATGAAATTTGGTAGCAAGTATTTTAGTTTGATTTGATCTCATGTGTCATGAAATCTATATCATTTTGGTTTCTCATTGCATCACTTAAACATTCACATGCCTTTAATTCTTTAACTTCTTGTGTTTATTTCTGAAGAAAAGTGAGATATTAACCTTAACAAATAATAAACTATGTTACAGCCCTGAAAGTACCTCACAGGCACAAGATTACCTCCAAATGACTGGAAACCCAAAAGACATCTTTAGTCCAAGAATCTCAGATGAAGTCTTTGAGTTCTCTTCAGATTATCTCACTATGAATGCCAAACAGCCACAGATAATGGTAAGTTATTGTTAACTAGTAGTATTGTATTATTAGATATTTACCTACAAAAAAACTTTATGTGTATTAAATATTAAAAATAGAAGCACTAATAACAACAAAGTATTCCTCATGTTTGGGTTCAATTTTCTGAGTCACTTGTTTACACTCACCTTCATTTTAAAATGTTGAAAATATTAAAACATTTTCAAGGTCATTTGATCTCATCTTCAGCTGTTGGGTGACTGGTGCTCTCTTCCTTCTGTTTCCCTCTATGCTGTAGTGGTCCTGTTTCTATGTGGTGTTAGGGGTGCAGAGTTTTAACACTTTGTTCAGTTGTGTGATTTCAAAATTCATTATGTTATTACTGTTCTTGATGAGAAATAAAGCGGGCTGAGGATGTATGTGATTGATTTGCAAAACTAATCCTGTTGAAAAATGTATAACTATAAAAGATAAGTGAAGTTTTACTCATTAATTTTTGTTATAGTTTGCTGGTTTATATTGTTTCACTCAATAGTTTGTTTTTCATTTTAAGCTGGAGTAATTTTGGGAATGTAAAATACAGTTTAAAGAAGCTGTGTAATAATTTCGCAGGCAACTAAACTGTAAATAACTAAATTATCTTCATAGATGTGAGTTTGTATGTTTTTATAGGATGAATGCATTAAAATGAATTATGTTAATCTCATATATAAAGAGTACTTATAAGTACTTCAACAAAGATGGGAAGCTTTTTGAACAATTAAAGTTAAACATTAATTGTAGGTTAACATGGCATGACATCTATCAGTCAGTTGTTAGGTTGAAGGTAGAACAGAGGTTCCTGAAGCATGTTCTAATTTTCTAAATTAAGCGAATTATAGTGTAAACAAAACTTACTTTCGTTTAGTACTTATTCTGCCCTAATGATTCTTTAAAGCAAGACTTCTCTTATGGCTATAATGTCACTCATCACTGACTCAGATTTCAAATATGCACAGTTTGCTTCTTTTATAAATGTCAGTTGTATTGTCTTCAAAATATTAATGAACAAGTAGAAGTGGAATGGGTTAAGCTTAAACTGTGATTGATAATCTAATGCACTGAGTCTCTTAATGATTTATAAACAAAATATAAATGTATTTTTGAAGTATTATTATCAGCCATGCTGTAAAATGTGAGAAACAAATAATGTATCATTTTTATATCTTAATGTTTCAGGTACAGAGGGAAACTCCCAAACAGAAAGGAATTCAAGTGGCTTTAAATATATAAACATTCAAGACAAAAATACCACAGTCTCAACCCCAATTGCAGAAGATACTCTTAAAAACTTGAGTGGTCAATTCTTTGATGACCATTCCTGAAATTTGAACTGATCTTCAGTGAGAAACCTATGAATAGTAACATGAGCAAAATGTGGAAAGAATTTGTTTCTGAATGTTTAGCTTTGGAAGGACTGGAATGATTTTGCAAATTACTTTTGTTGTACGGGCACTTGGAGTGCAGTACACTTGAACCATTTCATATCCTGTAAAACTGAACAAGGAGAAATACAAAGTTATAATTATTATATTTTCAAATTTTGTTTTATCTTCCAATGAAGTTTAATATGTTCACACTTATTTTGTTGGAAATAATAAATAAATAAAGTAAATAAACACTTTATCATATAAAAATACAAATATTGTTAATCACCTAACCCTTGTTTTGCCCAAGGCATGAAGAATTCCAAAGGAAGCTTTTAACAACTAAGTAAATACAAAAAGGAATCATGTAAAAAAAGAAGTGAATTGTGCAACTCCTTTGTGCTTTTTCTGTGGGAAGGACTAAGAATGCGAACACAGAAAGAGAGAACAGATAGAGTCTAGTTTAATTTAATGTGTACATTTAGGCTAACTTTCTAACCTGAAGGAATATGTATGTTCAACCATTACCAAATACACAACTCAAATAAAATGACACTTTGGATATAAAAATATTGAGCATAGTAATACTATAGTTCCAAAATATTATTTCCCCTTGCCCATAGCTCTTTGAAAATATGGGTAGATGGCAAATTACTGTACTATAGTGCTGCTGAAATAAGTGGCTTACTTGAAGTATACAAATGCTTGTAGTGACCACAGAGAATGCTTTGATTGGTTTCTGACCAAAGCTTTCTGAGGAAGAAAGCTAGATAGATCCATCTTTTAATTTACTGCTGTTTAACTGATGTCTTTTCACATTAGCAGTGTTGATGTTATGTGGCTTTCTTAGGCTGAATTTACTATAGTAATCACTTACATCCTCAACTAAATGATGGTTTTACTTCTCTTTCTCCTATAAAGTTTATAAATGATAACCTAAAATATTTGACATTCTCATTTTTAAGTTAGTCATAATCTTCCTTTATTAATATATGTACTTAGCCTTTCATGGCCAGTGTCTTGACTATTAGAAATGTTTAGTTCTTCCGGGCTTGTAGACCATGGTCTAGAAGGCATAGTAGATACCAACATTTTGCCAAGCGCAGTACTTGGCGAAATGTTGGTATCTACCATGCCTCCTAGACCACGACCTACAAGCCCAGAAGAACTAAACATTCCTTTATTAACTTTATTAAAACAATTACATTTGGATGATTCAGTTGAGTATAATATATTGCTTTTAATTATTTACAAGAGTGGATTCTTCTCAAAGCAACAATACAACTACTACTGGGTATGTATGTTTAGAAGCTCATAAATTAATCAAAGGTCAAATAGTTGCCTTTAAGGTCAGGGGAGTTGCCACACTAACCCGTGCCACCCCTGTCCTGCACTCCTCCATGGCTTGGCTACAACTGGAGGATGCAGTGGCCAGACTATAAGGGTACCCTCTGAATAGGGCAGGCGCGGCTCCTCAGGGTAGGCAGGGTAGGCATTGCCTACCCTATCGTAATACATCAACAAATAATGTTTAACTATGATTCTGCATTTTATCATTTGAACCGTCATTTTCCCCTAAATTGCAGTTCAAGAAAAGTTTTCTCGGTTATAATGACCAGCGCATGGTCAAATCCTTTAATCTCAATTCCGATACATCAAAACTGCGCTGCGTGTTTGAAACGCGCGGCAGCAATGATACGCATGGAACCTGGGTAGTGGAGAGCAGGCTAGCTTCACCTTTGCCTGCCCGGCCCCATTTCCTCAGTACGAGGCCCTTGAACAGGGATAAGGAAACATTCGGCCTGTATATGCACTCCGAGCATGCGTAGACGCGTCTGCCAGCAGTCCGAACACTTGCCTGCCCAAATCCGAATTTATGCGACATTTTCCGAACAGCCATACTCCACAAACGAAGATCTCGGAGATCTGAATCTGTCGTTATCTCTGTGTAATACCAGTATGACCGACTTAATTAGTGAACTATTACAAATTTCGCTTTCGCGGTGCACTGACAATGAAAAGAGGAGTGTTTTAGCTATTTAACACAACGCTGCAGTCAGACAATTTTTCAATTTCTTAATCTATTTTAGTCATGGGCGTTGGGAAACGGGGGCAAGGAGGGCCACGGTCCCCCCTTGGAAGTTGGTGAACTTAATGTGCAGTCAGTTACTGACTTTTAAACTATTATTTTAATTTTGATGTAAAGAGCAATTTTTGTTTAGCACAAATTAATACGGTTATCTGCAACAAATACTATAAATTTTGACAGTAACATAATGATTTAAAATTATATGATTGCAAATTTCCAACATGTGCCCCCCCCCCTGGAAAAAAGTCTGCCGACACTCGTGATTTTAGTTTTGGCGGTAATTCGTCCTAAGTCACACTCATTCACTCTGCTCTTATTAAACAACCAAACAATATATTGTTTGCGTTATCCGCAATGACTTTGCCCCCTATCTTTCGATAAACGGGTCTTTATTATTATTATTATTATTATTATTATTATTATTATTATTATTATTATTATTATTATTATTATTATTATTATTATTATTATTATTATTATTATTATTATTATTATTATTATTATTATTATTATTATTATTATTATTATTATTATTATTATTATTATTATTATTATTATTATTATTATTATTATTATTATTATTATTATTATTATTATTATTATTATTATTATTATTATTATTATTATTATTATTATTATTATTATTATTATTATTATTATTATTATTATTATTATTATTATTATTATTATTATTATTATTATTATTATTATTATTATTATTATTATTATTATTATTATTATTATTATTATTATTATTTATTTATTTATTATTATTATTATTCTTATTCTTATTCTTATTATTATTATTATTATTATTATTATTATTATTATTATTATTATTATTATTATTATTATTATTATTATTATTATTATTATTATTATTATTATTATTGTTGTTGTTACTGTTACACTTTGCCTGCCCTAAAATTTCAACTGCGAGCCGCCACTGGAATAGGGGAGACATCCTAGGGATCATCATCATTGTTGTCGTCATTGTCATCAGTCGTCATTGTCATCATTATTACCATTATTAGTACTATTATTATTACTACTACTACTATTATTAATTATTATTATTGTTATTGTTATTCTTATTGTTATTATTATTATTATTATTATTATTATTATTATTATTATTATTATTATTATTATTATTATTATTATTATTATTATTATTATTATTATTATTATTATTATTATTATTATTATTATTATTATTATTATTATTATTATTATTATTATTATTATTATTATTATTATTATTATTATTATTATTATTATTATTATTATTATTATTATTATTATTATTATTATTATTATTATTATTATTATTATTATTATTATTATTATTATTATTATTATTATTATTATTATTATTATTATTATTATTATTATTATTATTATTATTATTATTATTATTATTATTATTATTATTATTATTATTATTATTATTATTATTATTATTATTATTATTATTATTATTATTATTATTATTATTATTATTATTATTATTATTATTAATGACTTGAAGCTTTCCCGGCGTTGATTATTGATGATAGTTTTCAATTATTATTATTATTATTATTATTATTATTATTATTATTATTATTATTATTATTATTATTATTATTATTATTATTATTATTATTATTATTATTATTATTATTGACTTGAAGCTTTCCCGGCGTTGATTATTGATGATAGCTTTAAATTATTATTATTATTATTATTATTATTATTATTATTATTATTATTATTATTATTATTATTATTATTATTATTATTATTATTATTATTATTATTATTATTTATTTATTTATTTATTTATTATTTTTTAATTATTATTTATTATTATTTATTATTATTTATTATTAATTAAATATTGTTATTAATTGTTATTTATTATTATTATTATTATTATTATTATTATTATTATTATTATTATTATTATTATTATTATTATTATTATTATTATTATTATTATTATTATATTAACATCATCAATCATTATCATCATCATCAATCATTATCATTATAATTATCATTATCATTATTATTATTATTATTATTATTATTATTATTATTATTATTATTATTATTACTATTACTATTATTACTATTACTACTATTACCACTGTTACCACCACTATTACCACTATTGTCACTATTGCCACTATTGCCACTATTGCTATTATTGCTATTATTGCTATTATTACTATTATTACTATTATTATTATTACTATTATTATTATCATTATCATTATCATCATCATCATCATCATTATTATTATTATTATTATTATTATTATTATTATTATTATTATTATTATTATTATTATTATTATTATATTATTATTATTATTATTATTATTATTATTATTATTATTAATATTATTATTATTATTATTATTATTATTATTATTATTATTATTATTATTATTATTATTATTACTATTACCACTATTACCACTATTACCACTATTGCCACTATTGCTATTATTGCTATTATTGCTATTATTACTATTATTACTATTATTACTATTACTATTACTATTACTATTACTATTATTATTATTTTTATTATTATTATTATTATTATTATTATTATTATTATTATTATTATTATTATTATTATTATTATTATTATTATTATTATTATTATTATTATTATTATTATTATTATTATTATTATTACTATTACCACTATTACCACTATTACCACTATTGCCACTATTGCCACTATTGCTATTATTGCTATTATTGCTATTATTACCATTATTACTATTATTATTATTATTATTATTATTATTATTATTATTATTATTATTACTATTATTACTATTACCACTATTACCACTATTACCACTATTACCACTATTACCACTATTACCACTATTACCACTATTGCCACTATTGCCACTATTGCCACTATTGCTATTATTGCTATTATTACTATTATTACTATTATTATTATTAGTATTTATTTATTTATTTATTTACTTATTATTTATTTATTTTTTATTTATTAATTATTTATTATTTATTTATCATTTATTCATTTATTCACAACACCATAAGAACTCTGCTTGCCAATGCTTTGCGAAGCACAGGATTAGAAGTCCACGAAGAAGTACACTGTGTGGTTGACTGTGGCAGTAACTGTCGAATTGATGTCATTGCTATCGACAGGAAGAAAGGGACAGCTGAGATCTTAGATCCCACAGTGAGGTTTGAGACATCCTTAGACCAGCTAGCAGAACTGGATCGTGAAAAGAAGAAAATATATGATCCCACAATTCCATTCTTCAGTGCCTCATATAATATCAGCAACATTGTGGTCACAGGCCAATTCTTCGGAGCAAGGGGCACAATACCAAAATCATTTGTGCAATGGAGACAACAATATAAGCTCCCTAAACAGCTACAGGACGACATTGTCCTAACAACAATAAAATACTCTGTGGCAATATGCCGAAATCATTTGTATGGAAACCATAACATTTAAATTTGAAAGTACTAAAATATAAAATAATCATTTAACTGTGTCATATACTAACAAAAACTTTTTTTTTGTTTTTATTAACCTTTTTATGTATTCATTTCAAACACATGAAAGCTATTCTGTGTCACATGGCAAACCTTTATATAAGGTCAGATTTCATAATAATAATAATAATAATAATAATAATAATAATAATAATAATAATAATAATAATAATAATAATAATAATAATAATAATAATAATAATAATAATAATAATAATAATAATAATAATAATAATAATAATAATAATAATAATAATAATAATAATAATAATAATAATAATAATAATAATAATAATAATAATAATAATAATAATAATAATAATAATAATAATAATAATAATAATAATAATAATAATAATAATAATAATAATAATAATAATAATAATAATAATAATAATAATAATAATAATAATAATAATAATAATAATAATAATAATAATAATAATAATAATAATAATAATAATAATAATAATAATAATAATAATAATAATAGTAATAGTAATAGTAATAGTAATAGTAATAGTAATAGTAATAGTAATAGTAATAGTAATAATAATAGTAATAATAATAATAATAATAATAATAATAATAATAATAATAATAATAATAATAATAATAATAATAATAATAATAATAATAATAATAATAGTAATAGTAATAGTAATAGTAATAGTAATAGTAATAGTAATAGTAATAGTAATAGTAATAGTAATAGTAATAGTAATACTAATACTAATACTAATACTAATAGTAATACTAATACTAATAGTAATAGTAATAGTAATAGTAATAGTAATAGTAATAGTAATAGTAATAGTAATAGTAATAGTAATAGTAATAGTAATAGTAATAGTAATAGTAATAGTAATAGTAATAGTAATAGTAATAGTAATAGTAATAGTAATAGTAATAGTAATAATAATAGTAATAATAATAATAATAATAATAATAATAATAATAATAATAATAATAATAATAATAATAATAATAATAATAATAATAATAATAATAATAATAATAATAATAATAATAATAATAATAATAATAATAATAATAATAATAATAATAATAATAATAATAATAATAATAATAATAATAATAAATAATAATAATAATAATAATAATAATAATAATAATAATAATAATAATAATAATAATAATAATAATAATAATAATAATAATAATAATAATAATAATAATAATAATAATAATAATAATAATAATAATAATAATAATAATAATAATAATAATAATAATAATAATAATAATAATAATAATAATAATAATAATAATAATAATAATAATAATAATAATAATAATAATAATAATAATAATAATAATAATAATAATAATAATAATAATAATAATAATAATAATAATAATAATAATAATAATAATAATAATAATAATAATAATAATAATAATAATAATAATAATAATAATAATAATAATAATAATAATAATAATAATAATAATAATAATAATAATAATAATAATAATAATAATAATAATAATAATAATAATAATAATAATAATAATAATAATAATAATAATAATAATAATAATAATAATAATAATAATAATAATAATAATAATAATAATAATAATAATAATAATAATAATAATAACAGCAACAACAACAACAGCCCGGTGGCCACGTATTTTGCTCAACCTCAAAGAACTTCAATGCCCAAAAAATTTATACAGGTTGACAGGCAGCTACTTCAGTAACAGAACAGCGACCTTACAAACAAATGAATGCAAGATCACAAAGGAGGTAACCAGGGGATGTCCACAGGGTTCAAGCTGCGGTCCTGGCCTGTGGAACATAATGTACAATTCAGTTCTCAACTTGAAACTAACAAACCAATCAAAAGTAGTGGCTTTTGCAGATGATCTACTTCTACTTACAAGATGTAACAGCAACAAAGAAGCAGAAAACTATGCAAATTCGGACTTAAAGAAAGTAGAGAACTGGGCAAAGCAAAACAAACTGAAATTTAACGACTCAAAATCAATGGTTCTATTAATATCAAGGAGAAGGAAAGCTGGTAATGAACCAATCAAGGTATACTTGAATTACAAACCACTTGAGCAGGTTAGAGAACTTAGATTCCTAGGGATGACCCTAGATGAAAAATTCAACTTCAGTAGACATATTAACAACATAACGGACAAGGCACTCCTACTAACAAACATGCTAACCAAAGTTGCAAGACTACAGTGGGGACTCGGCCACCAGTCTCTGAGAACTATATACAGAGGAGCAATAGCACCTATACTAACGTACGGTTCACCAGTCTGGGAACAGGCACTAGAGAGGAAAAAAAATATAAAGATACTTCAGAGAACACAGAGAATAATTAATATCAAAATTGCCAAAGCATACAGAACCATATCTTTTGATGCGTCATGTGTAGTAGCTGGAGTGAAGCCTATCTATATTAAAATAGCAGAAGCAGTAAAACTATACAAGATAACACATGGAATGACACCAGAATCGTCATATTATGATGCACCCTTACATATAGCAAAATGGCCCCATCCAGCGGAGTGTATTCCTATAGAAGAAGTCAAAGAAGGAAAATATTATGAAATAGAAATCTTCACAGACGGTAGTAAAATCCATGGAAAAGTTGGAGCTGCAGCAGTAATATTTAAACACGGAGAAATTATACATAAAATCAAGGCTAAATTACATGACAGATGCTCCAATAACCAGGCAGAGCAAGTGGCAATCATTAGAGGATTAGCAACACTTCAGGATATGAACATAAGTGTACAAGAAAGAATAACTGCAGTGTATACAGATAGCAAAATTACCCTAGATCTAATCAGAAATAATTCAAAACATAATAATTTAATAGAAGAAATTCAAAAGAATCTCAAAAGCCTTAAAGAACAGAAGTGGATCATACATTTTGCCTGGATCAAAGCACATGCTGGATATCTTGGCAATGAATTAGCTGATAAACTAGCTAAGGAGGCTGCGATTGATAATGCTACGGACTATGTGTACAACAAAAAACCAAAAACAACATATGTCAGTGAAATCCAAGAACAAGGGATGCAGAAGTGGCAAGAAGAGTGGACTAATACAACGAAAGGAGCAGCCTGCAAGGAGTTCATCCCATCAGTTGTTCGAAGAATGAGCACACAAATTAACTTGAATTTCACACTGACAACAATGATTACGGGACACGGACTAACTAAATCCTACTTACACCGGCTGGGAATAATACAGGACTCTAGATGCATCTGTCTACAAGAAGAGCAAACAGTAGAACATCTGATATATCGATGTGGCAAACTGAAACAGCAAAGGGAAGTAATGAAGAAAGCCATCAAATCTAATAATAACAAATGGCCAGTGACTAAAGAGCAGCTAATCACAAACAACATAAGGGCTTTCAAAACATTTATTCAAAGCATTAATTTTGGTGAATTAAAATAGTATATTCCAACTGCTAATAGGAAGATAGTGGAAGTGATATGGTGTAGTGATATGAAATAAACAAAGGACCAGATATAAATACAGCAAGTTCAATTTAAAGGACAACTGGAAGATAGTAGAAGTGATAGTGACAGTGAATATAGAAATAAAGAAAAAAAAAAAAAAAAAAAAAAAAAAAAAAAACCATGAACATGTATACTAAGGACAATAACAAATAACTATATGATTAAATAATAAAACAAATTATAACAGGTATCAATGTAATAGCATGTAGTATCGCTTACTGCGATGGGGCATGCTTGTTATAGCTAAAAAAAAAAAAAAAAAAAAAAAAACAACAATAATAATAAAATTTATTTATTATTTATTAATTATTATTTATTATTATTATTATTATTATTATTATTATTATTATTATTATTATTATTATTATTATTATTATTGTTGATAGTATTATTCACAGTTACCTACTAGGTCTCATGGAATGTAATTACACAATAGCTTGCTTTGGAAATTAATGGTAAGTTTTTCCATGTAATTTTATTTTTAAAAATACATAGACAACACAATCATGATGAATGTGAAGAAAACTATCATCTACACAGAGTGGTGAAATTAAAGGGTTGTATTCAAGATGCTCTTGGTCTTCAAGCCTGGTGTAGTGATGAAGAGACATCAACGTTTTGGGAGTGTACATCTCTCCCATCTTCAGGATGAATGACTAGATGAAGATGAAGTTGGGAAAGATGTACACTCCCAAAACGTCAATGTCTCTTCATCACTACACCTGGCTTGAAGCCTGAGAGCATCTTGAATATGTTCGTTGCCAGGAAAGCTTCAAATCATATTTTATTAAAGGATTGTGTATTTTAAGAGGAGAAACATGTTTATTAAAACAATAATTAACAAATTTGATGTATTGCATTCATATGACATCCTCTATGCTATGTAATTTGTTAGTGTCTATACAAATTATTCATATGGAAGTTCAATTTTTCATCTACTTCATTTTAATCAAGATAAAGCTTTGCAGAAATAGCTACAATAAAAATTGTATTATAAATATAAATAGGATAGCGATAGATAAATGTTTGAGAACTGGATTCAATATGTTAACCTTAAAGTTTCATACTCTTTCCATGAAATCACAAGGAAGAGCTGAATGTCAACAGGACTTTACAAGAATGATAAAGCATTGAATAATGGGATATGTGGGAAATGGCTTTAGCCACTAAGTCATTTTAAATAAAAATAAAATTATTTGTTTTGTGTAGCAGACTTTCATCTGTCACTTAAGGTTTACAAGAGTATAGGTCATGAGGCAAGACAGGAGTAATTTCCCTGCCTGCACAGGAGCAACACTTTATCCAAAAGACTAGTGGTGGGAGAAGTTGCGCAATCATGTATGCTCAGAAGTCATAATATTTCCGTTCACGGAGTGAAACTTGCTAGCATAGTTTTAGTACATATTGCTAATGACATTATATATGTATAAAAATTAATATTATAATGAACAAAGTAATTTGGCAATAACTATGGCTATATGCCAACAATTACTCTCATGTGAACTGCAATTGTTTCAGCTGCATGCTACTATATTTATGTTTACTCATTTGCGGTGAGCACGCCCGCCTTTCCCCCCTCTCAGCTGTTGCAGAGAGGGGGGGAAGGAAAAGAGCTTCCCCTGTGCGCAAGAGTTGTTCATGTCTCACCTCACAACCTATATATAAAATTCCTTCCAAATGAAGAGGACTTCACAAGCTATTTCTAAGAAAATTTAAGATATCTTCTTGCATAGATTTTATTTTTTATGCAAAGATCTTTTGTATATGATACTGTGTTTAAAATTCTAAGAGCCAGTTTTTGAGAAAATAAAACATTTCCAAAATTGTTCAATATAAGGGCTAGTTTGAGGTTTGCAATGTTCCCGAAAACTTTCATGCTGAATGTTTGGAAGATGCGAAACTTAAATACCAAGTATGTTATTTATCTAACTTTCTGTTTTTGAGAAATGCTGCTCATAGACAGACACAGACACACACACACACACACACACACACACATGATCCTTTTCTTAACTTGCTTTCTTCTGGATGCAGGGAGCCTCAGAACATATATTCCCAGGGTAATCCAATGTCAAATTATTGCATGGAATGCAATACCTTCACTACCTATTATGTAGCTATGTGGTAGAGAAAGTAAAAAGAGCTTAATAAACACTGGCACACTGGTGAGTCCTAATATATTCTGGATCCATTGCTGCATCAGTGCAAGTTTGTAAGATTTCACTTTAGGCATTTTGGCCCTTTATATTTTAGTTCTTTACACATGCTTATTCATACACACATAGATGGCTAATACTGAACGTTAACACCGTAGAAGGTATCACCAAGGAAAACTTCTTAAGAGGGTTGTTACAAACTCCTCTTTTATTACAAAGTGCTGCTTTTATTATGATTTTCCTTTTAAGTTGAAACATAGAAAGTAGAAAGAGATAGTGCTATATTCCACAGGAAATTGGTGATCTACCTTATCTCTTCTATATTTCACAGTAAAAGGTGCAGTGAAGGCTGACTGTGACAGTATTTCTAAAGACTTGGATCATCATTAGCACAACCCCCTTTCAAGCTAAAGCTTGTTATGAATACCTTGTTCTATGGTTTATACAAATTTACAAGCAGTTGCCCCAGATATTTCATTCATTCTTGATGCTCAAGATCAGCCCATTATGCCATTTTAAACCCTGTTTTGAATTCACCCATTGTGTGAAAGAATGATGCACTTCCTTGAGGTCAGAAACTTTTAGAAAGCTTAGTTTCTAGAAAAGCAATTTTAAAATATCCTTACTGTGCTGAAATTACTGGCTCATTGTTGAAGTATATCCAGGTATTTATTTAGAGATGTATAGAGCTTCAAACTCCGGATCAAATCTAAATTTAAAGTATGTTGCATTTTAATAACTTCTGTTTGTTATAATTAGGTATTTTCAGGCTTAAAACCACAAAATAGACATATTGGAGAATAGACATATTAGAGTAAAATAGGTACTTTTAGGTGCAATAAAACTTCCACAGAAGGTGTAATTTTGTATGAAACATGAACCTACATATATGATTGGGTTTTGATTATTTTTTCAGGAAAAAATAGGCATAAAACCTAAAATTCAAGGTCTATTTATAATTCACCAACTGGCAACTATTAAAATTACAGAAAAATTACTGCCATTATTTTTTTCTGCATTCGCAGATTGTAGATTAAAAGCTCTTAGGTTATATATTCAGAGCAGGAGGTTTCCAGGAAATGCAGTTTTCTCTCTACCACATGTGTTTTCTCATACTGAAGTACACAGATGTACATGAGTAATGAGCATACTCTACCTTCAGCTTTCTAACATAGTTTTCTCTCACACATTTGCCCACTTTACTGTTCAAAATGCTGCTTGTTGTACTCTGATATATACAGAAGAAGTTAAAAATATAAAATTAACTTTGCCTGCTAAACAAAGTACTGAAAAGCTTAGCTTTAAACCTCATTAACATTAACAAGTGAGATACACTTTTCAGCATCACATCCATTGTGCATATTCGTCTGATGTGACTTGTGTGAGGCAAGCGCAACACCCGCCACTCTGTCTCATTGTTTGGCATTATATACTAACAATGCTAATTCACAGCAAGCATTACACCAATTGGATTAGTATACAGATAATAGGAAAAGTTAACTAAGGAAAAGTGGCAGGGTATGCAACACATCACCCACGTTCATTGACACTCTGCCCCCTGCAATATACAGAGAATGATGAAAATACAACTTATCCAAGCACTGAGCCATTGAGAAGTCCTAAGTAGGGATGAAAAAGGAAAATTCTGGGTCAGAATAGAGGTGAAAAAAGAAGAAAATGCCAACTAAATTACTCTTACATCAATCAACAAGGTAAGGTTGTACATCTTATGGATCCAGAGATTTTCATTGTAAAGCTAAATGCAATGGAAGAGTGAACATACAAAACAGAAGAAAAGAATTTTTAAGCTTTTGGATTTTACTCATACTCTGAGAATTTCGGGAGACAGGGTTGATGGTTACCTAAATTAGACCAGTAAGTTACAAAACATACAGGCTTAATGAGAAAAAGCTGCAACTCAGAAAATTAAGTGACATTAAAATGTCTGAGGTAGTGAATCGCATAAAGGAATTTCCCAAAATATAAGTCCCATTATTACAGATCACAAGCTAGTACCCAATTCCCTCCATTTCATGCCACTCTTCCTGTTCTGTATGAATATATGGCAAAACAGGTTCAAAATGATTGCCATTTATTTTTCCCAGTGTCTATTGATCCAATCATTTTCTTATTAAAATCTATGTTGTAAGAATGTTCTGTTATTAATTACTTTGTTCAGTATTTGATAATTCATTTATTCACCTGTACTTGATAAACAATATGATTTTATTATTTATTTATGCCAACAAACTTACTGTTGGTGTTTAATGCCATTCTGGCAGTTTGTCACAATAGCTCAGTGGTTAGAGCAGCCGCCCAGTAAGCGGAAGGTCTGTGGTTCAAATCCCAGTTGTGGCATTGAATTTTTAAGTTCCAGTTCTACCTCTCAAAAATATGATTTTAGTTTAAAATGCTTCCCTTTGTCAAATTACCACATATGTACATACAGTCACTCAAAAAAGTATTCGTCGTCTCAGCTTTATCACATTAATACATCTTTTATTTGCAAATTAATATCAGTTAACTCCAATGTCTGTGGTTTATAAAATATTATTGGCTACCTATCAACAATAAAGCTTAAAATTGGAAAATATTGCCATTTGTTTATAATAATGATATAAAATGTTAAAACCCTCTACACTTGGAGGTCAAACAAGTATTCGTCTGGCAAACTAGGCAGCAACAAAACTGCCCCATTAGATGATTCTCCCTCCTTCAGCTGGCATACATGTGCTGTGGTCAGTATGTTCTGTTCCATGAAACTGAGAACATCAGAATTGAAACCATGAGACGTAAAAATAAGGAAACAACAGAGGAAGAAAGGCAGATTGCTGTATAATGCCTTCAAAATGGCAAAACATGCAAAGAAATAGCTGAAATATTAAATAGGCTGATTACTACCATCAAGAGTATTATATACAGACATAATCAAAGAAAAACATACAAAATCAAATCAAGAAAAGGTGTCATGAATCAGGCTGAAAAACGACTGATAGTGAGAAAAGTGAAAATAGATCCCAAAGTGAGTGCTATAAAGATTGCTTCAGAAGTGGAAAAGGAAATGGGAAAACATTTAAATCCACAAACCATAAGAAACATTCTCCATGAAGCAGAATACAACAACAGAATAGCCCGCCAAAAGTCATATATAAGCAAGATTAATAGAAGCAAGAGACTGGCATATGCCAAAAAGCAACTTAAATGATGATTCCAACTTCTAGAAAAAAGTCGTTTTTACTGATGAAAGTAAATTTAACATAGCTGTGTCCAAAGGAAGAGTAAGAATATGGAGGCAGAAAAATTGTGAATTTGAAATAAAAAATCTCACAGCCACTGTTAAACATAGTGGAGGATCTCTGCTTGTGTGGGGTGTATGAGTGCGAATGATGTAGCTGATCTGTGCTTTACTGATGGCAACATGGACCACAGACTCTACATCAACATACTAAAGTCACATCTTGCACAGAGTGTGAACAATATGGGTCTTACAGATGGATACATCTTCACTCAAGATAATGATCCCAAACACAGAGCACTGAACACAAGGCTTTGGCTATTATATAACACACAATGATGGATGGAAACACCCCCACATCAATCCCAATCAATCCCAATCAATCCCTATGAGAATGTATGACACATTCTTGAACAAAATCTATGGAAACACAAAATAACAAACAAGAAAGACCTTAAGGATCACTTAATGGAGGAGTGGAAGATAATCACTACAGAAACTATGGAAAATCTTGTGAGATCAATTCCTAGGAGGTTACGTAAAATAATAAAGAGGAAAGGAGGGCCCACCAAGTATTAAGCTGTATATGTTTAAGTAAAAATAATAGTTTATATGCTGAAGACGAATACATTTTTTCTGTGAGAAGAGATAGCAATGCTTTTGTTAATTTGTCTTATTTTTGTTGAAACAGAAAACAATGTTTTGTTAATATATAATGAATTCTTAGGGTATGAGAAATAAACATATGTTCAAGTCAAGCTTTATTGTTTAATTTTCTAACCTTTATTTGATTTTAACGCTTACAAGGCTAGTTAGACAAACACTTTTTTGAGTGACTGTATATCTGACTAATGAAAAAGTATACACAATAGAAAAATGTAATCTTTAATGCACAGATGGCACTTTGTTGCTTTGGGAGTAATGTGCACTAAGCATGTAATGCCTTTGTTCAGTGCTTAACTGATTGATGCACAGCTCCTGCTGCATTATTCAAGTTTCAGGTAAGTATTATTGTGAAATATTTGTCATAATAATATGGCATACAAAGTTCATGTACTGTTTCTCATGAACCATAACATAGAATATCATTACATGTGTATTATCAAACTCATTGGATTCCAAAGCTTCTAAGGAGGAACTGAAAACTTTCTGAAGACTTTTAATGTGTCTAGTTCTAAACTTAAGACTAGCGCGTAGCTGGTTGGTGTACCTTAACACCATTCAAATCATCTCACAGATGCTACATTACCAGTGGTATAATTTGCAATGTTGAAGAAACTGCTGTGGAATATGGTGCATGGTTCAAGTCCATCACTGAATTACACTCACTGATTCCAATTTCAAAAAGCCAAGTGCTTGAGTAGTAAAATGAGAATCTCAGTGATATGGAAAGTAATGTGAATAATAATTAAGTCATTAAAGGCAATCATGACATGGATACTGAAACTGAAAGTGGTCATTTTAATGAAAAACGGGAAGACAAAACCATAACACTGACCAAACAATACAGAAGAAGCAGGAAGTGAAATTGTAAAAAAATACTTCTAGTAATAACCTTAGGAACCTACTAGAAAAATACATACTCCAATTCATTATCTGTTTGTCAGTAAGCATCCTTCCAGAAGAGTTGGTAGTGGAGTAGACTGCTTGAGACTTTATTTTT
The DNA here is from genome assembly GCA_030765045.1 of Tenodera sinensis. Lineage (NCBI taxonomy): Eukaryota > Metazoa > Arthropoda > Insecta > Mantodea > Mantidae > Tenodera > Tenodera sinensis. The sequence continues at coordinate 96,100,942 of CM060961.1, read as the reverse complement.
TCACTCAATATAGCAAATAATCCAGTGGATGAATTTCAAAATTATTCTCAGTGAGGCAGAAATATGAAGATCACAATTGTTTTGAAATTTGGAATATTAATCAAACATGATTTAATGCTTGTCTGGAGTTAAGTACTCCTTTATATAGTTCATTTGAAGCCAAATGGGGAAGATAGTGCATTTCAGTTTGCAACAAATAGTACAGTAAGAGAAATATTTTGCTCTATTATGTCCAGTAAATGGCAGTGCCATCACTAAGCAGTTAGACCATTCAGCTATCACCAAGTCGATCCCAGGAACCTGCATGTGGTATTTGTGGTGGACAAAGTAGCATCTGGGTGGGTTTTCTCCAGTTTCTCTGGTTTCCCCTGCCATTCATTCCACCAAATGCTCCATCATCACCTTTCCATTCATCCATTTTGCTTGCATTTCATATCATCCTCTTCCTCACTCTCATACCTGGTGCTGGACTGACCATCTGCTTCCAGGTCTTCACTCTGTCTGGTCCATAGGTTCGTCTGCTCCCTTACAGGCCTCCCTTATAAGTGCTAGGGAGTGTCAGTCCTCCAAATGGGGAGGCTAATCATATAAAGAAGAAGAAGATATACACTAAATGCTTTGCTAATCTTTGGCTTGCTTTGCACTTTAGCAATCCTAAGGATAGAATACAAAGACATTGATAAGTTCTACTGCAGCAATATCAGAACTGTTAGCAATATTAATTAAATTTCATAAAAAATATTATATTTTGGGAGCATATGGATGCCATTATGAAATTAAGAGTTTGCTTCAAAGTGCGTTGTAAATCCAAATCATTCAAACGTTTGGCTTGAAACTATGTGCATAACAAATCGAAGAAGACATTTCCTCCCCAGTGGTTACTTGTTATGCCTGTAAAGACATTGAATAATTTGGGTTATCCTTGGATAAACAATAAATGAGCAAGCCAACACAACCAGTTCTTCATTTATGGAAGCCAATTGAAGAATCACTGAAATACAACTAACCAGATTGACCATCTTTTAATTAATAGCACACATAAGAGTAGTATATTACAGCATTTCTCAAACTATGGGTCCTGACCCACTGGTGGGTCATGGAACGACCCGTCAGGTCTACAAAATTCTTGCTGAATTAGAATATGATGGTATTTTTAATTAACGTGCATATAATCGTACTATATTTACTTTTTCATAAGTGGTTACTATGTACTAATTTAACTTATGGGTCAAATGAAGTTTAATGTCCTTCAAAGTGGGTCCTGGACTTAAAAAGTTTGAGAACCACTGGTATACTAGATAGTAAAACTTTTAGGTGAGCAAATGTTGATTCAGACCATTGTTTAATCCTAGCTAAACTCCATTGTAGGGTCAGAAGACATTTTTTACACAAACCATTAAAAACAGGAAAAAGAACAATCCCACATATAGAAATGAGTATATGGTAACTTTGTTAGAGGGAATGACACAGGACGGAAACATATGAGGACATTGGGTTGTTCGAGAATATACGGGCAAGAGGAGGCTGGATGACCTTGGACATGGTGAGTGGCTATGTGTGTGCATGACTGGGGAAGTAAGGAATTATTTGGTAAGTTGGCTGAAGTAGTTATTAAGGAAAATCAAAAAAGGACCAATAAACATTGGTATGATGAGAAATACTCAAAGATTACAGAGGAAAAGGACACAATATATGTATAAGGAAGCAATAAATAAAAGAATAAGAAACTTAATTGAGAGATATACAGAAATAAGGAAAGTAGAAGAAAAAAATATGATGTGCTGCACTCACATGACTTTCTCTACTCTTGTACTAACCATTCTTACAAACTCTTATTCCTACATCTTTTTGATACCGAAATTTAGATTTCAAATCGAATGGGCTTGATAAAGACACGTTTTAATTTAATTGCCGGATGTGAGATTTGCGATAAGTGTTGAGTAATAACATAGGTAGATAATAGAGTAGGAAGTGTTGTAAGGTGAGCAAGATATGAGTAAATAATAGTCGTTAAATTTGTAGGATAAACGCATTATTGGTTTGAAATTAACGAGTCATGGCGTCATACCACATAATTTTAAATTCACGGTCAAAATTCAGGTCTGCCAACCTTAAAAGTCGCGCGATATGTTTAATAAAATATAAAGTAAACATTGTTTAATCATAAAAAAGTAACTATATATTCGAAATTCAAAAAAGAACATGTTATAATAGAAAGGGACATTTATAAATTGGGAAAAGGAATGAAATAGCATTTTGGATACGAGGCTTTCTTTTGATGACGTCATGACATTTAAAATTGGAAAGAACGTTTTCCTAGCGTGGGTACGCCAGAAAGCGTCACCACTCGCCCCAGACCGGTAGTGGACGTTGTGGTGTACACACGTGAGTGCGATTGCTCTGCGAGTATCTCTATGTATCGAAAGTCGGCATAACTCCCGAAAGTGTCAGAGAGTAAAAAAATAAATAATATACAAAAGTTCTTCTGGGGTAATCTATAAAACATACCTACGCATACCCGGGATTAAAGAGATTTCATGCTGAACTAGCTGGAGCAAACAACATCCATTCCACATCAAAGGGCGGCACAACGTGACCATCATATATTCCGCTACAAATGGCGATCTAACGTGAACCAACAGCATTTTTTTTCGCATCATTTTTCATCTTAAGATTAACATTTGTAGAAATTATTTTATTGTTTGTTTCCTTGTAGGTGCAAGGGGAATATTAGAATACAGTAGGGTTTGTGCAATGGTAAAATCTTTTAAAGCTTTGAGATTCCGTTCTCTTTGCACACTTAACATAAAAAAATGAACAACGATGTTCCATTTCACAAAAGTTTTAAGGTTTCCAAAATACACACACATAACAAGGAATATCTCCGAAATGGTTCACCTTACAAGAAAATTTATTCAGACACAAATTGTGTATTTTAGCAAGATCTACGTTTTTTTAGAGTATAATTTGGTCTATCTCTAACGGTTTACCAGTTATGCAAAAGTCGTCCAGAGTAGATACAATTACAGGGGCTATAGCCAGAAAGTTCAAGACATACATTTCATTTGTCATAAAAATATCTCAAACATATAGCATTTAATCAAAATTGTTAGAGCCATTTTCAAGAAAATCAAAATTTTCAAAAAATTTTCCATGTAAAGGGTAGCTTAGGGTAGGACTATTTTCTTCAAAATCTTTGCCTCGCATCCTTGAAAGACATTAAACTTAAATACCAACTTTGGCTTTTAACCGACTTTTCGTTTTTGAGTTATGCTGTCCACAGGCTGACAGACTGACACACACACACACACACACACACACACACACACACAGACCTTTTTCAAACAATGCTTTTTTTTTTTGGATTCAGGGGGTCTCAAAACATATATTTCCAGTGAAATCTCGACATGGAATTTTTGGGTGGAATACAATACTTCCCCTATTTACCAGTAGAGAAAGTAAAAATACATAGAAAAAAGAAGATTCACTATGAAGAATTATTTAAGTAGTTAGAAACACTACATCAATGAAATGTATCTAGGTAGTTTTATAAACAACTGAATAGTTTAAGGAAGGAATTCAAACCAAGGATTACAATTTGCAGAGATATTAATGGGGAATTGGTGCATGATGGTGAAGAAGTTCTCAAATGCTGGAAAACATACTTTGAAGCATTACTGGTGGGAGAGTAGCATAATCTAACAGAAGAGATAAATGAATGGGTAGGTATAGAAGAGCAATTAGACCAAGGCTACATAACTAGCCTGGATGAGGTTAGTGAGGCTATAGAGCAACTTAAAAATAAGAGCCTCAGGATCTGATTTTTTATTTTATTTTTTTGATTTTTTGGTATTTTATTTTATCTTTGATAACACTGGTCTACAAAAGTTAACTTTTTCTCTTTCACAAGAATTAAAATAACAGATTCTAAAAGTATTTTTCGTGCTGAATTCAAATATAATTACAGTTTGTCCGCATCGGGCAGGAGTTTTGTGTGATATTCATTTGAATTTTTATAATATTCTAAAAAATCCGTAACTAGCTATCTAACTCAAAATTATAACTACTGATTCTGACTTACCTAGAAAGTGGTAGATAGTGATTTTCGGGTATATTTTGTATCTGGAACGTCTCTCATTTTAGACCAACAGTAGTCAGCCAGCATATTGGAACTCCACTTGGCTTGGTACCTCTTCTCTATCGTAGAAATTTGCTGATGAAAACGCTCACCGTGTTCATCGCTGACAGCTTCAAGGTTTTCGGGGAAGAAGTCCAAGTGAGAGTCCAAGAAGTGAATTTTTAAAGACATGTTGCATCCCATAGCTTTATAAGAATGCAGAAGATCAGCCACTATGTCACGATAGTTTTCTGCTTTATGGTTTCCAAGAAAATTGCAACATAAACTTTTGAAAGACTGCCAGGCTGCTCTCTCCAGTGGATTTAACAGTCCCTGGAAATGTTCATCAGCCATTAATGATCAGATTTGTGGTCCTATAAAAACTCCTTTCAATTTAGCAACACTGACTTTGGGGAATTTCGATTTCAAGTACAAGAATCCATCAGAAAGTTTATCCATAGCTTTGACGAAATTTTTCATAACTCCTAACTTAATATGCAATGGAGGTAAAAATATTTTTTCAGGATTCACTAAAGGGACACATGCCACATTTTTCTGGCCAGGGAGAAGAGATTCACGTTTTGGCCATGACTTTCTAACGTAGTGAGACTTCTTATCTCTGCTGTCCCACTCTCACAAAAAACAGCAAAATTTGGTGAACCCAAGTTGCAAACCAAGCAATAAAGCAATGACCTTTAAATCACCACAGATATTCCATTCATATTTTCCATATTGTATTTTCTCTAAAATTAGTTTCATATTGTGATATGTCTCTTTCATAGCGGCATGCGCTACTGGTATTGATGAAAGTTCATTGCCAATATGTAGCAGCACAGCCTTCAAACTTACTTTAGAGGAGTCTATGGACAATCGCCACTCATCTGGTCGGTGTTGATGCCCAAGAGTTTCCATAAGTGAACAATTATTATTACAAAACACAACACCATATTCTTCAGAGAAGTATTCTTTGAAAACACTATGGCGGCTACGATAACTACTTATTCTTACATCTTTTTGGAGTAAATTGCACCCTTTGAGTCTGGAAGTTAAAACTTCAGCTTGCAGTTTAGACAGATTTAAATCCCGAATCAGGTCATTAACGTCTTGCTGATTGGGAAAGTATGGTTCTGATGAACAGCTACTGGCTTCATATGTAAGATCATTTTTATTTTCATCTGAATCATTTTGAGTTTCAGTTAGGTCAGAATCAGAGTTATCACTTAAGGTTGTATCTACATATACTGGTACGGGGAACTCCTCACTGTGTAAGACAGGTCTCAATGCAGATTGCAAATTCGGATACTTAACTGTATATTTTGTTTTAGATGTGATTCCTTTAATATTTGTCAAACAAAAATAACAGTCAGTTGAATGATCCTTCGGTTCCCTCCAAATCATGGGAATTGCAAATGGCATATGATGTGTACCATTTTTCCACCCAGTCAGCAGTCTAACACACGAAACACAGCATGTATTTGGGGCCCAGCTCTTATCAAAATCACCAACTTGACAGTCAAAGTAAGTATAACACTTCTTTACAAGTGGGATCATATTTCGCCTCTGAGACTTGATGGTCAGCTCACCACAAATATAGCAGAAATTATCTGCATGATTTACACACTTTCTTGGCATGATGAAAACATTAAGCACTGAAATACAACATGCACAACATACACAGTACACTTCTAAACAGAAAGGAAGGAAATATTTCACTAGTGAACAATGTCACAGTCAGCTCAGTACTGACACATCACAATGCCAGACAGGTCCGAGCATGTCTAAACAGGAATGAACCTGCACAGTCTTGTTTTGTGGTGCTTCAGCGTGATATTACAAATAATTTCAATAAATACGGCTTGAGTAAAATAGCTACATATGAGGTAAAGGTTCCTATGACAGGTCAAAGAAAGCGCTAAAATCATATTTTGAAAAGTAGCTTTCACAGAAAAACTATGCCTGATGGGAAAATTCTGACTACATACCTGAATTCAGGATGAAAAAATGCACTAGATTCACTATTCAGATTTGTTGTGAAAAAAATCTTGTCGACCAGTGTAATCTGATACAGAATTGTTTAAGACAGTAGAACCTATAATCATACTGAAATTACATAAAATAATACTACAGGTATGGGAAACTGAAATGATACCAATGGAATGTGAGAAAGGAATTATATTTAAATCAGAAAGGTGAGTCTATTAATCACACTACACAACTTATAATTTCTTGAAACATGTTTCAGAGACCGACTTTGCACCATTGTCAACAGGACATGGACTGGTTCTCTCTGGAATGGCTGGTGATGTTTCCTCTGAGGTTTCCTCTGGTGGAGGTTCAAGAAAGTTGCTGAAAATATCACTCTGGGGGATTTCAAAATTGAATACTCTGTTTCTATTTTTCAAAATGAAGATTTGTTCCCACATGGAAAAGTCTTGTTTTCCTGTTACGTGTTTGAGGAGTTTCAGTTCTGGCTTTATGTTGTGATTTTTTGTTCAAAAGTGAGTGGTAATTGCTGATTTTTCCAACTGTTTGCTTTTATTCTAAAGTAAGAACAAATTAGAAACTAAAAACTTCACTTATCTTAGTAATGTTGTTATTCTTTTGCTGACCCTGGGTTTCAAGTTATCTCCAACTCATTCTCAAAGCCATAAGTTTTTAGTTTCTAACTTGTTCTTACTTTAGAATCTTGTTGCTTCACTGTTAATAGTTTCAATTTTTCCTTATGTTTGCTTTTATATTTCTGAAGTGCTCCTTGGATCTTATTTCTAAATTTCTTTTGGTTTTCCCTATATACACTTTATTACAGTCACTTCATTCAATTTGGTATATGACAGATATTTTTATTAGGTGGGATAGCATCTTAGATGTTTGAGTTCAGTAGATTTTTTATGGATAGTGGTTCACTGGTGCTAGCTAAATGTTTTGATCTTTGAAACCTTTTTTGAATTTTTCAAAGACTCATAGATGGAATGTGTACTTTTTTAATGTCCTTCATATCCAAAGTCAATCCAACACATACATTAGACATCACATATTACTTACACCTGACAGAAGAAGTTAAAAAAAGTGATACTCCAACTAGTGTTCTAAAATTATTGGCATTAGAGACAATCCATACTAGATTTCCAGAACATGAGTGGCTCCATATTTATACTGATGGATCATTGATATCAAACCAAGATGGAGCAGGTGCTGGAGTCACATGTCACCTCTTTTCCTATTATAAATCTTTAAGTTATGGAATTACTAACTTTGATAGAGAAATTGAAGCAATTCGAATGGCCCTACAAAATCTTTTGTACAGAATTTCACATTTTCAGCAAGCAGTTATTCTCTCAGATTCCAGGGCAGCAATTATAGCAATTACTTCCAAGTTGTCAGCAAAAAACCAAACAATTATAGAATGTTGGAAAATTCTTACCCATCTAACAGCACTTCAAAAACACCTAGTCTTCCAATGGATACCAGCTCACTGTGGACTGAGTGGTAATGAGAAGGCTGATTTTCTTGCAAAAAAGGGTACCAGCGTTGTACAAAAATCTATAGTTAATCTACCATTTTATGCAGCTAAAAGATTAGTCAACTCTGAATTCAAAAAAATTATTGCAAAATATTACTATGAAAAATCAAAGAATAAAAGATGGGAACTACCAAACATTCAAACAGTGATTCCTGAGTATCCTCGAAGAACAGCAGTTTCAACCTTCAGGTTGATACAGGACATGATTGTCTGGCAAAACATTTAAACAGAATTGGGATATATTCTTCACCACTCTGTCCTCTATGTGATCTGCAAGAGGAAATGGATCGAGACCACCTTCAAATATGCCCGGCCACTTCTAGTGCCCCATCCATCAGTGAAAAATATTGGAGAGCAAGAGGATTAATGACTTCATTGTCAGAAATCCAGCATTAGCTAACAACTTTTTTAATGTCATTTTTGTTTCTACTGCTGTGAGTGTTGTAGTTTCTTTTAGTAACTTTTTGTTTCTGTTTGTTTCACTTTTTTATCTACTGACTTGGGGAAGCCTCTTTTTGTGCTATTTTGATTATTTTGCAATATTCTGCTTTGTATTGTTCTGTTGAAAGGCAGATGTTCACCAGTCTATGTGCTAAACTAATGAGGATTGCCTGTTTATGACTTCTTGGACTGTAACTCTGAGCTTTTATGTAATTACCTGTTCGTGTTGGTTTCCTGTGAATGCCAAAGTTTATTTTATTCTTGTTTTTGATTATTTGTAAGTCTAAAAATGGTAGTTTCTCATCTTTTTCCAAATCCACAGTGATCTTTATGCTTTTTTCCTGGATGTTTAGGAGTTTTAGAGCATTACCAATGTGTTTTTTCAGACTATTGTGAAGCTGAAAGTCGTACTTCACTTCTCGTGTCGCCATTGATGCTTAAATGTTGTTGGTCTCGTGGTCGCCATTTGAAGCTGAAGTCGTTGTTCTTTCCCGCTAGCTCAGCTTGAGATCTCTTTATTTTATCTCGGGTCTGCGTAGGTGTGTGATAGACAACCCAAGAAACCTTTGCATACTATTTATTGCATCTTAGATACATGCGGGAGCTATGCCGATCTGCTACACGCAGAAGAATCGCACTCACGTCTGCACAGCTCAACGTACCGTACTGGTCTGGGTAGTCACCAGACGCTTTCTCTCTTACCCACGCTAAGAAACCGTTCGCTCCAATTTTGAATGTCATGACGTCATCCAAGAAAGCCTCGTATCCAAAATGCTATTTCCTTTTCCCGCAATTTAGAAATATCCCTTTCTATTATAACATGTTCTTTTATGAATTTCGAATATATAATTACCTTTTTAGGATTAAACGATGTTTACTTTATATTTTATTAAATATATCGCGCGACTTTTAAGGTTGGTAGACTTGACTTTCAAACGTGTATTTAAACTATGTAGTATGACGTCATGACTCGTTAATTTCAAACCAATAATGTGTTTATCCTACAAATTTAACGACTATTATTTACTCATATCTTGCTCACCTTACAACACTTCCTGCTCTATCATCTATTTATGTTATTACTTAACACTTATCGCAAATCTCACATCCGGCACTTAAATTAAAACGTGTCTTTATCAAGCCCATTCGATTGGAAATCTAAATTTCGGTATCAAATGCCCCCATTTATGTTATTTTATTATTTCATAATAAAATAATGTAAATGTCTTGCCCGAAAGAAAAATTAAAAATTACTCCTGTATTTTGAATAATCGGCAACACTCCCATTATATACAATTTTCAATTACACTGTTTTGAAATTGGTTATTAACATATCTTCTCATTAATCTTTTTAACATGACAAACAATTGTACACTTGACTAAACATTAATCCTTAAATACTAATTACAATATGTTATGGTTTCTTCTGTGAAGCTTTTATATAAAGGTTAAATTTCAAGAGTCTTTCTTTATACTTCCTTCTTTTAGTTCATGTTTGCTCACTATCACTTGCACTGTGATTTTTCACTTTTGTTATTGTAACACATATCTGTACTAGATCCTTTAAGCACTAAAATGTACATATATTTATATAAATCCATTACACTCTTCAGACAAGTTCTTTCTTTGTCTTGCTGTGATAACTATCTATACATCTAAATATTTTAACAAATGTTTACAAAGTAAATATTCTGTTTTCTCTCCATGCGGAGATGAACATTTTAACAATCTTTTTGAAGCTGTTATTGTGAGCTCTATACAATATATTTTTAAGCTCTTTGTAGTATATAGCAATTCACATTCTGCATTTTTCATGAATATGTAAGTACCTGACCAATATATGATTTTCAAGTAAGCTAACATTTAAATTTTATCTCAAAGCTGATTGGGCGCCAATATACAAATGACACTTTGAATTTTACATGAAGTCAAGGTTCCAAGGTACCACACGGTTTCTTGTATGGTCGAAGGAGTTGTTTATGCCATCTTCCCAGACATTTTTCATTTTTAACATCTTTTAATTCATAGGTATGATAACCAAATTTTGATATAATTTCTGCAGGACCTTTATATAACAATTCCATCCTTTTGTTCCTACCTCGCAACGCACTTGATAACTTATGGTCTTTAACTAGTACTCAATCGCCTATCTTAGGTTCCCATTTATGTTTTCTACTCTTTTTCTTTAATTTTCGCTTCTCTGCCTTTTTCTTGATTCGTTCAAAAGCAATTTTCGCTCTTTCTTCTTCACTTAACTGAATGTCATTAATTTTCAGTATTTTTGGTACCCCGGTTAATATTGGTTCTGGTTCAATTCCTAACATTAATTTTATTGGGGCAAACCCAGTAGTTACATTAATGGTGTGATTGATAATCTTTTCTATCAATGGACAATATTTCACCCAATCCTTGTGATTATGATGTGTAAGTACACGTAAATAAATTCCTATATCTCGGAGGACACGTTCTGTTGGATTCCCTGATGGAAAGTATGAGGAATAATAGTTTAGTTTTCTCGCGTCTAATGTCACCCTAATCTTTCTATTGGCCTTATTTACAATACATAGGGGATTCACAAATTCTGAATTCGAAATCTCAATACCCACATCTTCTAACATTGACTTTATAACTGCATCTACCTCTTCTCTTATTGTACTAGGGATAGCTCTCGCTTTATGTGTAAAAGGTTTGATGGGTATCATCTCAAACGAATGAGTATAAATATTACATTTACCAGGTTTCTCAGAGAATACTTCTTTATTTCGGATTAATATTTCAAACAGTTTATCCCTCTGTTGTTCATTTAGTTGATCAGCCTGAGTTACTTTTTCCCTCAACAATTCTTCTAAGTCTTCACTACTCTCCCTATCATAGTACCTAGTTGCATCAGAAAACCTCAAATTGTCTATGAAATCATTTTTATCCCATTCTACATTTTCTTTATTATCGATACTGTACTCTTTGACATTTACTTCAGTTAATTCCATAGCTCCTACTTTAACATATTCTACAAAGAATGTATCCCCTTGGATTTCTTCTTCCTCTTTTTCTCGTACAATAGTTTCTGAACTACTATCTTCCACAAAAGGCACTATAATGGTCTCATCTTCAACTTTCATTTCTAGAATCATGTTTTTAAAATTCACCACAGCTTCCCAGGCATAAAGACAATCACAACCTATTATAATATCTGTCACAAGTCTTCCTACAATCACAAATAAAATTCCTAGTATTCTCCCATTTATTTCAATATTTATCATTGCCTGAAATTTTACTCTCTCTTTTCGTTTTCCCACAGCTAGCGAGCAATATATCCCATTAACTGGTAAAGACATTACTTTAAAACCACTACTTTGTAAATTATCATAAAAATTTTGTGAGCATACTGTGCTATTTGATCCCGTATCTATAATTGCATTGTATTGTTTTCCATTTACTCCAATTTTGATTTTAGGTGGATCTCCTACTTTTTCGTTTTCGTCGATTCTATTTTTCCATTCTCTTTTCTTTTGTATCATCATTTGCCTTCCAGGACTATTTATTTCCGAGTACTTATCACAATCATTACTAGGTTACCCAGTTCTCACTGAAGGCGCGTTTGACCGGGTCTGGCGTTTCCCTGATTTTTAGGTATTGCTCCTGTACTATTTCCCGAATTGTTACTTCTGTTTTCCTGCATTAAATCGGGGTTACTTCCTACCATGTTTTTGACCGTGTTAATGGCCTCAACCATTTCCGCATTTTCGGGGGAATTTCGTCCATTAGAATACCTTTCTCCCTGTCTTGGTGACCTCGGTCTAAACTCATTATCTCCGTTTGTCCAATACCCATCATTTGAATTTCTACTATGTCCAAAATAACGTCCCCGTCTACCTCGATCAAATCTATTTGTATTCATATAATTCACCCTTATATTTCTTCCCCTTTGATTACCATTTCTATTTTGGTGATGCCCTTCCTGGTTATATCTACCTTGATTTTCCCACCGGAATGATTCCATCCTTGGTACTGGTCCTTTATATCTTTCCCTAATCTCACTTCTATTCTGATAATACTGTGCCCCTTGCCCGAAAGAATTGACAGTTTCTTTTTCTTCATATTTATTTCCAAATGCGTGTTTTGGCTTATTGACTTCTAAGGCTGATAATAATTCGATCATAGCTGCAATGCTATCGGGTCGGGCTATGATTAGGTAGTGTTGAAGCGTTTCCGGAAAATGTGGAGTAACTATATTTATTAGATCTTTTTCATCTAGAGGAGGATCCAACATCTTCGATTTTCTCGCTATTCTCATAAAATAGTTGACCATCGATTCCTCCGATCTAGGATTAAACTTTCCATTGCTTAATTCAACTCTAATATTAGCCTGCCTACTAGCTCCCCAATATCTGGTTAAAAAGATGTTCCTAAAGGTCCTGTAATCATTATTGTTACCCATAGAAAGGCCTAGCCAATTAGCAGCATTACCCTTTAGGCATTTTCTTACTATCACCATCTTGTACTCCTCCGGTATACGTTTCACCATGAAATACTCTTGTAACCCTTCTAAAAAGGCTTTAGGATCATCTGAATCTTCATTTTCAAAAACTGGAGGTGTCATTTCATTTAAGACATGGTTAGGCCAATGTAAATTTGAATTGTCACCTGTCCCTGCACTATTTCCGAGATCAGAATGGGAATTACTGTTACCCCTATTTTGCATTGAAATGTCAGCTGATACACCTGGTATTGCCTCGTTTCTTGCAGCTTCATTATTAACATTGTTGTGATTACATGCATTTTCATTTAATTTCAAATTTTCTAAGGCCTCTTTTACCTGAGTAATTTCTGTTACTACCCCTTTTATTCGGTCTGTAACATCCTCCAAATTTCTAGCCTGCCTTTCACTTTCTACATCAGATCTTTCTATTCTAACTTTACACCCCTGTAACTCTCCTCTAATTTCTTCCCTTTGTTTGTCTAATCTATATGTTACTTTTTCCCTTTCTTTATCTAATTTTTCACTCACTTGTTGACCTAATTTCTTTTCAGAATTCTTTACTTCTTGCCTTATTGTCTCTAATTCTCCCTTAACCTGTTCTCTATTTTCTTTTACTTCACTACTGACTTTATTAATTTCCTCCCTAACTTCTTCCCTAAAGGTTTCTAAAGCTCTCTTCTGATTCTCCAATTGCATTCCCAATTCCTGTTGTCCCTTCTCTAATTTCTGTCCTAACTCTGTTCTTAATTCTTTACTAGTTTCATCTATCTTTTGACTTAACTCTGTACTCATCTTTTGACTTAACTCTGTACTCATCTTTTTCACTGTTCTTAATTCTTTACTATTTTCATCTATCTTTTGACTTAACTCTATACTCATCTTTTTCATTATCTTTTGAAACATATTCTCTATTTCTGACATAATTGCTGGCCTTTCTGAATTACTACTAAACATTTCTGAACTACCTCTAGGTGTTTCTCTAATGTTCTGATCTTCTACTTCTTGGCATATTCTGCTACCAATTACATTCTGACTATATTCTTCCATCCTACTTACACTTTTCTCAATTTCCGGACTCTCAAAACCTAGAAAATCGCTATCACTGTCTTCCATTTCTAAGCTATTTACATGTGTTTTTCTACTCACCAAAATTTTCAATATTTTCACTATTTGACTATTTTTTTTTTTTTTTTTTTTTTTTAACTGCACTTAAACTTGTTCACTACACGTTTCACAGATGTTGACACGCTGGGCACCTTCTTGTCTGCTGGTTCGATGCTGGCTCGGTCGTCTTGGGGTTGGTCCATTCTTTCGACGCCACACGTTGGGTTGCCATTTGAAGCTGAAAGTCGTACTTCACTTCTCGTGTCGCCATTGATGCTTAAATGTTGTTGGTCTCGTGGTCGCCATTTGAAGCTGAAGTCGTTGTTCTTTCCCGCTAGCTCAGCTTGAGATCTCTTTATTTTATCTCGGGTCTGCGTAGGTGTGTGATAGACAACCCAAGAAACCTTTGCATACTATTTATTGCATCTTAGATACATGCGGGAGCTATGCCGATCTGCTACACGCAGAAGAATCGCACTCACGTCTGCACAGCTCAACGTACCGTACTGGTCTGGGTAGTCACCAGACGCTTTCTCTCTTACCCACGCTAAGAAACCGTTCGCTCCAATTTTGAATGTCATGACGTCATCCAAGAAAGCCTCGTATCCAAAATGCTATTTCCTTTTCCCGCAATTTAGAAATATCCCTTTCTATAATAACATGTTCTTTTATGAATTTCGAATATATAATTACCTTTTTAGGATTAAACGATGTTTACTTTATATTTTATTAAATATATCGCGCGACTTTTAAGGTTGGTAGACTTGACTTTCAAACGTGTATTTAAACTATGTAGTATGACGTCATGACTCGTTAATTTCAAACCAATAATGTGTTTATCCTACAAATTTAACGACTATTATTTACTCATATCTTGCTCACCTTACAACACTTCCTGCTCTATCATCTATTTATGTTATTACTTAACACTTATCGCAAATCTCACATCCAGCACTTAAATTAAAACGTGTCTTTATCAAGCCCATTCGATTGGAAATCTAAATTTCGGTATCAATTGCAAGTATGTCATCTACATAATGCTGGCAGAGTTGAACATCCACAGGAAACCTTTGGTGATCCTTTTTTCTAATGCACTAATGTAAATATCTGCCAAGAAGGGTGAGAGAGGGTTGCCCATTGCTAAACCTGAAGTATGATGGAAATATTTTGTTTGAAAGAAATTTTCTTCTATGCACAGTTTGGTGAGTTCTATGTAGTCTGTAAAAGTCAGTGAAGGTATTTGAATACTTGACGTCAGGAAGAAGGATACAGACCTCATCTTTAAGCTCAAAAATCTCATCAAGATCCTACCTTGAGAGAGCCATCTCACCTTGATGTGTATAAGAAGCTCCTCAAACTCACTGCCCATCTCTATACAAAACAAAGAAAACAGCCTGGATTGCAAAGGTTGAATTTAATGTATTTAATAATGTCAACTATTTCATTAAGAGTTTTCTGCAACATTCAGGCAATCTTTTGGTTACTAAAGCCTCCTGACAAATACAACAGTGTGTCATTTCATGTTAAGAGCCACAGCTTTGATACGAGCTTGAAGACCTGTTCTGTACCCAACCATGGATTTTGCTCCATCTGTGGACAAAGTCATACACTTCCTCCAAGCAATGTCATGTTTACTAAAAAGGTGATTCAGTGCCTTAAAAATATCATCTGCTGTTGTGTGAAGTAGTTCACATGAAAAAAGAAAATCTTCAAATAGGTGGTCTTCCAATAAATAATGTACAAAAACCAACATAACTACTTTCTTTAATATGTCTGTGCTCTTGTCCAATTGAAGCGCAAACATGTCAGATGTCATGTAAGGTCTAACCAACAATGTTACTAGCCATATCAGTAATTCATCTTTGGACAGTATTGTTTGTCAGCAGGACAGTACTTCCAAGCTTAGCGGCTGCATCATCCAACATTTTGCTAAGGATTACCACTGACGGTAATGTAAGTTCTTCTAGAATCATATGGCTTTTACCAGATTTTGCAATAAGATGCAAGGGATGCATTTTCATTCACATTTGCACCAGAATGTTTTACAATAACATTCTGAGGCGTGGAGCATTCACAAGGTCATTTTTACCCTCCCAAAATTATTTATGCCACTCAAGAACTTGTGAGTTCTCCATGGCTTGCTCTTTGTAGACTTGTTGCAACATTTCTGATGTTTGTGATGGAGTTTTGTCAAGAAGAACACAAAATCTAACTGACATGCGCTGCTACAACTTGAGATCCATGTTTGGTAGGGTAGACATACCTGTACACTTTTCCTGCCTTCCTCCAACTGCATACCGCCAGACGAATGATGCATATGGTATTACATCACTCAAGGTCACAGCTCTCCAGTGCTGCCAACATTAATCTCAAGTGCGGGCGCATTAAAATGCAAAAGAATAACTGCGGTTATTTTTTGACATCTCCTCGTATTCAACCACTGCACACTACATATTATAGGACTTCTGTGTACAGTTGCATTTTTCCTAGGTTGTCATAAATAGGGCTTGGAAGTTCATGCCCTAAAAAACACTGAAATATGCATGCAAATATGCTCTTAAAAACTTGAAAATATGCCAAGAAATATGCACTATTTAATTTAAACGATTGATGTCCCTCTGCAGTAGACAAGACGAGTTAGTATAAATAATAAATAAAGTTACCTTATTCCCCAGACGTTGAAGCAGAAGTGGTCCCGCTGCTAGTATTAAGCTGCTAAATTGCAGTTCACAACCAACACTTTGCAAAAATTTTCAACTGTAAAACATCGTATGTTGTCTCACAAAACACTTCTGTAACGTGAAAAACTCTCTACGTGACAGGATGTTATTGGGGTATATTTAAATGATGTTAACTGCTTCACAGAGAGAGAGTCAACTCTCTTGGTGTGACATGGTTTTCTTTTGAGGATGTCTCGAATATCACACATCTGTTTATAACCAGAATTTTTTTTGCAATTACATAATTCGCTTTCTCTTTCACTTTTTGTCCTATGCTACAAGGAACCGAACTTGGGTCACATATTGCTTTTTTTTTGAAAGACAGTAAGTGATTCATGCAAAGGAGATCCTACAGCTACCAATGCCGTTATGGCTGTTGGTAAGAAAGAAAAATGGGCAGATATGAAACTAAGATCCTTTTTTAACCCAGTGCCTGACAGAATATTTTGCACAGTTTCTATTGATGAAGCATCTTTCGAGTCCAACGAATTAACAACCTCTTTGACTATTTCTATGTGCTCAGTATAATATAAAACTGCATCGATCCATGCTCCCCGTCGGGTAAACACTAGTTCAGCAGGAAGTCGGATATTAGGTGCTGTTGATCTAAACAACTTAACTCTTTTAGGAGATTTAACAAAAATTTTATTTGTACTGGACACAAATCTATCTACCAATGGGAAAGAATCACACATTATATATATATATATATAATCACGTATATATAAACCTCTCAGATAACGCACTGATTATTCTCTACGCACATACAGGGGACAATGTGAAAAATATTATACAGATGGAAAAAATTATTTAAAAAAACATAAATATAATTAAAATATGCAATATAGGGGCTATAATATTGAAATCTTCGTGAGTTGTATCATGATGTGCAATATTACCAATATGAAAAATATTATCCAGATGGAAAACAATAATAAAAAACCATAAAAACCATTAAAATATGCAATATAGGGGCTACAATTGAAGCTGTAATATATTCGTGTCCTGGTTATTAGATCGCCATTTGAAGCTGAAGTCGTTGGTGATGTGACGTTGCCCTTCGATGTAGCTCGCCTCAGCTAGTTCTGCATAAGATCTCTTTATCTCGGGTTTGCGTAAGTGTAATGGACAACCCAAGAACAACTTTTCATATCCTTTATTTCCTATTTAAATATTTTCAGGAGTTATGCCGAAAATATTTGTATCTGTAGAGGCATCGCCCTCACATCCGCTCAGCGCGATCTCCCGTACTGGTCTCTCGTTGAGTACTGACTCGACGCTTCTCTCTTACCCACGCTAAGAAAACCGTTCGCTCCATTTGAATGTCATGACGTCATCCAAGAAAGCCTCGTATCCAAAATGCTATTTCCTTTTCCCGCAATTTAGAAATGTCCCTTTCTATTATAACATGTTCTTTTATGAATTTCAAATATATAATTACTTTTTTTAGGATTAAACGATGTTTACTTTATATTTTATTAGATATCTCACGCGACTTTTAAGGTTTGTAGAACTAACTTTCGAACGTGGATTTAAACTATGTGGTATGACGTCATGACTCGTTAATTTCAAACCAATAATGCGTTTATTCTACAAATTTAACGACTATCATTTACTCATATCTTGCTCACCTTACAACACTTGCTACTCTATTATCTATGTATATTATTACTTAACACTTATCGCAAATCTCACATCCGGCAATTAAATTAAAACGTGTCTTTTTCAAAAGCCCATTCGATCGGAAATCTAAATTTCGGTATCACAATATTGAAATAATATGCATTTATCAAAAATCAAGAAAATATGCAGTTATATGCACCATAAAATCATGTCCAAATAACTGAAAATTCCATAATTCGTGCACATAATGTAAAAGCATACATTTTTAACCCCTATGAAAAAACATGCAAATGCATGAACTTCCTAGCCCGTCATAAATATCCTTATGAATAAAGTAAAACAAAGTAATATAGGAAATATATTTTTATTATTTTTATTATTTAAAATTACACATTCAGTATATTTTTGTGAACAATCTGTGTCTTTTAACTACAGTGTGAAAATCTGCTTCATTTATATACAACTCTGTGGCAAACAATGATCCACTAAAATTTCTGCATAATGCAGTATACATGGAATTGACATTCATAATTTTATATACGCATATATAAGGTATTTAACAGTCATCAATTCCTGTAATCGCAATTATTCACAACAGTGATTCCATCTATAAATTATGAGTTCATCAGGGCAATTGTGTCATATGGGATACAATAAATAGTATGTATGAATACTATTACAAGTTGTATATACAAATATGTAACTTTTTGTTATGAACAATGCATAGGTACATGGTGCATGATAAACTTATGTATAAACATGTATGTATTATTAAAGTACTCATGATGAAAACACAGTATATATAACTTTATATAAATATATATTTACATATGTATGTCTAAATGTATGTAAATATATTTTACATATGCTGAGATATTTAGCATCACAGAGGTACTTGGCAGCAGTGTTGGTGTAAAAGTATTCTCAACCCTGGTAGGCAAATTTTGCACAATGCTAAACCATAAAAACTACATTCACAACAATGCTATTGTTTTTGTTTACCAAGAATCTCTGCAACCAATTTTTGATGCAGACTATAACAATCTTTACACTTAAAACAAGTAATATTTAGACAGAAAACATTAAAGCATTCGACTAGAAACTATGTAATGCACAGTAAGAGTTTTCAGCACTAGAAAAAACTCAAAGCTAAACTAAAAGCTTTAGATAACAACAAAATTATAAAAATTGCTTAAAATTTTGGACCTCTAAGCAGTGTCTTTTGTTAATATGTATCCAATTAAAGCAGATCAGGACAATGCTTTAAATACAGTAATCAACATTTACTTTCTTTTACGTTTTTTGCTTTATCTTTCATTTGCATTACAGAGATTAATTTTTATATCTAACAGGAATAAAACAATTTTAAGGCTTGATAATTTCATGAACTATAACAAGCATTATTCTCTAAATATATTAATTAATATCATCTCCCTAAATGCATATTGCTCATGGGAACTGAAGATGCCTTTCTATTTGTTTTCTTCCACACTTTAATTTTCACCTGCTATATTCCACAGCTCAAATATTTCTTTCAACAATGTTCAAAATAAAGAACAACCAAAGTAAATATTATCTTTCTAGAATATTTGTTTTAATAATATTAATTCTCTGTTGACTCCCTGTATCAAAGAAGTGTCAACATTTATTTGTTGTGTGCTGCTTTTCAGCTTTTGCCTTTGAAAGAAGGCTGCTGGTCCTAATAACCTCCTGGCTAACAATATATATATCCTTAACAATTAGTCAGTGAGTCAATAACTTCTGACATAACCCCATGGCACAACAGCTCATCCGGGCCAAGGTCTATTGCCTGATCATGGCATGTTTGTTTGTAGTGTTTAACACCCGCTTTTACTACTACGGCACCGCAGGCGGTGACACTGATGATACATGGAATAAAGATGGAGCACCGGTGGAATGAGATGGCGGGGGAAACCGGAGTACCCAGAGAAAACCCGCCCTGATGCCGCTTCGTCCACCATGAATACCACATGTGGGTCCCTGGGATAGAACCCGGGCCGCCTAGGTGGTAGGCGAGCGCGCTAACCGCTCGGCCACGGCGCCGCTGCTGATCATGGCATCCCCCACTTCTGCCCACCATAGGACCATGAGTGGGGTTCAGTACTGGAGGTGGGACATTGTCAGCACACTGGTCCCTCCCAGCCAGCTATGTAGTCATATGAATCAGAGGCTGCTAATTTTCAATCAAATAGCTCCTCAGGCACCTAACAAGGTTGAGTGCACCCTGGACCACACTTCCCAGTGCAAAAACGATAGAACATGGAACCGCCACACCAGAGGCAGATGCACTACCACTGTGCTACAGGGGCACTTGATAATGACTTTTAGTGAAGGCAAGTTGCATTTGAAACAAATTCAAGGTGTGCAAAGCCATAGAATGTCTTAGTTGACTCAATGTGTATAATTTTCTGAATTATAACATGTTCTTTCACACTCTGTATACTTAAACCTTGATTTTGATACAAATCCCAGGTCCCATATTTTGCAGCACTTATCCCAAACTTCTCATTTGTATTACTAGTTGCACTTTTTTTCCTTTCTATTCCTTAGTATTCTCAGCTGGTAATTGCCATTGAAAAAGAAATGAAACAATTCAAAACCAAGATGCATTCTGTTGATATGTGCAAATAGCAGTATAACGATGTAAAGTTAAAAGAATATAGTTCAATTTATTTACAGTAATAAACCTGTGATCACACATAATAAATGTTTTCTATCAACAAATAATAAACATTTAATGACTAAATTTTACTCATGTATCATTGGTGTTTTTAAACATGTCTGGAATTAGAATTTAATTTACAATTACCAAACATAAGTGAAGTTTAGTCACTAAATATTTATTAATATTCTGTTGATTTATATTGCTTCAATGTCAATAGCTTATCTTTTTTGTGGTATTTAAATGTTTGTATGTTAGAACACACACATACAGAGGTATTTTTAGACGTGGCAAATGGTTGGAAATTGTGCAGTGGTTTGAGGTAGAGTTCACTTTTGTATTTATAAGACCAGAGAGGTGTCAGATTAGTATCTTTCCAACTTCTGTGTAGTAAATATCACAGAGCAGCATGTGAATAAGTACAGTGCCCACTCACATTATCAGCAGTGTCTTGTTTATTTCAGGGAAGGAAACAGAGATATTATTTCTGCCATCAATTTGCATGATGTTGCTTGGGCAGACCCTAGCAAGGTCATTCACCAGTCTAAAAAATACCTTTGTACTCAGTTATCCTACATTTTCATTTCTGAAAGTTGGCATCCCTAGTGGGTACTGAATTAAATATTGAATCAGGCTTGAAAAGTTCTCTCCTATGACCAGAATTTGAACAACAGATCTTTAGCTTTCCATGCTTTTTGTGCCAATGCTCTACCACTGAGCTACCATAAGATGTCTGTGTATACATTAAACTTTCACATCTGCTTCAGGTGTGCTGGAAAACCTTCAAGATGATCTCGATATTCCATATATCATGCCTAAAATTACTCATTGCAAATAGTTGCAATTTTCACAGTTATGCAAGGTATAATCTTTGATAAATGAAGGTTTAGAATAAAAACTGAATTAGAAGAAGGTTTGATGTGTACGTGGGCATCTCTCCTTGGTAGCTTAGTGGTTAAACATTACCATGGAAAATCAAAGATCTGTGGTTTTTGTCTTGGTAATGACATTGAATTTTGCAGATTTGATTCAGCTTTCCAAATTATTGTTTTTCTGTTCAGAAGCCAAAATTCCTTAAATGTTATTACACTGACTAGAAGCTGTATTTTTTATATAACCAAACCTAGGGATTTAAGGTTAGTCTCTGTTTATTATATGAACACTTCCTCAAAGAACAACCAGTTAAATTGTTTGAAGAAAATAGTGATGAAGAGTGATATAACATGATAATGATGCAAATGATTTTAAACACTATCATTACGCTACATAAACAAAACATCAGAGTTAGTTTTCCTAAAGCAGCCCTTCACTCTTTAGTTGCATAACTTCCATAAGTAATGTCCTCTAAGTGACAATGTATTTATTGGTTTGCCAGTTGAAAACTTCTCATTATTACTTTATATATGCAAACATATCCAACTTAGATGTAAGACTGTTAAGGCATAAACTCATGAATAAGAGACTCATAATTCAAATACCACCAAGAGCATACTCCCTGGCTAGGCTTCTTCTAGGTTTCCCTTGTTCCTCATAACTGGCAAATGTCAGAGACTTAGGCCTGGAATGTTTCCCTCCCAAACCTTCTTTCCTAATTATCAATTTATTTCGTAAATCACCAGTGTCTACCACTCATGGTATCTTAGGTAGTAAGTGCAGAAGTTTAAACCACTACAAAAAAAAGGACAAACAGAGAAAGAAATCAAACTTATATAAAACACCATTTGATACCCAGATACCTTGTAACTCATAATAGATGTTAGGAAGCAAATATGGACAGTTAGCTTTATCACTGTGGATTATTCTATTTTTATGCATATTTTTAATCTTGTCTTGTGTCTTAAGAGTCTCAGGTTACCCAAACTAAACACAGATAAATTGTATGGCATATGTTGCATATAAAAAAGCAAGAAAACAGTATCAAAAAGTCATCAATAAGTTGCTTGTATGCTCCTAAAGTGACTTATAACAGTGTAAAGATTTAGGAGTCTGCATAACGCCAGACCCTCACTTGTTTTCACAAGGGAGGGACCTACTAGGCATTGCTAAGCAACCATCCCTCTCCAAGCCACATTATTCAAATGCTTATAAGCATTCTTGGAGCCTAGACTCTGGCTTCCTGTAGCATGGAACTGTGGATTACAAGGCATGTTAGCTTTTGTACTCTATTGTGCCGCAAATTCAAAGTATTTGCAGTTTTCCTACATTTTATGCTGTTCTCATGTACTTTACAACTGGTGGGATTAATGATCTGATTATCTATTTTATTAAGATACCATTATTGTTCCTTTCTTTTTAAGAAAAATGTGAGAAGAATAAGAGACAGACACCACATCTGAATATTGTACATAAGGGTGAAAGCCAAATAAGAACCTTCCAGTCCCAATGCTACAGGGAGTATCTGTGGCTCAAAGCAAGTGCAATGAAGTGTAAATTATACTGTTATGTTTGAATATTATTTGGAGGAGAAAGTGGATGGGATGAGATGGTATAAGTTGCATAAATTTTCTTCGTAGAAGGGCATGTAAACATCAAGTTTCCAAAAGAATATATTGAACAACTAGTGTTTTCATCTTCTTAGAAAAAGTAGAATTGATCATGCCTTATCAGAAGCAGCACCATGAATCAGTAAGTCACAAGAAATGATTTATTGAAGATGAATTAATTCAAGTAGTGTGTTATCTAGGGAAAAGAGAACTTCTATTTGTGTGCATGACATGAATGAAGGCTCTGCTAATAAAAGCAATTTTATCTTGAATTCCTTGGGCATGAAGAACGGTTCATAAGAAAGAATTTAGAATCCACTTCAGGCAGTGTTTGAATCAAACTTTCTGACAATGTGGGGAAACTTAAGTTTGTGTTATATTTATGGTAATAATGGTAGTAATATTAGTGGTATTGGCATTGGTTTTTATATACATAAAACGTAGCAGTGACAGCACTGCAATATGCATTTTACTTCTCTAAGGGCACTATGATTTTGTATTTCTGAGCAGTATAGGCATAATATAACTCTCCCAAAACTGCTTTATAAAAGTTAGGAATGATTTGTTTTCAATTTTTCAAATCTAGTTTTGTTTACACATCCCCCAATTACTGTAATGCACTTACTTTTACTATTTTTGCTATCACATGCCACTTCCTATGCTGCCTGAGAAGCTCTTATATTAATATTACTTGTAGTTGAACCCTGAGATTCGAACTGGAATACATACTGTCATTACTTAGCCAAAGTTTAAAACAAAGTTCAATTTCATATCTGTAAATATACATAATGTAAGTGTTATAATTACAGGAAAGTTTCTTTACCCTGTTTTTTCTCTTCTTTTTTGTTTTGCTTTTTGTGCCTGTAAATGTGTTTTTATATGCTATTCTAATCTAATCTACTTTCCATCACTTTTTTCTTTCTTGCCACGCAGTTATCCATGCTGACAAACAACAGCGAATTGCAAGAAACAACTGAATACTGCAAGTTGCCATTGTCATTACTGGCACAGAATTACTGGAATTGTTACTGTGAATGTCAACCTAACTAATGAACCTAAGAATTACTTATTGTTTAGCATACTTGCGATGTGATACTTGTGCTTACTCATGGCTCCCACTCATACCATGTACAGTTTGCATTGAAAGTATTCCATGTCTTCTTGTGCTTTAAAAGAGCAGTAGGTAATAGTAAATACTTTCATTGGAAAGAATATGTACTTCCCTGACAGGGAAGGAATTCTTCTTTGACGAGCCAGGGAAATTATTTAATGAGAGGGGGAAATCTCTCCCATCCTTCCTATTAATTTGAACTTTGACCTCAGGATTTAAAGGAACTTTGAGTGATATTGAAAATGATCTTATTCAATGTATAACTCAGATAATAATAAATGAAGAAATTAGGAAAGAAATCTTAGCTTATGGAATTTAAGCATAAGCTTCAGGGATTGTGTCAGTGATATATTTGCTGCCAGAAAAGAAAGTTGTATAGAGCTAATTTAAAAAAAAAAAAAAGCTAAGGTAAGCCTCAGACTCCCCATTCATATATGGATCACTGAATCCTTTATGAAGAAATAACCTCTCTGCATTAGAAAAATCCATGGACCTAGGACCACTTCATACTCTCTTTTTATTTGCATTTTATAATAACTTAGTTAGCTATTATTTATAGAAATCAGAGTAAAAAACACAGAACAATATGTTGAAATAAGAACGCATTTTAATGCATTTCTATTATCCGCACTTCAAACATTCTGTAACCTTTGAGCGGGAAACCTCTATTACCTTCTGTTGCTTATTTTGTCCTTCAAAATGTGCTAAATTGTGTCTATTCCAATCTGGTGTCCAGGCAACATACTAATTCTAGAATTCTATCATGCAGTACAACATAGTCATTCTTTCTAGCAGGATGTGCTAAAATAAAAATGCCACGAGCAAAAATATTTGGGATAAAACCAGAGAAAATTAAGATTGAAATGTATATAAGATAACTTATATTAGAAATTAAGGAAATTGAAGCTATTAACAGTGAAGCAACAAGATTCTAAAGTAAGAACAAATTAGAAACTAAAAACTTCACTTATCTTAGTAATATTGCAAGTTCTTTGCTGCAAAGCTGACTAAATTTTCGAGTTGACTCCAATAGCTTTGAGAATGAGTTGGAGTCAACTCGAAACTTTAGTCAGCTTTCCAGCAAAGAACTTGCAATATTACTAAGATAAGTGAAGTTTTTAGTTTCTAATTTGTTCTTACTTTAGAATTATATTAGAAATGTTTCGATCATTCCTTTATTAGAAGTTTTCTTAGCATAATAGGTTAAGTGCTTAAACATGTCAGTAGCAGCTAAAGACTTTTCTTCTTGAGCCTTGGATGTTATGTTTTGAGTTTGTACTGGAAAATATTCCCAGATTGTTATTAACTATTCATCAGGTTTGAGGAACAGTAATTGTGTATTGAAGCTAGGGCATTTAAGTAAGGAGGTTTAAAAATGCAATAATTATAGTTGAAGGAATTGTTGTTCGAAATTATGACATTTATGGAAATGAAAACTACTCTTTGATATTTATTGTGGTTCTGCTGCAACTATTTTTAGTTTATATTATTTAATTTTCATAATTACATATTTAAAACCCACTTCCAAAAATAATAAGTTTAGAGAAGTGAAATGAAAAATGTTCATCTTGTAATTAATAAATGGAGGGAAAGTGACCAAGAATCATATTACAAGGTAATCATACATCACAGTAGATTATAGCACGTGTACCTATTAAAAATATCATTATCGCGAATGTTTGAAGGAAACAAGGAAATATGGCAATTTTTGAATGACTGATCATTAAGAAAAAGGAATTCTTTAAAGCATATGATAAACCTGAGAAACATTTAACAGCATCCTTGACGTGTATATAATGCAACAGTATGCCCATAATTTTAATCCTGAATGTGTGAAAATATCTGAATAAATTAATACAGTGGATTTCAAAATAGTGTTGGTGTTTTTTAGTATCTAATACAGATTTTATTGTTTTACTATCTAAAAACATTTGCTTAGTCAACAAATAGAAGTGTGTTGTTTTTCTAACCATAACTTCTAGAACATTTTACAAAACTTTTAGTTTCCTAATGAAAATTGCAACACCCTTTAATATCTGAATGCAATTAAGAGAGTGAGTGACTTTAACAGGCATGTAACATATATAGATATTTAAAAGGATGTAATTTAGATTAATTTCAAGTTATGTA
Organism: Tenodera sinensis; assembly: GCA_030765045.1. Lineage (NCBI taxonomy): Eukaryota > Metazoa > Arthropoda > Insecta > Mantodea > Mantidae > Tenodera > Tenodera sinensis. The sequence goes on along the minus strand of CM060961.1, from coordinate 96,074,530 downwards.
CGATCCCAAAATTTATCAAACAATTAATAGTCTATAAAAGGATGGAAATGGGATTTTTCTAGAAAAATTGCCACAATTTCTCTTACAGCTCTTCCTAAAAACTGATACTGGGAAAATATTCCACAGCACCTATACACATAGTGCCTGGTGGGAAATACAAACCAGCACTGAAGTCCATGCACTGATCTGAGGAAACAGAGTGAGCTTCCTTAATTATGTTGAACAAATACATTTTTATCTACGGAATGACTTCCAGAAGGCTGATGTTGCAATAAGGCAACAAAAAGTAACAAGTTCAAACACAAGTCTAAATAGAAGATAATATTGGAAGCTCAATATGTGATCCTGCTCATTCTGTCTATTGATATTGGTATTGGTAGTGTTTAATGCCCGCTTTTACTACATATGGCACTGCAGGTGGCGACACTGATGATACATGGAATGAAGATGGAGCACCAGTAGAATGGGATGGTGGGGGAAACCGGAAAACCCACCCCAGTGCCGCTTTGTCCATCACAAATCTCACATGCTGCTGCCTGGGATCGAACCTCGGCCACTTTGGTGAGAAGCGAATGGTCTAACCACTCGGCTACAGCACGGCCGTATATTACTATCATTTGCTTAGTTCCAGTTCCATCTATACTATATTATAATTGTTTACGTTATATGCCTATATGAAATTTAGTTACATGAAATATTTTATGGACTTTATTATTCCCATATATGGGCCACATTCAGAGGTAGCTGGTATTTTTTTTTTTTTTTTTTGTGTGTGTGTGTTTAACGCCTGCTTTTACTACATATGGCACTGCACGTGGCTACACTGATAATGCATGGAATGAAGATGGAGCACCGGTGGAATGAGATGCCAGGGGAAACCCACCCCAGTGCCGCTCTGCACACCAGTAGCTGGTATGAATGCACTGATAGTGTCAACATTGCTTTGGCAACTTTTTTTTAATGTGATTAATTAACATCCTATAACAACCAGGCAGGGGATATATGACAGTGAATTCAAAGGAATGGTTGAAATGATGCTCAGTTATTGATGCAATATATACATCACTGGAATTAGTAGAGGTTGTTTTTCCATTGCACATTCACTGACACTAAGCACCACCTACAATGATAACGTAGAACTAATCACATCCATCCAACGTATTTAGATGGCTATTTTTCTCAAGTAAATATCAATCTACCATAAAGTTTACTGATACATTACCAAGCAATATTTCAATTTAAGGTACTTGTGTAGGTATCTTAATTTTTCCACACAAAAAATTAAATCTACTGCATGTTTTTCTGACCAGAAGTTATCGTCAGTTCAGAATTTTTTGACTTCACATTCACAGAACTTTTATTTTTCATATAAATGTCTTATTAAATTCCTATGCGGCTAACTATAACTTTTTGTTCTTATTCATTTGGAGATAAGGAGTAGGTTTTCCCATGCATTTCAGTTTCACCTTGTCTTCTAACAATAATGTAGAAAATGGCTACTTAATAAAAAACTTTCTTTATTCGTATTAGTTAAATAAAGAAAAGATCACATTCTAGTACTCATTTAGTTTTCCTAGCAGAACAGCAGAACAGTCATCTGCTGGAGTATTGGCATTGCAGATAATATTATTAAGAAAACAGTTATTAATTTCAGCTAAGTATAAACAATGGGAAATGAATGATGAATTTGATATAGCAAAACACAGCTTTTTGCTAACTTTACACTGCAAAGTTATAACAAGTGCCTTATTTCTCACATCTTAATATAGCATACTTTGTCTTAGGTGTGTGTATAGGTTGATACTGTTGACTGACATGTGCTGCCAATGATAGCCCTAATAGGTAGTACTGGCAGGGATTTGACCGATCTCCTTGCCCCTCTGTTTACTGGCAGTATCCAAAGTGAACATCCACAGTGCTATCCATCCATGCCAAAATCTGCTTCTGTGGGTAGGCAAGGAAGGATATTAAATCAAAAAGTGGATATTACATAATGAACATGTACATATATATGAAGCCAAAGAAAACAATGCAGGAAAATGGTACTCCATGGCATGTAACAAGGAAGTGATCAAGTGAACTGTGTTCAGGGGTGGTAGGAGGGATGGAGGTAAGAGTTTAGCTTAATTACAGGTAGGTATTTTAAAAAATGCAACAGTTAAGTTAGGAAAGGAAGTGGAAGAGATATAGGCAGTGGCGATTCCTGGGGGATCACATACTCGCAACTGCACACCCACTAATTATTTCCGCATGCGAATGTGTATAGACATGCATATGAGAAAGTTGAATGTCCAACTTTCTTGTACGTATATGAACTTGCTCGTTTAATTTTCCCCCGCCCTCTTTACCAAATGACAACTCACTCAGTCAAGCTGAGACGCATAAGCCCGATTTTGCGACTGGCGAAGGTAGCTTTTAGGCAAGGGGTACGCGAGGAGCAGTGCAAAGCTTGCATTTAAGAGTACGGCAAGTTAAGGCACCATAATCGACAAAGCCAACACATGCAATTCTTACCGCACAAGCACACTACGTTCTCGTACAAGTCCCTCTGTTTTCCTTGCTACGAGCATTTCCCTTCCGTTGTTTAGCAGAACCTACTAGGCAGCCAACATGATGGTTCTAAATATAATGTAGCCATCATCTATATTATACTAATGTTATAAACACAATTACATCTAGTCTTATTAAGCGATTATAAATGCATATAGTTACTCTTCATGTTGTAATTTACTAAGGCCAATACTTCAGTTTGGAATAGTTATTTTGTTATAGTCTTTATTATTGTTTGTTATGTTTGTGTTCTGGCAGCAAGTTGCATGCAGTTATGTCTGCACATAGCGAGAAATTTGAATCTAGGAAAGTGTGGAAATGAATAATATGGCAAAACTAAAGGAGATAAATCTTTTGGGTTTATTCTTATAAGAGAAGCTGTTTTCCATGCTTATTGTTTGCGAGTGAGAGAAATTGTGTCAGAACAAAAGTTAGTTCTTGTGATATTGGTCATTAAAACAAAAAAATAGCAAAACATAAGAACTCAATTGTCCATATGAATTTAGAATTAGAATTGTGTGGTGTGTGTTAGAGAAAGAAAGGGAGTAAAGGTGGAGAGGATGTAATATACAGCACACCTACTGCAACAAGTCACGAGCTGCCACTGGATATAGGGCTAAGAAGAAAGTGAATAAGTGAGGTGTAGGAAATTATTTTCAAATGATCAGGAAACATAAGAGATATGTGGGGGAAAATAAATTTTAGAATGGAATGAGTAATCTAAAATAGTACTGGTCTTAGGGTAAAGAAAGTATAAGACAATTTGGTGAAAATAAGTGAATCAAAAAGACAAAAATTAAAAAGATAGGTTTGAACAAGGTTAATTAACTGTAATAAAAGAATAAACAACACACATCAGGGCTATCCAATGATAGAAGAGTTAGGACTGAAGTTCATGGGCAGCCCAATGCGTAAATGCTTTGGTATTCAATAAATTCATATTCATAACAAAATGAGAGTTATGTTAATGTTGTTAACACAATTACATCTATTTTTATCAAACCATTATAATTGCATATAATTATTCTTCATATCATAGTTTAGTAAGGCCAATACTTCAGTTTGGAATAGCTATTTTCTTACCAAGTTTATTATTGTTTATGTTTGTGTTTCTGGCAGCAAATTGAATGTAGTAGTGTCTGCTCATAGCAGGAAATTTGAATCCCTGCGAGGGTGGAAATGAAGGAGATCAATCTTCTGGCTTTATCCTTAGAAGAGAAGCTGTTTTCCATGCTTATTGTTTGCGAGTAAGAGAAATGCCATCTATACAAATAATTTTATAAAATATTATAAAATTATATTATAAAATTGCTCATTTAAAACAAAAAAGGCAAAACATGAGAGCTCAACTGTCCATATGAATTGCAAATTGGAACTCTGGGCATGTGTGTGTGCACGCGTGCATATGTGTGTGTGTGTGACAGAGAAGGAAAGATAATGACGGTAGAGATGATGTAATATACTGCAGACCCACTGAGACAAGTCACGAGCTGGTACTGCTCTCTAATAAATGATTAATTTTAATTAGGAGAAATATATCATGATTCTGGTATGCACCCTAATAAATTAAAATAAGCAAAGAGACAAATAGGAGAATAAATTACTACTGTAGTCAAAATTATAGTCTAAGATTTAGAGACAGGACCTGTTACAAATTCAATACCTGTAATGCTATTATACAAAAATATTTTAAAATAGAGGTAAATATATACATAAAGTTTTAAGTTTCTTATTACTCTAGCTTCACTTTCTATACCAGAACATAATGGAACATGTTTCAAAAACTGTTATATCCATTTTCACCCTTAATTCACTGCTGCGCTTCCTCCTGTGACATGTAGATGGCCAAAACACCATCTGGTTGTTCTGGTGTGAAAAGTGAAGTTACAATAATAAAAAATGCCAATTTTTATTTGATCATCTGGCCCTCTTTAGGGTTTGCTAGTGACACAGAATACTACAAATAATAATTAATCTTATACAGAAATAATGGATAGCAAATATAACAAAGACAATAATAAAAAAAATAACAGCAACAATTGTGTAAAACATAACAATTATAAAACGATCAATTTAGACAAAGTACTTAAACAATGTGTTTCCGATAAAGATGGTTTCTCAAAATAGCTACAGAATATTTGATTATTATTGTAACTATCTGTGAATCTATTCTTTTTTTCCAATTTGTATTTACCCTGCCATGAAACAAAATGTTTTGTGATGGTTCCCCGTGCACCAAAAATCAGACCACTTACAACAATTTTTTTAATTTTGTATTTGCCCATAAAATATGGTATTGTTGGTTCATAAATGAAAATAACTTCGTGTTCTCCTAAAGAAAGGTTCAAGAGGTTAATGTGTTTTAATTGCTGCCACCAGGTCATTGGTGATTTGGACCAGCAACTTTGTAAGGCTTTTTCTTTGTTGTTTTTCTTACCTTACAAAGTTAGGTAATTATCAAGTTATACAGCACCACATCAAAATATTAAATTGTTGCCTTTGACATTTTTATATGTCCTTGAAATTTTATATTGAACTGTAATTTAAAAAATGCCATGTATTCTGTTACATCAAGAAAGGCATCTTATTATCCCCATGTCTTGAGCATAAAATCAAGAAGTCTGTTAAGGTAGTAATAAAAGTCTTATGAAGTATCATAATAGTGTCTTAGTTTATGAAAGTGCCAATATGGTACAAAGAAGCACATAGGGATGAATTATGCAGTGAAAGAAATATTTTGGCTCTTAATGTACAACCCAAACATTCCTAAATTTCAAAGGGAAAACAGCTTTTAACTCTACATACATAATATATTTGCATGGATAATGAAACAACTATGCATGCCTTAATCTGTAATGATGTATACATCAAGATAAACAGCAATAAATATTATTACAGATATAACAGCAAGAGGAAATGCATATGCTTCCCTTATACATTACATAGTAATGGCTCAAATATATCATACAGAAGAGGAAATAATGGTTTTATGTCATAAGAAATTGATATGCAGATCTCTAAAATAATAATTCAAAAACAAAATAATTGTTTTCATATCACAGTCCATGTATTAATAAAAATTTAGAAATGTCTCCAATTTTATAAAACAGTAAATAAATATTTTGCCCCTAATAGGATTCAATATTGCAGATAAAAATATTTACCTTGTTTTAAAATGCTTGATACATTTTAACATCACATTATTATATTCAACAGTTATGCTGGGACATATTAGTGAAAAAAATTGCATCAGCATCATTATAATTTTTAAATGCAAGTTCCATTCTTAGATTTTCATTTATTCAGCTTCGATCTGGATGCAAACACTGGAAGTTGTGAAAGGTAATGAGCAAGGTTAGATTTCTTTAGCCTATTATATACTATTGACTGTTCCTGTAGGTATAGATTTTGCCTAATGGTTGGTATATTGTATTATGAATGTGTTATATTTTGCATAAGAATCAGGGAAATTACATGAGAAGTGTCAGAAATGGTAAACTTTATTAATGAGCGTTTAAAATGTGATAATTTTATAACATGTTTAGTTGAAACTTTATTGGCAGGATTTTTCCTTATTCAGAGGAACTTTAATCCTGCATAGTTTGATTCTGATTGTCTGCCTTGGCTTTAGAAATGATATCATCTTTTGAAAAAGAATTAATCCTCTATTATTCAAAATAGTAATATGCTATAATTTTAACATTTATTAATATGCTGTTTCAGTTATGTTGTTGTTTGCTAAGGCCCTGGATCTTGGATTTAATCCATTCTCCACCTAGTGTCCCAATAATAAGGTGTTTCAGTTATATATTGGGTGTATTACAACAGCAAGAAGTAAATTAATAACTTTTCTTTCCATAGGTAATTTTTAAAACAGTTTTATAACAAGATATTAATATATTTAGTTACAAGGATTTAACGAAATGTATGTAATTCTACAAGAGTAGAATTTACAATACCTCTCCTTTGTTAATACTTTATTGAAATCTGCTTTCTATAATTTTTACTAAGAGATAATTATATGCTTTACATGTAATTAATTGCTACAATGAGGAAAAGCCCAGGTTTTACCTTTAGTAACCAGAAGTTTTCCAACTTTTCACATCCATAGTAGCTCACATTTTTGATTAATTTCCAGCTCAGTTTTCTTGCAGTTTCTTTTCATCATAAATGTTCATTGAGAAGCATATCAAACTCAAATCTCACTGAGTGCATAACAATGTTTAATAAATTCTTTGCCTTTTAACATCAAATATGAATTAGTGATTTCAATCATTGAGCATTGTTTGACACAGTGAAAAACATTATACATAGATTTGACATATTTGTTTACCCTTTCAAGTAACTACTCATCCTGGACAATAAACATAACTTACCATACACATACACTGTTTCACATCAATTATCAATTGGGAAATCACATGAGCAAAGAGAGCTCAAAAAGATAAATTTTATTGGTTTTGGCAAGAATATACCATGCAATTAAACAAACATAAGTGCAATTTTTTCCCTTATCACTTTGCATTTTCTCACCTTTTATAACAATATTTATATTGTATACCATTATAAGCTACTTAATTCTTTCACATAGGAGGCAGGTTAAGAACAAGGCACAACCTAACTAAACGAGAAACAAGCCTCATATCAGTTCTTGGTATCACATAAATATTAAACTGTCGCAAAATAAAAGCTCTTTAACAATATGACTGCTTAAAGAAACACAGCAATTCGGTGAATACTCAAACTTGGTGTTCCAATGGACAGTTGACTTAAGCACAGCATTTAATATCTTAATCTTAGAGCAACAGAGATATACATAGTGGTTTTCTTTCCTCACTTAAAAATTTTCATTAAAATTCTTCTTATGAAATGGCTCAGAGATTCTGAAGTTGCAATAGCTACAGTAACAAACAGCATGTGTAGATAAAATATTTTAGAAATCTTTGGGTGTAATAAAATAACACATTTTAAATAACCATTTGATTAAATTCTGCAATATTTAAAAAACGTTTTTTGATGTTTACTTTTAAAGGTTTCTTGCTGATAAGCAGTGTTTTTACATTCAGTATTTTAAGAATCATCTTACCATTGGTAACAAAAATGTTCTGTTATCAACAGCTTTTGTGCCATGTGAGCAATATTAAAACACTTATAGTATTCACTTATGCATTTAGGAAAATCAGCACAAATTTTGTTACATGCTCATATAAACACCAGTTTGTAATTATGCTTGAAAATATAGCTTTTATATGCATTATTACATGATTAATAGGACTAATGCTCCACTGGATGGGATCTTAAGCTGCACGAGTATAATAGCTCAGTTAGACAAAAGAAAATACACCCTCAAGGAAGGAGCTGAGTTATTGACATGTCAAAATAAACATAAAAACTACTTTAGAGATCCATGGGCGTTGGCAGACTTTTTTTCAGGGGAGGGCCACATGTTGGAAGTTTGCAATCTAACAATATTAATTCATTATTCTGTTATCAAAAGTTATAGTATTTGCTGCAGATAACCATATTAATTTGTGCTAAATAAAAATTGTCTTACATCAAAATCAAAACAATGATCTAATAGTCAATAATTGACTGCACATTAAATTTATCAATTTCCCTTACTCCCCCTTTTCATGATGCCCATGTACAGGTCTATTTTTCTTCCAGTAATTCAATAATTTGATAATCTTAAAAATGTGAAAAATCTTTAAATTAACTAAAGGAATTGTACATCAGAAATAAGTAGCAGAAATGTTGCTCCTGAGTGTTCATATGTTTTGGCATGAAATATTGTTTTCACACAACAATATTAATAAATAAAACATATGCAAAAGCTAAATCAGATATAAACATAGGCATGGGATTCCCAAAAATTTTAATAATACAACAACATGAGACAACAAGTAACATTACTGAATACCACATCCTGAAGTATCCTTTCCCTGGAGAGAATTCTTTTCATCACTTTGTTGGTTGTTTGTTTGCTTCTCAAATGGTACAGGATAAACTACCAACAATACGGACGGCTGATCTGGTGAAGAATCAGGAGTATGACTGGATGGCATTTGAGTTTGGCTTGGCTTTGGAAAATTAAGGTTACTGTCTTGCTTTTGATTTCCACGTAACACTGCTGTTGGATAAGAATGTTTCTGTCCAAGCACTAATTTGCTGCTGTTAAAATTAGAATTTCTTTTAAATGACTTATCCATTAACAGCCATGATTTGGTTAGATTTGATTGGCAAACAAAAGAAGCATTACTGCTTCTACTTACATTGTTATTTTTTGAATCTGTTTCACTTTGAGGTGAACCTACAACTGTGCTAGAGTTATTATTCATTACATCATTTGTTTTCTCAGTAGTAGGACTGGAGCTGCAGGAGGCATAATTTTTAGAAGAAGCAACATTAAATGACAAATGCATATCTTCTTGCCGTGAAAATAATGACTTAAATGAGCGATTAATATTGTACCTGGGTGTTGGCAAAACAATAGATAATGGACGAGATTGTGAATTCATCGACTTTTTATCTTGTCCTGATGAGCAACTATTACAGTGACTGCTTTCATTTTCTTTTCTAAATGGCATCCTAACAGACAATGGGCGAGATGAAGACAAAGGAATTGGTAACATTCTGCCACCTTGTCTTTTATATTTTTTGGGTTTTCCAGAGGTCAACAAATTGGCTGCTGCATTATTGTTAATTAAGTTATCTCTTGTTGAGTCATAGTTTTCATCAGAAAGCCTATATGAAGAAGAGCAGCTGCTATACTCTGTAGATTTATCAGAAGGAATGTTACTATAATATTCGTAATCAGATGTGCTGTAACTGAATCCTCTTTGTTCCATAGAGGTTCTACTATGAGGAGACATGTAATCATTAACAGGAGCACTCTCTGTATCTGGTGAATTCTGTCTGCTGAAATACAAACTATTTCCATCATTAGGTCTCCAGTCTTCTTCTGGAGAAGTTTTGTAAGAAGAATAAGCACTTGTTAAAGAATCCTCTGAATATGGATCACTGGTTGCTGCAGAACTGTTGCTGGAATGCACAAATTTACCACCTAGAAGCAGCGTACTCTCAGAAGTAGGAGTTGCTGGAAGGCTACGCCTTCCTTTGGTCTTGTAATGAAAAATTGTGGCTTTCGCTGAAACAGTCTTATGTCACACTTCTTGCAGAAACTTAAGTGGACATACACCCTGGCGATTGTCCCCACTGCGAATCATCACCATGCCATCCAACTCCTCTCCAACTTGTATCACAATCTGCACACAATTAAACAAAGTTTAAGAATAGTTCCTAGTATTGCCATTAGCACATTTTGGAATTAACACTAAGCATTTTACAGACCTTATAAACAAGTGTAAGTTATACCTTCTAAAGGTTGGAATCATACACAATGAAGAAATACATAAAACACACTTGAGGAAAGGTGGAATCAACTTGAAAGACTTCTAATAGTTTCACTCAACTGTTTATTATGCACGATATGCAATATGAGCATGAGCTCACATCATTCAGCTGCCGGTTGACTGCCACATCAACTCCTGTTATTTAGCTATTGAAAGCTTGGGGTTTCCTCTGATGAACCTGCTGCTGGCAAGTTGAAGCTCACTATCCATTTTTCAAACTGGATTTTTCTACTGTATTTGAAGTTCTTTATTTTTGTGGGCTGGTTTCAATAGGGTTAAATCAGTTCCTATTTCATGATTTTGATTCCAGAAGTATGGAGCAACAGCTGATTTTTTTCCCTGTTTAAATTTGATACAACAGCAATGTTCCTTGAAGCAGGTGCCTGTATTTCTTTTAGTTTTCTAAATGTAAACCTTCCAGAAATTTTTACAATGTATATCTTAGATTTCAAACTTTTTGTCCTGGGGCATAGAATCGACTTTCCTTGATTTGATGAGATTCACGATTGTTATTTGTTGCAAGGTGCCAGAGTAATGTAATGGTTCTTGAGAATTTTCTTAAAATACCCTAACAGTTCTAGGGATTACTACAGTTTGAAAGTCACAACATTGAGAACTCTTTTGAGCTGCTGAAAAACTGGATTTAGTCATCTCCAGGATGCACTCATTTCATTTGACATCAAAAATCTTTTCCTAAGCACCCCCAAAGACAAGCGATTCATGTATCTGAAGAGTTGGTTACAGTTCATCAACAACCCTGCCAAACAAAGTGATGATTATTCACATGACAGTTAAACACAAACACACAGAGGACACTCTCAAGCTTTTAAACTTACAACACCCATTCAATCAGTTTGCAAAACAAACAGCAACCAATAACTCCATAACTTAATTTAAACCAAAAAAGTGAGTCCATTAATAACACTACACAAGACTTACTTATAATTTACCAGTACATGTTTTGGAGGCTGACTTTCCTCCATTATCTACTGGACATCAATGACATCAGTTGATAATGGAGGAAAGTCAGCCTCCAAAACATGTACTGGTAAATTATAAGTGTTGTGTAGTGTTATTAATCGACTCACCTTTTTGGTTTAAATTGATTATTACAACACTACTTTCAAACTTCCAAGTAAGAAGATAGATAACTCCATAACTTTCCTGAACCTCAGATTAGCAAAGCAGGCAAAGAAGATAGTATTCAGTAGGTATACACAGAAAACCGACATACACAAAAAATTACATAAAAGCACACAAAGGAGCAGCATTCAATAGCACAACTTACGCACTAATCAACATTTCCCTCAACAAAAATGAATACAACAAAGAATACCAACACATTAAATCTGCAGAACAAAATTGTTTTAGATAGGAAATGGTAGATATGAAAATTTTGAAATTCAAAAGAATAAAACAAATCAAACAGGTCATAACACTGAAACATAACTAAAATACCTGCTTCAGAAAATTTGCGTACCACCCAGGCCTCTTTCTAAATTTCAGATTCTTTTCAAGAGCCTAATCACCTGGTTCCTTACAAGTACTGCATCAAGAACCTCACCAAATCAAGAAAATCAGACCCTGTGCCCAAGCAGAAAGAGTCAGGAATTTATTGGACCCATTGTAAAAATTGCTGGAAGGTTCACATCAGGAAAACTAAAAGGAACTGTGCAGCTACTTCAAGGAACACTGGCATTGCATCAAATTTACATAGGCCAAAAAAATGGGCTATAATTCTACTGTATAAAATCAGCCCACAAACCCAAAGAACTTCAAATATGAGAGATTTCTAATTAAAGAAATTTTAAAACTAAATAATCAACTTTGACTTGCCAGCAGCAGATAACCGCTTATATAGGTTCATCAACAAGCCACCAGAGGTCACCCCAAGATTTTAACAGCCAAATGCTCAAGAGTTGATCCAGAAGTCAACATGCAGCTCATGATGTGAGCTCATACTATCGTACATGTCCTGCACAATAAATAGGTGAGTGAAGCTATTAAGAGTGTTTCTAGTTGACTCCATACTTCATTAATTTATTTTAACAAGTTAATGAACTTCTTTCTATTCTACTTCTTAATTTTAATTTTTAAATCAAATGGGGATGTAATTCAGGAGGTGATTAGTGGTATTACAAGGGTGAAAGTTTTCTACAAACGTATTTCAGAAGTCCAGTATAATGTTGTTTCCGGGCATCTTGGCTATGGTCCAGTTGATGCGTGAGCACCTGATGTTTTGCCTGCCATTCCAAAGAGCATCCTCAGTGGGATAGTGACTTGTAACTAGTTGTTAAGTGGCACTCATCAGGAGCATCCATCTTATATATGTTAGGATGAAACCACCCCCTCTCTCCCATTGATTCCATATCAGTCAATCGTGACCTGTGTCAAGTTGTATGTCTGACTGGGCTGTATGGCCAGCCTTACATGTGTGTCGGCTAGTACTGGTATCCATGCTCTGTGAATACTTGCTGCTTCCTCTTTACTGTTGAAGTTATTTGTATATTTAAAAATTTTATATGCCTCTCGGTACATCCTAGCATAGAAATGTTTTGTGGTGTCGAGAACTGTGGTTTCATTGTGCCTGATGTCATGGTTCCTTAATAAAGCATTCCATATGCCACAAGCAGTAGTTATTCTTGTGATCTTTTAGTCTTGTATTTATACAGGTTATATTGGGGCAAATAATAATAATTATAACTGTCTTGGTTAAACTATGAAGCCTGGGACTTAAGGAAACTTATAGGTTATATTGGGGCAATCAGTGATAATTATCACTGAGTTGGTTAAACTATGAAGCCTGGGACTTAGGGAAACTTACAGGTTATATTAGAGCAATCAAGGATAATTAACAGTGACTTGGTTAAACTATGAAGCCTGGGACCTAATGTAACTTAATGTTATCTATATTAGGGCAATGAATAATAATTATCACTGAACTTGGTTAAACTATGAAGCCTGGGGCTTAAGGAAACTTTACATGTTACAAATCGTCATTGGGGTAAGTCAGGGGAAGACAGATATCGCTGCTGTGATGTCAGCTCACTGAGCTCACATGCTCCCATCGAAGGCCTGTTGAACGTGTGATGTCACAGCAGGGAAGATAAAATGGCATACGGGACATCATAATTTTAATACTGACTGTTTCAATTATGGAAGAGAACAGATATAACTATTTTGCCTGAGCTAGAAGAGAGCTATACAGAACAATTAGGTGAACATTTTCCAACATTTGCCGTTTCGCTTTTCTTTAACTAGTTTGTCAATGTTAGGGCGTAATGTACGGCACATTTGTAACCGAAGACTGCATGTTAGATTGTGATCTGACAATATGCTTCGGGGTTTTGACTTAGAAAGGTTCATAACAGAAAAGAATTGTTCACACACATACGTAGAACCAAACATACATAATATCCGTGCAACAAGGGCATACAGCTTCAGAAATCAGGTTTGAGGAACATTCTTATAAAAATCAGCCAAGTCTTCCTTGTGTTTATATTTGTCCTTCAGCAAATCGTTGCACTGTAAATTTATCAATTCAATTTGCTAACATTGTTAACATCCAATGAATACGGGGCCGCAAATAAAAACAAAATTTGCACTAACGCCTATAAGATCCCTCACACAAATAAAAAACCTCAGACTAGACTGAAGAGGGTTCTCCCTAAACAGCACGGGCAATGCCCAAATAACATTTTTCGTATTCATTCAGTATTGTGCAAGTAGCGCCGCTGATCTAGGCAACATAGCAATACACTGCTCTCGCCTGACATCACACGAATGTACAAGCTGGCTCTTCATTTAAATATGTGACATGGCCCGAAGTTGTCTTCCCCTGGGGTAAGTCATCTCAACATTAATTTTAGATGTTGTGGCTTACTGGGAAAAATGTGTCAGCTGTAGAATTTAATGCCATACTGGAAAATTGGCATGGTGGCTTAGTTGGTTAGAGCAACTGAAAGGAAACTGGAACATCCATGGTTCAAATTCCATATATGTCAATGAAATTTTCAGTTTGATTCTACCTTTCCAACACTGTCCAACACATGGCTAGCGTGAAAGAACAATTAATTAGCATCTGTGTAACAAGTTAAAATGTATGAGGATGATAAGATATTGTGTTTCTATCATCAGCTTTTTTAAATAATAAAACATGAAGAAAATAATAGTTCATATGCATAGCTCTTGTCACTTAATTTTGAATAAGTTACAGATTCTCTTGAAGATGGACAGTGAAGTTGAATCCTTAAGATAGCTGGCATGGCAACCTGATATGAATTCTCCCAATCTTAAATTTAAATATAGTAGAATCCCAAAATAATGTATTTGTTGGGGAACATGCTTTAGCCCCGCATTATAATGATTCCACGTTATATCAAACTGTGAGCTTAAAAGTGACAAAAATTGATCCTGTGGAGGTGCTAGGAAACATTTGTGCAATAATAAATTACAGTAGATTGTAAAGTATGTAACATACAGTAAAGTTCACCACTTTTAAATGCAATTACACGCCAGTTTAGCTAGAGGTGTATTCCAGTCCTACAGCCAATCTTAATTTATACAGTACATACAAGTACACTGTACCCATTTTACATTAACCTAATTTGTTTTAAAGAAATCAATAATTTTTTTTGGCAGCATAATTCATAATGGTTTTTCCTACACATATTGTTTGATTGTAGCAAGATGTTAGATTCATTTTCCTTCTCCATACACAGAATCATCTTGTTTATGGTATTTATTATTTCACTAACATGCAGAATATCTTCCTTCATGTGCATGTCCCATTACTTCGGGAAATTCTTAGCAATGCAGTGGCCAAGCTCCATACTAGGAGTAGTAAAAAGTATATTCCAGTACCAGTCTTTGAAGAAAATTTTAAACTCAACTTGAAGAAATAAAAAACGAATAAATAAAAAGTATGATATATTTTGGTGGGACATGCTGAGGTCTATGCCATTTTATACATCAAAGACTCTATGTATACATTTAGTTAATCTTTTGTTTTTCTATTGTTATTCCAAAAACTTGTGTACTTGGCTGGTAATAAATACGTTGTGTCGTATTGCTATTGAATTTATTGAATGCATCCTGAGCCACAAATTGGTGACCCTGACGTGATCCTGTAGTAGGCATTCAATATATTTTTATATTGAACAAATCACGATATCTACGCAATATACACTAACTCTACCTCTCCATTGTGATTATAGTTCGTGTACCTAACTAAAATCTCATGGTGACTGACGATCAAGCAGTGATAAACCATATTTCGGTCAAGCCACCATCCTTTTGGACAGAAAATCTGGTGCTTTGGTTCGCTCAACTTGAGAGTCAACTTATTCTCGCCAACGTAACAGCCAATAATACAAAGTATAGTCATGTGGTGGCTAGTTTAACGGGAAAATTAGCCAGCCACTGACAAATATGGCGCGATTAAAAAGCATTAATCAACCGCTTGTCACAATCTGAGGCAAAAAGTCTCGAAAAACTGCTTCGAACTGAAAACTTGGTGACCGTACTCCATCCCAATTACTCCGCCGTCTAAAAACATTAGCCGGTACGACAATGGCAGAAGACATGTTAAAAAGTATCTGGATGTCCCGCCTACCGTCTGATGTTCAGAAAATTCTAACCGTTTCAGAAGGCAACCTCGATGCATTGGCCACAATTGCCGATAGATTGATAGAGCTATACCCGTCAACACCGAGTTCCTCGATAATGGCAACAGCGCCTGAGACCGCAACTATTGCGTCTTTACAACTCCAAATCAATGAGCTGACAAAGTTGGTAACCAAAATGGCGACACGAAATTCTCACTCCAGCCGTTCGCTTTCCCGGCATCGTTCTTCACATCGCCATCGTTCTCCAAGACCGAATTCGACTAGTACAGATATTTGTTGGTATCACAGAAAATTCGGATCTAAGGTTCAGAAATGTCGTCCGCCATGCAACCAGGGAAACAATTCCGGGAATCAGTAGCGACGGCAACTGACCCCCAATCATGTAAACCGCCGTCTTTTCATGACCGACCAAACATCTAAAGTGGACTTCCTCATAGACACAGGAGCTGATATTTCTGTCTTTCCTGTAGCCTGCCTCCCTCGTCATCGCGCAGAAGAGTATCAACTTTTCGCAGCAAACGGAACAGCTATTAAGACTTACGGCCATATAATCATGAAACTCGATCTTTCTCTACGTCGTGAATTCACGTGGCGTTTCATTGTAGCTGATGTGATTCACCCTATCATCGGAGCTGATTTTCTGGCTTACTATGGAATCCTTCCAGACGTACGTCACAAACGTCTGATTGACTCAAATACTAACTTGACAAGCAACGGGCATATTCGTTGCGTCACTTGTCCATCGATTCGCACTATATTTGGTGATTCACCTTATTATGAGCTGCTTAAGGAATTTATCGAGATAACACGCCCAACTTCAAGTGCCACGCCGAGTGTGCATTCTACAGTACATCATATAGTTACCACTCCTGGCCCACCAATCCGATCGAGACCACGGCGGCTACCAACAGACAAGTTCATAATAGCCAAACGAGAATTTGAATTTATGATGACCCACGGAATATGTCGACCATCTACGAGCTGTTGGTCATCCCCACTCCATATTGTTCCTAAGAAAAACAATCAGTGGAGACCTTGTGGTGGCCACCGTCAGCTAAATGCTCGAACAATTCCAGATCGTTATCCGGTCCCATACATTGAAGACTTCGCCGTGAATCTCCACGGACGTCACATATTCTCAACCATTGATCTTCTTCGTGCCTTCCATCAGATACCTATTGCGGAAGAGGACGTTCCGAAGACAGCCATCACAACCCCTATTCGGACTATTCGAGTTCACTCGCATGCCATTTGGGCTTTGTAATGCTGCTCAAACTTTTCAAGGCTTCATAGATGAAGTAATACGCAATCTTGATTTCTGCTATGTGTTCATTGACGATATCCTGGTCGCATCTCGAGACGAAACCGAACATCTGGACCACTTGCGTCAACTATTTACGGAGTGGTGATTAACACGGCAAAGAGTGTGTTCGCAGCCAAAGAAGTGCAATTCTTGGGTTACTCAGTCAATTCAAGCGGAATACGACCACTTACAAACAGAGTTGAAGCAATCGAAAATTTTCCAAAACCATCATCTGTCCGAGACCTGCGTAGATTTTTGGGACTTGTTAATTTTTATCGACGCTTCATCCCTCATGCTGCCAGCATCACTGCACCATTGAACAGCTATTTGAAACGAAATCTGAAAATTACCAGCGAGCTCCAATGAAATGAAGAAACTGAACAAGCTTTCCACAACATGAAGAATGCTGTTGCAAATGCTGCACTCCTTGCACATCCCTGCTCAGATGCACCTCTTTCTCTAATGGTAGATGCATCATCGACAGCAATTGGAGCTTCAGTTCAGCAACTTGTAGAGGTAACTGGCAACTATTGGCATTTTACAGCCAGCAACTCTCTCCATCACAACAACAGTGGTCTGCCTATGATCGCGAACTCCTAGCCGCTTATGCCTCCGTTAAGAAGTTCAGGCACATGCTTGAAGGAAGACAGTTCATCCTATTTACGGATCACAAACCTCTGACGTTCGCTTTGAAGCGGAAGCCAGAGAAAGCATCACCTCACCAGTCACGTCATCTGGATTACATTGCCCAGTTCACGACCGATATTCGCCATATCCAAGCCGAAAGCAATTTCCCAGCTGATACACTGTCTCAAATTTCACTGATTGCTGAAGAAATCAACTTTCAAGCCTTGGCATGTTCACAGGAAACTGACGACGAAATTCAAACTCTCATTCAATCCGGCACTAGCTTGGTTCTGAAGAAAATACTAATTCCAAAGTCTACAGTTCATCTCATATGCGATGTCTCAACATCTCACGCTAACCCATTCGTGACGAAGAATTTCCGACAGCAAGCTATTGTATCTCTTCATAGTTTGTCGCACCCCGGTGTGAAAGCTACGATTCACCTGGTTAAGAAATCCTTTGTTTGGCCTGAGATCGATCGTGACTGTAGAGTATTTGTGCTTAACTGCATAGCCTGCCAGCGTAACAAAGTTACAAGGCATGTCACGGCTCCACTTGGATCATTCACTCTACCTAATCAACGATTCAAACATGTACATATTGACATTATTGGTCCACTGCCTCCATCCAATGGCTTCACATATTGCCTAACGGCCATCAACCATTTTTCATGTTGGCCTGAAGCATATCCAATCGCGGATACTACAGCAGCAACAGTGGCAAGAGCTTTCTTTAGTGAGTGGATTGCTTGTTTTGGAGTTCCTCAATGACTCATATCTGATCAAGGTCGTCAGTTTGAGTCTCACCTTTTCAAAGCTCTAACCATGCTCACAGGAACATGTCATATCCGAACAACAGCCTTCCATCCAGCCGCCAACGGAATAGTGGAACAATTTCATCGCCAGCTTAAAACTGCTATCAACTGTGACGCTTCAGACTGATGGACTGAAGATTTGCCTATAGTTCTCTTGGGCATACGCACTGCATACAAAGAAGACATCTGTGCAACTGCTGCAGAGTTAGTATATGGTCAGACAGTGCGATTCCCAGGTGAATTCTTTACAGATACTCCCAGTGACACCATCAAGGCATCAGATTTCATCAGGGATCTGTGAAACAGGTTCAGGCAACTCCGTCCTATTTCACCAAGGCCTCACAGTAACCGAAAGACTATTGTTTTTCGTGACCTTGAAAATTGTTCACATGTGTTTCTACGACACGATGCAGTTTGTAGGCCTCTACAATCTCCATATGATGGCCCCTTCAAAGTAATAATTCGTCATAACAAGACCTTTGACATTGAAATCCGTGGCATGCGAACAACTGTTTCTCTAGATCGGCTGAAACCTGCCTTCGTTGTTGACCCTGACGACTCCACAACAATGACCACCCCAACAAAACCTACTGCACTACAATCATATACAGAGGGGCTTGGAATTGTACAAGTTTTCCTTGAATTATATTCTGAATATTTGAGCTTAAAATAGTGTATTTTCTCTCTGATTTTATATATAACGTTATAATAATGAAGTAATAAGTATACTTTGTTAGTGAAAGTGTTAGCAGTTTGACTGCTTTTGTGAAATTGTGGTTTTGTACCATTTAAATATTGACTGTGACTGTTACTATTGTGTGTTGGTTAAACAAGGCAAGTTTTACTGTATTTTGACTACTTCACTTCGGATATATATTTTAATACTTTTAAGATCCTAAAGAATACATAAGGAATAATAGTGAAACTATGGAGGACATTGATAAGAGGACTGAAAGTGCTTTAATTGATTTACTTGAAGTTGCTGAAAAGAGTGGCAACATCAGAAACGATTTCAAGAAGAAAATAATTAAATCGGTAAGTGAGTTAAGGAAGGCATTTAATACTTTAAAAAAGGATGTGGAAACTAAAGAAAAAGTGATTAAGGAACTTCAAGCTGCGGTTAAGAAGCAAGAGGAAAATGATATGGCCTTATCATATAGAGTAATGGAAAGGGAGAAAGCTGCGCCATCTTTTGATTGGAAGCCAAGTTACGCTGATGCTAGTCGGAAAATTCCACATGAAAACATCGAAAAGAGATACAAACTTATTCTAAAATCCAAAATGAATGAATCAGCGGAAGCTATGAAGGTAATATTGAAAAACAAGGTTAATCCAACACAACTAAAGGTGGGAATAAGCTCACTAAAGGCTTTAAGGGATGGAAGATTGATTGTGGAATCTGAATCTAAGAGTGAAATAAATCTTTTAGGAGAAAAGATTCAAGAACAGTGTAGCCAACAGATAGAACTAAAAGTTCCTGAACTTCGAAAGCCATATGTAATTATTTACAATGTACCAGAAGAAATAACACCACAAAATGCAACTGAAACAATCATATCACAAAACGGAGAGCTTAATCTAACAGAGCAGTCAATAGTTCCTAAATTTATCACTAGGAATAGAAGAAACATCAGAAATTTGGTGGCGGAAGTCAAGACTGAAGCATGGAGATTGTTAGTAAACAACAGAAAGTTGAAATTAGGTTGGAATATATGTACTGTGGAAGACTATGTAAACATCAGTAGATGTTTTAAGTGTAATAAATTTAAACATAAAGCAACAGAATGTCGAGGAGAAGAAAAGTGCCCACTATGTGCAGGAAAGCATAAATTGAAAGAATGTAAAGCATCAGTACGGGAATACAAATGTAGTAATTGCATAAATCACAATGTGTATAGCAAAATCATTAAAGTCGAAAATCATTCCTCTCTGGACAAAAATAAATGCCCATGTTTACAAGCTGTTATTAGAAGGAATAGACAAAATACAGAATATTAAAATGGCTACAATTAAAGGACTAAGTGACAGATGATTTTACAGCAATAAACTTCACAATAGTAATGTCCATCTTAAGATAATTCAAATAAACTTACAGCATTCTAGAATAGCTACAGACAATTTAATGCAAGTAATAAATCAAAATAAAACGGATATTGTACTTATTCAAGAGCCATATATTATTAAGAACACAGTAGCTGGGATCAATAAAAGCTACAAAACTTTTACTTTTGGGGACAACAAAATTAGAACTGCTGTATTGATCATCAACAAACACGTTGATGTTATCTTCATATCTCAGCTATCAGATGGAGATGCCACAGTTGTAGAAGTGATTTACCAAAATACTAGGTTCTACATAGCTAGTATGTATCTGGACATTGAGGATGACATTAACATTGATCTGTATAAAATAGATAAGATAACATCTTATATCAAAGGAACGGGTCTTATAATCGCTATGGATAGTAATGCTAGATCAACAATATGGCATGATGTAACAATAAATACCAGAGGAAGAATAATGGAGGAATATTTAAATTCAAAACAGTTATATATTATAAACGAAGAAAGTGAAAATACAACATTTGAAAGCACTAATGGAAGAAGTAATATTGATCTCACTATCACTAACAGTGAGTTGTTGTCACGAATTGCAGATTGGGAATGCGGCAAAGACGAAAGTTGTTCTGATCATAGAATTATAAGTTACACAGTAAGTCAAAGAGCAAATCATAAAACGGAATATAACTTCCACGTCCCAAAATATATAGTAGATGATAACAAATTAGGAGACTTTGGCAAAGTACTAAGAACAATAGGAGTTCAGAATTTACCGTTTAGAAGAAGCAACTTAGAAGATGTAGATGAAGAACTTAGCAAATTGGTGAACATGGAAGATGATGTCGATAAAATAATAAAGCAGTTTGAAGAACATTTAACTGCAGCATGTAATAACTGTTTTAAGA
This sequence comes from Tenodera sinensis, assembly GCA_030765045.1. Classification (NCBI taxonomy): domain Eukaryota; kingdom Metazoa; phylum Arthropoda; class Insecta; order Mantodea; family Mantidae; genus Tenodera; species Tenodera sinensis. Next base: position 96,053,231 of record CM060961.1, on the reverse strand, counting down.
ATTGTAATTCATTAAAGAAAACAAACGAAAGAAAATCTATACCCTGGTGGACAAATGAACTAACCATAATGAGGAAAAGAGCAAATGCACTAAGAAAACGATATCAAAAGACAAAACAAGATGGTGTCTTAAGAGAAGAACGAAAAGCCTTGTATATAAAACAAAAAAGGGAGTATGAAAGAACTATAAGAAAAGAGAAATTAGATTCCTGGAAAAATTATTGCAGTCTAACTCCATCTAATAATCCATGGAATGCAGTATATAGAATAGCTACTGGCAAAATAAGAAAAAATTCACCATTAACAACTCTTATGAAACAGGACGGTTCAGTCACAACAGATTTAAAAGATACATTAGAATACATGCTGAATCATTTTGTACCAGAAGACAATGAAAAAGATGACAATTGTTATCACAAAAATATTAGGGAATTAATTAACAGACCAATCACAACACAGAATGATAAAGATTTTACTCAGAGAGAAATAAAAGATATTTTAAGTAGAATGGATGCAAGTAAAACTCCTGGAGAAGATGGAATTACAAGTAAAATATTACTTAAGGTCTTTAATGTGTTTCCAAAATATATGACAGCCATCTACAACAATTGTCTAACAAAAGGAAACTTTCCTAAGCAATGGAAGAAAGCCAAATTAATACCTATTGTTAAACCAGGAAAGGAAAAGAGTTCAGAAGTAACCAAATTCCGACCAATCAGTTTACTGAATGTAGGAGGGAAACTACTAGAAAAACTTTTAATCGACAGAGTAATGTACCATGCACATTCACAAAACTTAATGAATAACAACCAATTTGCTTTCACTCCACAAACATGCACACTAGACGCTGCAATGACAGTTAAAAAATACATAATGAAAATCCTGAAAGATCGCCAGATGGTAATTTTAACCAGTCTTGATGTTCAGGGAGCTTTTGACGCAGCCTGGTGGCCGAGTATATTGTATACATTGAGGGAATTTAACTGCCTGAGTAACTTATACTACCTTGCTAAAAGTTATTTCAGTCATAGAAGTGCAGTATTGACAGTTAATACTGTAAAACTTGAAAAAAATGTAAGCAAGGGATGTCCACAAGGATCTTGCTGCGGACCAGGCTTTTGGAATTTGCAATACAATTCGCTCTTGAATATTGAATACTCGAGCCATACAAAGGTAGTGGCATTTGCGGATGATTTATTAATAATAACTAGAGGAAAAACCAACTTGGAAGCCGAAAATTACAATAATGTAGACCTGAAAAAGATTGAAACGTGGGCTAAGAATAATAAAATTATTTTTAATGAGCAAAAGTCGAAAACAATGCTAATAACACGCAAACGTAGAGTGGAAAGGGATATAAGCATCTTTATCAATAACAGACAAATAAAACAAGTAGAAAACGTCAAATATTTGGGAATAATCATTGATAAAAATTTCACCTTTAATGATCACATTCAGTATGTAACAGAGAGAGCCAATAAATTGATACACATTTTATCTAAATCAGCAAAACTAGATTGGGGACTGAAACACCAGGCTTTAAAGACTATGTACAACGGTGCAATTTTACCATTACTATCTTATGCAGCTCCAGTATGGATAGAAGCCATTGACAGAAAATATAATGCAAATAAGTTTATAAGAGTGCAAAGACAAATAAATATCAAAATTGCTAAAGCATTCAGGACCACATCTACTGAAGCACTATCCATTTTAACGGGACTTACACCTATTACAATTAAACTTCAGGAAATCGCCAATGAATATACAATATTGAAACAAAACTCTGAGAACAAATTAGACAAACCTGTAGAATATAGGAAATGGTGTCATCCAGCTGACATACCAATAATAAAAGAAATAAATCAGAATAAAATGTATGCACTGGAAATTTATACAGATGGCAGTAAAACAGAAGAAGGAGTTGGTTCTGGAGTAGCAATTTATCATCAGAACAAACTGAAATATCAGCTACAATATAAGTTAGATAAACAGTGCTCCAATAACCAAGCTGAACAATTTGCAGTGTTGAAAGCATTAGAAACTGTTGAAAATATTTACTTAACTGAAGAAGATAACAAAACTGCAGCGATATACACGGACAGTAGAGTCATATTACAATCATTGCATAACTACAAAATTCACAGTTACCTAACAGAAGCAATTAGAACAATGTTAAAAATTTTAGAAAAACAAAAATGGAATATAGAAATTGGGTGGGTCAAAGCACACATAGGGATACAAGGTAATGAAATTGCAGACCAACTAGCAAAGAAAGCAATTATAAACGAAAAGGAATGCAGCTATAATGGACTTCCAAAGAGTTTTGTTAGAAGAACGCTAAGACAAGAAAGTCTAAAACATTGGGAAAGTCAATGGCAAGAAACAACTAAAGCTCAGGAAACAAAGGAATGCTTTCCTACTGTAGCAGACAGAATGAAGTTAAGGATAAATCTAACGGCAAACCTTACAACACTACTGACAGGACACGGAAGACTTAAAGCATACTACTATAGGTTCCACATCACAGATGACCCAAGTTGTTCCTGTAATGGAGGAGAGCAAACAACAGACCATATATTATATGACTGCAGAAATCTATAGGAAAAAAGAAGAACGTTCAGAAGGAAAATAATTCAAAGAAGAGGAAAATGGCCACCAACTAAAGTCGAAATTGCTAAAACTTATTTTAAAGAATATGTTCAGTATGCCAATGCAATTGATCTGACAAAAAATAATTGAACTGTATAAATCTAAATAATTATTCATGTTAATTAATATATGATTATCAGTTTACTTTGTAAGCAAACCCAACATGTAGTATTACATATTGTAATGGAACATGTAGAGCAATAAAGAATCTTTAAAAAAAAAAAAAAAAAAAAAAACTACAATCAAAAGTGACAGACCCTATTCACCTCCACATGTGGTAACTCGCTCTGGACGACATGTTCGTTTCAACAAGAAGTACTCTAGTTGAATACTCATGGGGGAGTACTGAGGTCTATGCCATTTTATGCAACAAAGACTCTATGCATATTTTTAGTTAATCTTTTGTTTTTCTATTGTTATTCCAAAAACTTGGGTACTTGACTGGTAATAAATATGTTGTGTAGTATTACTATTGAATTTATTGAATGCATCCTGAGCCATAATACTTTCACCCACATTAAATTTGAATCCATGGTATTTTGTAGCCCTCTATTTCAGGCTTCTACTGTATTGTTAATTTAATAATGGATCCATGGAACTTTCATGTGTCATCACTTATACAATCACAGTTGACAATAAGCATGGAAAGGGTAGAATGAGACTGAAAACTTCAATGCCATAGCTGGGATTTGAACCACAGATCTTCTGGTCTCCATTTGCCCATTCTTACCACTGAGCTACTATGGCCAACATGCCAACACAACATTAAATTCTCCAAACATCTCACAAACAGCCTTGTACTTACTTTTATTCTTAACATCCTAAATACAACAAAGCAAAATATTTACATTCAATATCCAGCTAATAGATGCTACCAGTTTGTCTTCTCTCTTTTTCAGTCATTTTCAATGTGGCACTTGTGAGGAACTAAATTACTATTTTTAACATGTTTCCTTTAGTAGCACACTTAACGTATCAGCCCTTCTACATTCATTAATGGGACAATTTTTTCATGGTTTAGCACACAAACAAGCATTTAGAGTGTACTGGTGATTTACATAGTTTGCCATTGAACAAGTAGGGAAGGCTTCGTTACGTCACAGGAGAGGATGGAGGACTGAAGTGTTTCCTCTAAGCAGTGCACCCATGCAATAGAGATAAATTGTAAAACAAAAATCATAGCACATTAGGAACATTAGTTATCCATATGAGCTGAGACTGAAAATACCAGAATATAATAACAGCACCCATATCAATTATTATCTCTGTACAATTGCTATCCCTATTTTATGTGTTACCTGATCTCTTAGAAGCATGAGACCATTATCACCATCAGAAACTTGCAAGTTATGTGTTACTTGTAAAGGTCGCTCTCCTGGTTGAAGTTTAATCACATATTTGGATGGAAAGTATCCTATTCGTCCCAAACACTTTCCCTTCCACCAATCTTGATCTGAAGTGTCGATTACAGTAACTTTATAACCAGCCCTATAATGCAAAGTAATACATGGATTAATGCTAATAGCATTTAAGACCATAACAGAAAAGGTTGCTTCAGCATACTAAAGCTAATTTAGGTTGTCAAGTTTCACCTGTAGCCTCCAGAAGCTGTGCAACAGTGCTACCATAGTTGCTTTGACATGACACTGATGCCCATTTTGTAACTTTATATAGGTAATTTCATCGACATAATAAATTATTGTTTGGCTCAACTATTTGGCATCTTGAATCACCTGCATATATCTTTGTAGGCACAGTTTTCATATTTGTAGATTCATCATAAAACAGCTCTAATAATTCAGACAGAAATATCACATCATTCGCCCCAAAACAAGGCTGACTTACGGTATAAATATAAACACCCTAATGTATATAAACAATTAGCATCATAAACATATGTAATGCATGCATATAAATAGTATTAGGACAATGTAATTTATTTAGGAAAGTAATATGTAAATATGTAGTTAGGGCTAGAATAAGAAGTAATTTCTGTAACATATTTTGTATTGTAATAAGATTTAACATTGAAAACTGCCTTAAAGGAAATGATTTAGAAGCTTGAAAGTGTGCAGGACAGGAGCAAGCAGAAAGTTTTATGACTCTGTGGTAGCAGTGCCTTTGTAATAAGTCCAAGGGGAATCTTCCATTCTTCCTTTGTATATTAATTGGTGTGACAAAAAAGAAAGAGACAAAGAACTCTTACAATATAATATGGGGAAGCCCCAATTTCACGCTGAAAATTGGTAAGTGGAGATATCGCTTACCCAATGAGGACAAATCTATGAGCTCCAAATTCAAAATTTCATTAGTGGCATGTGCCAGTTGCCAATAGCATTGCATCAGGTTGGGAAGGCATAATCCCTTATATAGAGGAGTAGAGAGGAAATCGAGGAAGTTCTTCGAAAATCTCAGACATGTGTGCACACTAAAATTGCCGTATAAGTACATGCCAAATTAGGTAGTGAGCCAAAAGGAGTTCCAGTGCTGAAGGCATATATAATCATGTCATGGATAATTAATCAGTAATGGTCTTTTAGTTATTCAACATCAACAACTTTGCATAAGAGCGGAGTTGAGAAAACATTCATGGGCAGTATTCTGGCATTAATAAATGTTTGTGTGAGCGAAAAAGGTGTATGTATAAAAGTGCCTCAAATAGATAGATGTCTAATCTCTTGAAACCAAGGTGAAGGATATTGTTTGCATCTCCCACATCCACTCCCTAGATCAGCGGTTTCCTTTACCAGGGAATGAGTACTCAGCTTATAAGAATTTCCAGAAAGATGCAGCAAGTCGAAGCTAAGGAAAAGAAGAAGAGCTACCACAGCATCAAATCCAGGACTTCAGAATCGACCTCCTGGTAGGAAACAGTTTTACTGATGAAGTAACCCCGTCAACACAACGCCCAATGTCATAGGGTACTATGCCAAGATTGCGCTCAATAATGTGAGGCTCAACAACACAAGTTAGGTTACCTTATCAAAATACAGAATTTTTGTCCTCTTCACCTTTATACTTAAATATTAGAGCATCATCTTGTTAAAGCTTATCATAAGATCATGTTTTATCTTAAGCAAATTGAAATTAAGTTTTTGTTCACCTAAGCTTTTTCTTCCCTTAATAGTTGTAAATTTTAAGTCAATATCTTACAATAGAATTCTAAGAATAAATGGAGTTCCAATGCTGTAAGTGCAAAGGAGAGGAAAATGATAAAGTGTATCAGTAATTTCCATACTTTTGGTAGGTTTAATGTCCACTTTTACTACATGCGGCACCACAGGCAGTTATACTGATAATACATGGAAAGAAAATAGAGCACTGGTGGAATGAGATGGCGGGGAACCTGCCCTAGCGCTACTTTGTCCAGCACAAAGTAATGTCCATTTTAGAAGCATTTGCAATATAAGCAAAAGCTATTTGTATATGTAAATTTACATGAATAAAGCAATTTTACATTAAACTTTTACCTTTAAATAATAGTACAGCAAGCCAATAAAGGTTTTAATCCAGAGATTTCTGAGTTTGAATCTCGGATGTGGACTTTACTCTTTGTTTCTAAGGATGGTGGAGATAACAGAATAATGAGTTAGCAGCTTTCATCCAGTCGATACATCTTAACTGGAAAATTATTTCAGTTTTATCTGAAATATTATTTAAGCTGAAATTTAAATCTTATACAAAATTTATTTTAAGCTCAGTACAACCAATACATTTGAAAGTCTTGTAGAACATGTTACTTTATCTAGTGTTGTATTACATTGTCAGGTATATAAAACACATATACAGTTCCAAAGAGTCATCCATTAATTCACACATAAAGTCATTATTGTCTGTTTTACCAAGACCGGGTTCTTGAACATTTTCAATCAGTGGCTCATAAAGGCCCTATTTTGTATTTTGACACCAGTGCTCACCATAGTGGATTTAAAGCAGTTCCTTGACAATTTTATGTACAAGGTTTATTTGCAATGGTAGAACACAATTTTTTATGTATTATTTTTTATCTGTAACTTCTATGGTCATATTGGGTACTTTGACTTTATGAATGACTGATGGTGTTAGTAATGTCTTCATTGTTTTTATTTCAATATTTTTGTTAGTAAACATGTTCAAATTCACTCCCATGTTCTAGTTTCCAGCTCTGTGGGAGGTAGAGAAACAATTTTAACGAAAGAAAAACTCCACTATCCCAGCCAGGGATTAATCTGGGACATCTTGGACTGAAAGGACAGAACAGTGATCACTTAGTACAGCAGTCAGCTTGTTCAATTGTGTTGACAGAAGCTTATAGCATGCATATAAAATATACTCGCATTGTTGTTATTGTTATTAGGTCTTTTGAGTATGTACCTCCTGCAGCGAGCAAACTTAAAGTACCAAGTGTTTGACTTCAAAATATTTTCTGCTTCAGTTTCTGTATCAAATATTTCACAATCTTGGATTACAGATAGATGTAAACTTCATTGCTCCTCCAGAAAAGCTTTCAATGATTTACAATATTGTAGTAACAATTAATTTTGATTAGATCAAGTCTTGTTCACACGAAACTTGAAGCAGTTTCTTCCTTAGCCCTCTAAAATAATACCATCAGGCAAAAGAGGAGCATCAAGGAGCTGACTGCACTTGTTTAATCAACAACTACAATGAAACATGGTAATGATCAAGTAGATTGTAATGTGTAGAGAAGTATTTGCAGTGTAAAAGAAATGCTAAGTACTATAACAAAGTTTTGAAGACTAAGTAAGGGATGTATAAGTACTTACATTTATAAAATTGATACCGAAATTTAGATTTCCAATCGAATGGGCTTGATAAAGACACGTTTTAATTTAATTGCCGGATGTGAGATTTGCGATAAGTGTTAAGTAATAACATAAATAGATAATAGAGCAGGAAGTGTTGTAAGGTGAGCAAGATATGAGTAAATAATAGTCGTTAAATTTGTAGGATAAACACATTATTGGTTTGAAATTAATGAGTCATGACGTCATACCATATAGTTTGAAATCAGTCAAAATTCAGGTTTGCCAATCTTAAAAGTCACGCGATATATTTAATAAAATATAAAGTAAACATCGTTTAATCCTAAAAAGGTAATTATATATTCGAAATTCATAAAAGAACATGTTATAATAGAAAGGGACATTTCTAAATTGCGGGAAAAGGAAATAGCATTTTGGATACGAGGCTTTCTTGGATGACGTCATGACATTCAAAATTGGAGAGAACGTTTTTCCTAGTGTGGGTACGCGAGAAAGCGTCTGGTCACTACTCAGCCCAGACCAGCACTGCAAGTTATGCTGTGCAGACGTGAGTGCGATTCCTCTACATATAGAATCGGCATAACTCCCGAAAGTATCTAAGATGTAATAAACAATATACAAAGGTTTTCTTGGGTATTCTATAAAACACCTGCGCGTACCCGAGATAAATAAAGAGATCTCAACCTGAGCTAGCGGGAACGAACCAAATCAACGGGCGACAACGAGACCAACGACATTTACGCATCAAATGGCGACACAACGAGAACCGAACAACGACTATTAGCTTCAAAATATTCTAGTGGAGATGTGACAAGTTACACAAGTGAAGAAAAGGAACAATTTGAAAAGAATGTTAAGTTTGGGAATCTGTATTCAGGAGCATACACTATGTTCAATTCAATTAAAAGAATAAGATTAGAAATTAATCAGTAAATAAAGTATTATTTAAAAAAAGGAGATCCTTGCATTTCCTCTGCACCAATACCCCTTCGTGATAAGACTAAACTGACTAGCTGACTGATTGCTTCATGATTGATACCCGATTGCTTCAAACTGCTTGTTCAGTTCTATGTATAAGGCTGAACATCAAAAGCTTTTTGTAGCATGCCCACATGTAGGAAAATCTGACAGCCTTAGAGGCCTATATCTGCGGAGAGCAGAAATTCGTTCTCCCTCCTCTTCACCTTTCTCTCTCTGTCACTAATGTTTAACATAACCTACTAAGTTCTTTCTTTCTCTACTTGATTACCCTCACCTTATGTAGGACTTACACTCCCCAGGACTTACAAGCCAGTGCCTAAGGTCAGGTGCCCGCTGGAGAGCACAGGAACCTATGGACTGGATAGAGTGAAGTCCTGGAGGCTGGTGGTCAGTCAAGCACCAGGTATGAGAATAAGGAAGAGGATGGTATGAAATGCAGGCAAAATTGATGATTATAAAAGTGATAATGGAGCAATTGGTGAAATGAGTGGCAGGAGAAACTGGAGAACCCAGAGAAAACCTGCCCTAACACTGCTTTGTCCACCATGAATACCACATGTGGGTCCCTCGGATCAAACCCAGGTCACCTAAGTGGTAGGTGAATGATCTAACCACTTGGCCACAGTGCCGCCATAACCTGCTAAGTTGTTATATTAAAATGTAAGTGTAATAGATAAAATGTATAATAGGTCCTAAAATAATGTAATTTGAATTTATGTATTTATTTATATGGCTGCTTACAATGTGACAATAACTTTCAAATGATAAGAAAATACAGTATGCAAGAAAATATTGAACTAACCTGAGCTGTTTAGCTTGAGATTTCCTTCATTTCTCAGGAAGAGATTTTCTCTTCCTTGCTTGGAAGAGAAAATTGGTGTCAGATTGAAAAGTAGCTAAAAGCCATCCAGAGGAGGCTGCCTTATTAACACAGTATAGCGAGTTGTTCTGAGTTGCATTTTTAAGGATGATCATAATTGAAAATGGAAAAAATAGGTTTGCATGCACTGGGATATTTCTATAAAACCCAAATATTTTTAGAGACTTTTCACAGCCAGTGTTACAACACTAAATGAAGAAAATAACACTGTGCTTATGGTTGACTTGGAAACATCACAAGTTTGACAGAACTCTGTCCCACTCCTACATGGGGGAGAAAGCCCAAAAAGAACACATCAAAAGAAACTAAAGATGAAATTCTTCGGACTTTCCTTTCAAGAGGGCATTAGAAGAATAGTAAATCAGGAAAATAAGTCAACCTAAGCTGAGTTCAAGTGTTCATATGTGGATGGGAATTGAGACTCCCTGTTTCATTGAGTCACCCACTCAATAGCTCATAGTTCATCACTCTGGATGGAAGGGTGAAACTTCAGGATGTTGGGGTTTTCCTTGGGTTGCTCTTACATGGATGACTCTTATCTATGTATTAGGGTGTGGGGGCATCCTGGATCTGGTATGGAAGTTTCTTAGGAAAACACTTGACTGTATAAAAAACAATTTATTTTCCCAAAATGCTGTTTTGATACCATAATAACCAAAGTGTGTGGAAGAAGGTATTTTCATGTCTCCACAGACCTTCATTTGCTGACGATGTAGTCATTTGGACTTCAGGCTCTCCAAAAAAACCTGAATTAATTAAAGACAGAATAGAAACAGCCCTAAACAAAGTACATGAATGGAGCTCCATAAACCTCATGACTATCAATGTGGAAAAAACAAATTATGAATTATTTACACTAAAATACAAACCAGTTAATATTAACATAAATTATAATAGTAAACCACTCAAAGCAGTTGATGATGCCAAATACTTAGGAATCACTTTCGACAGAAAGCTAACTTGGAAAAAACATATAACAAACATCTCAGAAAAGGTTGAAAAGAAACTGCAAATCCTGAAAAGGTTAGCTGGTGCTAAATGGGGCTGCTCAAGGAGAGTCCTTAACACAACATACAAAATGTATGTTAAACCAAACCTCTTGTACTGTTCTGAAGCTTTAATAACAGCAGCAAATGCTAACATCAATAAACTTGAACAAATACAAAATCAGGCTCTTCGCCTAATCACTGGAGCAGTTAAATCCACACCTATTGATGCCATGCGTGCCTTAACACGGACACGAAGCTGCAGACTCACTTGCAAAGAAAGGCACAACAATAAAGCAAAAATCTAAATTCAATTTCTCATATTCCTCAATAAAACGCTTGATCATTAAAAAATTTTCTCATTCATACCTACAAGAAATAGAAACAAATGCCAAAGATAAAAAATGGATTACACTACTTTCCAACCCAGATATAATCCCCCAGAGACCAAGGAAAACCGCGGTTGCAGCCTTCCGACTATTGACAAATCACGACTGCTTAGCAAGTCATCTCTACAGAATAGGTACCTCAGCCTCACCAATATGTGTCCTGTGTAACAATCGAGCAGAAATGAACGAAGACCACTTGAAGACCTGTGAAGCATTAAAATCAGAAGAAACTACAGTTCAAAAGTATTGGAAAGCACGAATGCTAATGGCTTCATTGCCAGATGCAAGGCACTAGAAAACAACAACATATTTGAAACTGATATTAAAATCTACAGTGCTGACTTAAAAATCCTGCTAGTGTTAAAAATGGCTGTATATTTGCTGCTGCAGGAAACCTATCACTATCTGGCAATGATGGATTTAACTGGTAGCAGCAATGCACCACACAATGAATTTAAGTTGAAAGTGATGTGTGTTATGGGTAACAGTACAATATTTTTGGTAGTAGCTAATTTCATGAATATAATGTCATTTGAAAATTTAAGAATTGAAAACTACTAGGAACTCGTAAAGTACCTATAGAACTAAACTATTCCTGATAGCCACATAATGGTTTCTTTTGACATTAAAGCTCTTTTTACAGCATCCCAGTGGAAAAAATACCTACACTTATTAGGAAATGGTTGACTCCGACTATAATAGAACTCATGGAAATAAACGACATCACCACTTTACGAAAATTTGCACAAAGAGTAATTACTTCACATTTGACAACAAATTCTACAGACAATTGTAATCAAAAGGATTAACAATGGGGAGCCCATTGTCACCATTTTTAGCAGACATGCACATGAGCTTTTTTGAAACTCGCATAGAAAAACCTTTCCACATACGTTCAAATTTTGGAGAAGATACGTGGATGATATTTTCACCATAATTCCCCAGATAAAGGAGTACTAAACCTGCAGGACAACCATATAAAATTTACAATTGAAATAGAAGACAACACATTACCTTTCCTGGACCTCAAAATTACTTTATGAGATATAGATGGTATAAAATTTGGAATATATAGAAAGCCCACATATGTAGATAATTGCATAAAGAAAAGCAGTTGCAACCCAGCTTCACACCAAGTGGTAGCATTTAGATGCTTGATTTACCGGTTATATAACATCCCTTTAAGTAAAGAGAAATTTCTGAAAGAGCAACATATACAAGACATTTCAGTACCAAATGGATTCAACCCAGCCACCACTAGGAACATGTCCAAAAATGTAGAAAAGCTCAAGATAATTTCACAAACCACTACATTTACATCACTTACAAATAACAACTGGAAAGTTACAAAATTCACTTACCATCCCTGGACCTTTAGGAAATCTGAAAGAATCTTCAAAAAACTAAACATAAGACTGGCACCACAAAACAAATGCAATTTAAAAAATCTGCTGAACAAGCAACTTAACAGAACTAGCCCATATAATCTTAAATCTGGAATTTACCAGATCAACTGCAATGGCTGCGAAAAAAGCTACATAGGGAAAACAAACGAAATTTGGAAATCAGACTAAAGAAACACCAGAGAAATATAAAATTGAAACAAACTGAAAAGTCTGCTGTGGTACACCACTTTTGAACTGAAAACCACAACATTGACCTTAATATAAAATTGTTAAAATCTCTAAATTCACCAATAGAACTGAGCATTTGGGAAAAAATGTGCATACAATAATAAAGCCATTAACCTCGAAATCCCAGCATTAAATGAAGTGTTAAAGCTCTGTGCCCCTAACATCAGATAGCAGCATGATGATGGTAGCAGAGAGAGGGAGTAGGAGGATAGCGCCAGTCACCCAGTGACTGATGATGGGATTGAACGATCCAGAAAACATTTCCAGTTTTTAAAATATTTTAAGTGAAGGTAAGTGTAAAAAAGTGACTCAAAATGACCTCAAACAGCTAGTTTCATTCCACTTAAACACACATTCCACTTAGACAGTGAAACTTTTCAAATATAAAGTAAATGAGTCAACCTATAGTCACTTACAGTTTCACTTACACTTATTTCGCGTTGAAAAAAAAAAAAGGTGAAAAAAAGCATTGGTATGATGCGAGCTATAAACTGAAAGTACAAGGACCATGTTTTAACTTCCAATAGAACATGAAGTCAAAGCTAATGTGAACAGCAAAATGGTTTCATTTACAAATGTTTGTACATTGTCAAGCTACTTTTCAACATAATCATGAGGATTAAAAAGCTTTGTCATACTTATGTACCAGCTCCCCAATACTTTCTACAAAAGCACTTACTGCCTGTTTCTGGAGCCATGTCTGTACGGTGTGCTTAAGAACATTGGAGTAGAAATATCCCTCCAAACAGTTTTTCATCTGTAGGGAAAGGTGATGGCCACCTGGTGCTAAGTCTGAGCTGAAAGGAGGCTAATCAAACATTTCCATCCCTGGTCATCATCATCACCAACATTTGCTCAGTCATCTCCAACTTTACTGCGCTGTTATCGCTCATAAAGTTTTCACCATGAACACAGCTCTTCTGTGGTGCTTTTCTACTATATTATGCACCTCTTCTTGTACAAACATATCAGTGCACAATTCATACCTGGCAAGGGAGCCTATTGTAACACACATCTTTAAGTGCCCTAGCCAAGCTTTAGTTAAACCAATTAAGTTTGGCAGTCATGGGCATCATGAAGGAAAGGGGGCAAGGGGCCTCCCCCTAGGAAATTAATAAATTTAATATGCAGTCAATTACTATTAAACTATTGTTTTAATTTTGATAAAGAACAACTTTTATTTAGAACAAATAATATGTTTATCCATAACAAATGCTATAACTCATATCTTTTGACAACAGAATAATGTACTAGTTTTGTTTGATTGCAAACTTCCGGCATATGCCCCCTCTGAGAAAAAAGTCTGCTGATGCCCACATGGCACTGAGGCTAATAGTGTTAAGAAGATGGCCAATCACACTGTGTGATTACACACCTCCTATCCCTATTTGGGCCATCTGGTGGCACCATCGGAAGTTGCAAAAAAATAGCCCTTGTAATAGCACATGCAGAAGAACATGGAAACAGGGCAGTTGAGCAGCATTTTTGCCCACCACCAACAGAAAAAACCATTTGTAATTGACGGGCTAGTAAAGAAGAACTGAAAGAAATGAGAAAGATCAAATGTGTGAGACAGAATATTGACCAATAGAAAATCGTTCATATAAATGTTCTTTTAAGAGTGTATAAATTTCTAGTTCTTGTTTGGGTGTATCAGGGACTTATTTTTCAATATTCAAGATAGCCAATGTTTTCTTGTCACTTTGTGTTCAACCAATAAAAACTATTTGCGCGGATGAATACAAAAGAATGGCGGTGTTGCGTCAGAGAGACGCCAAGGACTATTTTCATTAGCGTCTGTATGCTCATGATGATAAGACGTGTGTTTGGTAGTGTGTGAACATGGAACTTTCACCAAACTTTTATCCTGTGTAGATTCTACTAAATCATGATTGTGAAAGTCTTTGATTAATTAATATGGTGCTGAGAGTGTAAAATAACGAAGTGTTGATGAATAAACGAGTTGTGATAAAGGAACATTGATTTATGCATTCCATTCTGTAACCACGACCCTGAAGATAGGAATCGCGTCTGCTATCACAGTATTTCATCTTTCAGTAAGAACATTATTCCTGTTGTTATGTAATAATCATTATAAAAACAGCACCAAAATGGCTTACCCAACGTGGAACGCGAATTTAGAATGGAATGCAAAATTACGAAAATTGAAATTACAATAAACATCAAAAGACGCCATCTCATCGCGCAGGAAAAAGACGCCATTAGACCATCGTTTGATATCAACGATACATCGGAACATCGACACACGAAGAATCAACGTGGGAAAAACACCGGAGATCATCTAGCGAAGCCAACTGCCCAGGAGACGTAAATAACTGGACGAAGAACCAACGGAAAAGGAAGTAGGATCAAAATTTTTTGTTTTTACATACATTTTATTTCCATTTTTTATGTTACTGAGAAGCGGCAAAGTAGTGGGACTTTTAACCTTAAATGAATTGAATAAAGAAATTAAAATGTCGCGAAAAGAGATAGAAACAGAAGTGGGGGAAGGGGCAGATAGGCCTAGTTATCAGGTAGAATTAGAAAGTGAGGAACAGCTAGCAATAAGCAAAGACCAAAGGTTATTAATGATCATGTTTGAAAGACTAGAACAGAAAATGGAACAAAACAAGGTAGAATTAGGTCAGAAAATGGAACAAAATAATGCAGAATTAAAACAGGACATAGAACAAAGTTTAGGTCAGAAAATGGAACAGAATAGAGCAGAATTAAAACAGGACATAGAACAAAGTTTAGGTCAGAGTATAGGTCAGAAACTGGAGGAAGTGAGACAGAACTTAGAACAGAAAATGGAATTAGGTAGACAGAACTTAGAACAGAAAATAGAATTAGGAAGACAGGAGTGTAAAGAAAATATGAAAGTAATGGAAACTAATTTAAAATTAGTACATAAAAAGTTAAATGAAACAAAGGAAGCCTTAGAAGCTAGGATAGAAATCGTAGGAGATAGGATGGGAAAAATAGAATCAGAAATGAGAGAGAATAAGATTGTATTAGAAGGAGAAATTGCTAGGTGTAGAGAGGAAATAACAGAATGTAATGCAAGTGTAGACTGTAAGATTACAAATGTAAAAGCAGAAATAACTGAGGAATTAAGGAAAGAGATTGAGGTAGTAAGGAAAGACATTATTAATGAAACTGTAGAACAAATTGTAATTCCTAAAATTAAGACAATGAATGATGTGATGCATTCACAACAGGATGCTATAAATGATATGAAACAAAGCCACTTAGAAATAAAGAATGACTTAAAATCAATTTGTGAAGAAATGAAAAAAGGGAAAGAAAGTTTGGCTAATGTAAATGATGTTGTGAATGCATTACAAAGACAAGATGATCTAGATGTAAGTAATGTACAAGATGAGAGTTACTTGAATAATGTACAAAGTGTTGACTCACCATACAGAGAAAGAGGTTCACAACCAAACAATGACAGGACACACAACACATGTTACACCAACAGCATATTACATGAAATCACACCACCTACATTTGACGAGGAGAAGGGAGACAATCCAAAACTCTTTGTTAAAGAGATGGAAGAATATTTTAAAGTGAAAAGGATACCAAATGAGCTTAGGATGATGATAGTTAAGAAAAGCTTAAGAAACAAGGCGTTAGATTGACTCAGGTTAACACTAGCTGGTCATGAGTCGTATAGCTCATTCAGAAATTTATTCCTATCAAGATATTGGGGCCCAGCTAAGCAAAACCAAACTAGGGTAGAGCTAGCGACAGGTAGATATGATCCAACCAAAGGATTATCGCTAGTCGATTATTTCATGAAAATAGCCAACAAAGGAAAGCTATTAGATCCCAACTTGTCGGAAGCAGAACTAATTACCAGCATAACAAGACATTTCCCAGACACAGCTAGGCCAGTAGATTTTGCAGATATGATAGAATTGCTGACAGCCTTCGAAACACAAAATGGTCGGCCTAATGAGCATAGACATAGGAACGGTCACCCAAACTCACCCATCTTAAACCGGAGCACGGCTACGAACAACCAGAGTGAGGGAGAACATAGAAATACTAGGAGCACCCATGAAAGGCGGAGAGGGGCACACCATTTCCCACAACCACATAATCATGGTGAGAGGATGGAGAACACAAGACAGCAGTACCACGACACAATACCGAATGGTGAATCGAGATACAGAACATATACATATGATCGTGGAAGACCAGGAGACCATACCCATCAAGTGAATCACATACGATTCAGTAGGGAACACTTGAACAACCACAGACCGTCATATGACAGAGGTTCACGCCAAAGGAGCAGAGACCAATGGTACACTGACAACATAAGACAGCAGGAAGTAGATCAAAATGTGCCAAATAGGGCAGATGCTGCACAAAATGCAGAAACAACCACCACCACCAACACTCAGGGAAATTACAACAACTAAGTTCGTCCCAACCGAGTGAATCACAAACAACATAATCTCAGCAACTTACAATTGACATCAACACCATGATGGCTACACGAAGAGAGAGATGGAACCACTGGTCATAACAAAACAGCTGGGTGACCACACTGAAGCTAATAGTCGTTGTTCGGTTCTCGTTGTGTCGCCATTTGATGCGTAAATGTCGTTGGTCTCATTGTCGCCCGTTGATTTGGTTCGTTCCCGCTAGCTCAGTATGAGATCTCTTTATTTATCTCGGGTACGCGCAGGTGTTATAGACTACCCAAGAAAACCTTTGTATACTGTTTATTACATCTTAGATACTTTCGGGAGTTATGCCGATTCTATATGTAGAGGAATCGCACTCACGTCTGCACAGCATAACTTGCAGTACTGGTCTGGGGTGAGTAGTGACCAGACGCTTTCTCGCGTACCCACGCTAGGAAAAACGTTCTCTCCAATTTTGAATGTCATGACGTCATCCAAGAAAGCCTCGTATCCAAAATGCTATTTCCTTTTCCCGCAATTTAGAAATGTCCCTTTCTATTATAACATGTTCTTTTATGAATTTTGAATATATATTTACCTTTTTATGATTAAACGATGTTTTCTTTATATTTTATTAAATATATCGCGCGACCTGAATTTCAAACGTGAATTTAAACTATGTAGTATGACGTCATGACTCGTTAATTTCAAACCAATAATGTGTTTATCCTACAAATTTAACGACTATTATTTACTCATATCTGGCTCACCTTACAACACTTCCTGCTCTATTATCTATTTATGTTATTACTCTACACTTATCGCAAATCTCACATCCGGCAATTAAATTAAAACGTGTCTTTATCAAGCCCATTCGATTTGAAATCTAAATTTCGGTATCAAATGCCCCCATTTATGTTATTTTATTATTTCATAATAAAATAATGTAAATGTCTTGCCCGAAAGAAAATTAAAAATTACTGCTGTATTTTGAATAATCGGCAACACTCCCATTATATACAATTTTCAATTACACTGTTTTTGAAATTGGTTATTAACACATTTTCTCCTTAATCTTTTTAACATGACAAACAATTGTACACTTGACTAAACATTAATCCTTAAATACTAATTACAATATGTTATGGTTTCTTCCGTGACACTTTTATATAAAGGTTAAATTTCAAGAGTCTTTCTTTATACTTCCTTCTTTTAGTTCATGTTTGCTCACTTCGCTCTCACTATCACTTGCACTGTGATTTTTCACTTTTGTTATTGTAACACATATCTGTACTAGATCCTTTAAGCACTAAAATGTACATATATTTATATAAATCCATTACACTCTTCAGACAAGTTCTTTCTTTGTCTTTCTGTGATAACTATCTATACATCTAAATATTTTAACAAATGTTTACAAATTAAATATTCTGTTTTCTCTCTATGCGGAGATGAACATTTTAACAATCTTTCTGAAGCTGTTATTGTGAGCTCTATACAATATATTTTTAAGCTCTTGGTAGTATATAGCAATTCACATTCTGCATTTTTCATGAATATGTAAGTACCTGACCAATATATGGTTTTCAAGTAAGCTAACATTTAAATTTTATCTCAAAGCTGATTGGGCGCCAATAGACAATGACACTTCCAATTTTTCTTTTACATTAAATCAAGGTTCCAAGGCACCACACGGTTTCTTGCATGGTCGAAGGAGTTGTTTATGCCATCTTCCCAGACATTTTTCATTTTTAACATCTTTTAATTCATAGGTATGATAACCAAATTTTGATATAATTTCTGCAGGACCTTTATATAACAATTCCATCCTTTTGTTCCTACCTCGCAAGGCACTTGATAACTTATGGTCTTTAACTAGTACCCAATCGCCTATCTTAGGTTCCCATTTATGTTTTCTACTCTTTTTCTTTAATTTTCGCTTCTCTGCCTTTTTCTTGATTCGTTCAAAAGCAATTTTCGCTCTTTCTTCTTCACTTAACTGAATGTCATTAATTTTCAGTGTTTTTGGTACCCCGATCAATATTGGTTCGGGTTCAATTCCTAACATTAATTTTATTGGTGCAAACCCAGTAGTTACATTAATGGTGTGATTGATAATCTTTTCTATCAATGGACAATATTTCACCCAATCCTTGTGATTATGATGTGTAAGTACACGTAAATAAATTCCTATATCTCGGAGGACACGTTCTGTTGGATTCCCTGAGGGAAAGTATGAGGAACAATGATATAACTTTATCTCATGATTTTCTAGGGTTTCTTTAAAGATTTTGCTCTGATGAACTGTAGCATTATCTGTTAATATTGCCTGGATCTTGCCATATTTAGGCACATAATCTTTTATTATCTTTCCTACACATGTTTTGCTGCTGATATTCCTAACAGGATAAATTTTAATAAATTTACTAAAAACATCATGAAGAACAAACATATATCTACATCCAAATTGTCCTACTGGTAGCTCACCATGTGCATCAGCAGTAACTAGTACATTTTTCCCTTCTCTTATGATTGTCTGAGGTTCTATATCAAATTTGATATTAAATGGTTTGGCCCTTTGACATAAATCACAGCTTGAACATATTTTTCTCACTTTCTTTGCCAAATGTTTTATATAAAAATGGTCACTAATTGCCATGATTAGCTTTTCACTACCTGTATGAGCTAGTGTTTTGTGATAAGCAAGTATAAGTTTCTCTTGTAAAGCTTTTGGTACCATTACTTTCCATTTAGGTTCAATTTTTCCATGAACTTTATAGATTTTTCCCTCATAAATACCTATATTATCTTTTAGATTTTCTGTGATTGGTTGTGCCTTTTCTCTCAATTTCTTAAGTTCATCGTCCTCTGTCTGTAATTGTTCCAAATTTCGAAATTCTTTAGCTAATTGACTCCCTTCTAAGGTTTTCAAATATAGTATGGTTACATCATGTTTGTTGTCACTAATTGTATCTGGTATTGTGTAATTAGTTTTCATCCTTGATAACAAATCACTAAAAATATTTTGACTTCCTGCTATGTGTTTGATTTCTATGTTATGGGATGTGATTTCATGTATATATCTAGAAATACGTGTGCTTGTGAGTTTGCAAGAGTTCATAAATGCCAAACTAACATGATCTGTGTAAACTATTACTGGGTTGTTATATACATATTGCCTAAATTTTACAAGTGCAAAGTAAATAGCTGCTATCTCCTTTTCTGTAGTGCAAGCCTGTGACTCAGTCCTTGAAAGCCCTCTTGAAGCTACAGCAATGAGGTGATCTTTTCCTTCCTCATCTTTTTGTAATATGACACTACCATACCCAAGTCCTGAAGCATCCGTATAAATTATGTAGGGGAGATCTTCCCTAGGTTTTTCCAATAAAATTGACGCTGCAAACAATGTTTTTACCTTTTTGAAAGATTCTTCTTCTACTGATGACCATTGCCATTTCATATCTTTTCTCAAAAGTTGTCTTAATGGGGCTACTACGGTTGCATATTCCAGGATAAATCTTGATTGATAATTTAGAATACCAAGAAATCTTCTCAATTGTTTTATATTTTTAGGAGCTGGTATTTTATTTATGCTTTCAATTCTGTCGGGATTAGGCCTGATTCCCTCATTTGAAATAACATAACCTAAAAATTCTGTCTGTTTCACAAAGAATGCAGTTTTACTGGGCTTTATTGTCATGTTTGCTTTCTTTAACTGACTAAGCACATAATTGATATGATTTAAATGATCCTCTATATTTTCTGAAAAAATTACAAAATCATCCACATACTGAGCTACAAATTTCTTTATGGTTTCTCCAAAAATTTCATACAAAGCTCTTAATAGTGCACTACCACTGGTATTCATACCAAAGGCGCAAACTCGAAACTGATATAGTATCCCAGAATGTAAAAACGCTGTATATTTTCTTAAATCTTCTCTAAGTGGGATCTGCCAAAAAGATGCTGTAAGATCTAGAGTAGAAAAAATTTTGCCCTTCTGCAATTTGTTCAATATTACCTCTACACTTTCTGGTCTAAATCTATCAGGTTTACAATGTTGATTTAGTTTTCTCGCGTCTAATGTCACCCTAAACTTTCCATTGGCCTTATTTACAATACATAGGGGATTCACAAATTCTGAATTCGAAATCTCAATAACCTCATCTTCTAACATTGACTTTATAACTGCATCTACCTCTTCTCTTATTGTACTAGGGATAGCTCTCGCTTTATGTGTAAAAGGTTTGATGGGTATTATCTCAAACGAATGAGTATAAATATTACATTTACCAGGTTTCTCAGAGAATACTTCTTTATTTCGGATTAATATTTCAAACAGTTTATCCCTCTGTTGTTCATTTAGTTGATCAGCCTGAGTTACCTTTTCCCTCAACAATTCTTCTAAGTCTTCACTACTCTCCCTATCATAGTACCTAGTTGCGCCAGAAAACCTCAAATTGTCTATGAAATCATTTTTATCCCATTCTACATTTTCTTTATTATCGACACTGTACTCTTTGACATTTACTTCAGTTAATTCCATAGCTCCTACTTTAACATATTCTACAAAGAATGTATCCCCTTGGATTTCTTCTTCCTCTTTGTCTCGTACAATAGTTTCTGAACTACTATCTTCCACAAATGGCACTATAATGGTCTCATCTTCAACTTTCATTTCTAGAATCATGTTTTTAAAATTCACCACAGCTTCCCAGGCATAAAGACAATCACAACCTATTATAATATCTGTCACAAGTCTTCCTACAATCAGAAATAAAATTCCTAGTATTCTCCCATTTATTTCAATATTTATCATTGCTTGAAATTTTACTCTCTCTTTTCGTTTTCCCACAGCTAGCAAGCAATATATCCCATTAACTGGTAAAGACATTACTTTAAAACCACTACTTTGTAAATTATCATAAAAATTTTGTGAGCATACTGTGCTATTTGATCCCGTATCTATAATTGCATTGTATTGTTTTCCATTTACTCCAATTTTGATTTTAGGTGGATCTCCTACTTTTTCATTTTCGTCAATTCTATTTTTCCATTCTCTTTTCTTTTGTATCATCATTTGCCTTCCAGACTATTTATTTCCGAGTACTTATCACAATCATTACTAGGATACCCAGTTCTCACTGAAGGCGCGTTTGACCGGGTCTGGCGTTTCCCTGATTTTTAGGTATTGCTCCTGTACTATTTCCCGAATTGTTACTTCTGTTTTCCTGCATTAAATCGGGGTTACTTCCTACCATGTTTTTGACCATGTTAATGGCCTCAACCATTTCCGCATTTTCGGGGGAATTTCGTCCATTAGAATACCTTACTCCCTGTCTTGGTGACCTCGGTCTAAACTCATTATCTCCGTTTGTCCAATACCCATCATTTGAATTTCTACTATGTCCAAAATAACGACCCCGTCTACCTCGATCAAATCTATTTGTATTCATATAATTCACCCTTATATTTCTTCCCCTTAGATTACCATTTCTATTTTGGTGATGCCCTTCCTGGTTATATCTACCTTGATTTTCCCACCGGAATGATTCCATCCTTGGTACTGGTCCTTTATATCTTTCCCTAATCTCACTTCTATTCTGATAATACTGTGCCCCTTGCCCGAAAGAATTGACAGTTTCTTTTCCTTCATATTTATTTCCAAATGCGTGTTTTGGCTTATTGACTTCTAAGGCTGATAATAATTCGATCATAGCTGCAATGCAATCGGGTCGGGCTATGATTAGGTAGTGTTGAAGCGTTTCCGGAAAATGTGGAGTAACTATATTTATTAGATCTTTTTCATCCAAGGGAGGATCCAACATCTTCGATTTTCTCGCTATTCTCATAAAATAGTTGACCATCGATTCCTCCGATCTAGGATTAAATTTTCCATTGCTTAATTCAACTCTAATATTAGCCTGCCTACTAGCTCCCCAATATCTGGTTAAAAAGATGTTCCTAAAGGTCCTGTAATCATTATTGTTACCCATAGAAAGGCCTAGCCAATTGGCAACATTACCCTTTAGGCATTTTCTTACTATCACCATCTTGTACTCCTCTGGTATACGTTTCACCGTGAAGTACTCTTGTAACCCTTCTAAAAAGGCTTTAGGATCATCTGAATCTTCATTTTCAAAAACTGGAGGTGTCATTTCATTTAAGACATGGTTAGGCCAATGTAAATTTGAATTGTCACCTATCCCTGAGCTATTTCCGAGATCAGAATGGGAATTACTGTTACCTCTATTTTGCATCGAAATGTCAGCTGATACACCTGGTATTGCCTCGTTTCTTGCAACTTCATTACTAAGATTGTTGTGATTACATGCATTTTCATTTAATTTCAAATTTTCTAAGGCCTCTTTTACCTGGGTAATTTCTGTTACTACCCCTTTCATTTGGTCTGTAACATCCTCCAAATTTCTAACCTGCCTTGCACTTTCTACATCAGATCTTTCCATTCTAACTTTACACCCCTGTAGCTCTTCTCTAATTTCTTCCCTGTCTTTATCTAACCTTTGTACTACCTCTTCCCTTTGTTTGTCTAATTTATATGTTACTCTTTCCCTTTCTTTCTCTAATTTTTCACTAACTTGTTGACCTAATTTCTTTTCAGAATTCTTTACTTCTTGCCTTATTGTCTCTAATTCTCCCTTAACCTGTTCTCTATTTTCTTTTACTTCACTACTAACTTTATTAATTTCCTCCCTAACTTCTTCCCTAAAGGTTTCGAAAGCTCTCTTCTGATTTTCCAATTGCATTCCCAATTCCTGTTGTCCCTTCTCTAATTTCTGTCCTAACTCTATACTAGTTTCATCTATCTTTTGACTTAACTCTGTACTCATCTTTTTCACTGTTCTTAATTCTTTACTGGTTTCATCTATTATCTTTTGACTTAACTCTGTACTCATCTTTTTCATTATCTTTTGAAACATATTCTCTATTTCTGACATAATCACTGGCCTTTCTGAATTAGTACTAAACATTTCTGAGCTACCTCTAGGTGTTTCTCTAACGTTCTGAGCTTCTACTTCTTGGCATATTCTGCTACCGATTATATTTTGATTATATTCTTCCATCCTAACTACACTTTTCTCAATTTCCGGACTCTCAAAACCTAGAAAATCGCTATCACTGTCTTCCATTGCTAAGCTATTTACATGTGTTTTTCTACTCACCAATATTTAATAATTTTCACTATTTCACTATTTTTTTCTTTTTTTTTTTAAACTGCACTTAAACTTGTTCACTACACATTTCACAGATGTTGACACGCTGGGCACCTTCTTGTCTGCTGGTTCGATGCTGGCTTGGTCGTCTTGGGGTTGGTCTATTGTCTCGACGCCACACGTTGGGTCGCCATTTGAAGCTAATAGTCGTTGTTCGGTTCTCGTTGTGTCGCCATTTGATGCGTGAATGTCGTTGGTCTCATTGTCGCCCGTTGATTTGGTTCGTTCCCGCTAGCTCAGTATGAGATCTCTTTATTTATCTCGGGTACGCGCAGGTGTTATAGACTACCCAAGAAAACCTTTGTATATTGTTTATTACATCTTAGATACTTTCGGGAGTTATGCTGATTCTATATGTAGAGGAATCGCACTCACGTCTGCACAGCATAACTTGCAGTACTGGTCTGGGGTGAGTAGTGACCAGACGCTTTCTCGCGTACCCACGCTAGGAAAAACGTTCTCTCCAATTTTGAATGTCATGACGTCATCCAAGAAAGCCTCGTATCCAAAATGCTATTTCCTTTTCCCGCAATTTAGAAATGTCCCTTTCTATTATAACATGTTCTTTTATGAATTTTGAATATATATTTACCTTTTTATGATTAAACGATGTTTTCTTTATATTTTATTAAATATATCGCGCGACCTGAATTTCAAACGTGAATTTAAACTATGTAGTATGACGTCATGACTCGTTAATTTCAAACCAATAATGTGTTTATCCTACAAATTTAACGACTATTATTTACTCATATCTGGCTCACCTTACAACACTTCCTGCTCTATTATCTATTTATGTTATTACTCAACACTTATCGCAAATCTCACATCCGGCAATTAAATTAAAACGTGTCTTTATCAAGCCCATTCGATTTGAAATCTAAATTTCGGTATCAACACATATGAGCTACAGAATACAAATGGCAGGTTGGTAGGAAGATACCATAAAAATAAATTAAAGCCATACAAAGAAAGGACCAAATAGTCTTTGCCAACAAATGTGTAAGGCAGGAGTAGTAGAGATGAAGGAAGATAACACTTTTTAATGGGTTACTTATAGAAAATTATGTTCAGATTAGGAATTACAACAAGGAAGAAAATCAACATAGTCATTGGCTATATCGACCACAAAGAGCATTGTCAATTAAGACAGATGAGGACACTGATTGTCATTAAATAAGTGAATTATAGCGACGGAAGATAATATGTTTTTGACATAAGGATGTCAGGAACAAAAAAATAAAAAGGAATCAATTATGATGACAAAGATATAATATTTCGACACAAAGATGTCGAGGGTAAATTGAGAAGAAAAATAATACAATTACAGAATAATTATAAGTGTAGAAGTTTTCTCTTATAGAAATAAGAGACAAAGAAGTGACAATTAGTGAAGTGAGGAAAACCATAATCAGAAAAACAATGCCCATGAATTAAGATGAATATAGCCAATGCTAAGCTCGAAGAAATGTTGAACCAAACAACAACAAATAATAACCCAATTAAGAAAAATAGTACCATTAGTAACATCAGAGTTTAAGAACCGACTCAACAACCTGCCTATACATAAGCTTATAAGACAAAGAAGGCAAAGAACTGAATAAAATATTGCCATAAACATGATCATAATCATTAGCTCAAAATTTGTATCCTGTTTTTCTCTCCTCATAGCAATGAATACAAGTCAAAAACCACATAATAAACCATGATACACTTAAATTATATTTGTGTCAATGTCAAATGTGCAATAACTGAGTATGTGTTGTATAAGAACTGAATATGTGTTGTACAATAACTGAATATGTATTGTATGATAACTGGATATATTGTGTAATAACTGGATATGTTGAGTAATAACTAAATGTGTTGTACAATAACTGAATATGTATTGTATAATAACTGAATGTATTGTGTAGTAATCGAATATGTGAAATTTATAAAGACATGCTATATCATGCCAAAACAAAAGACAAAGACAAACAGTGAAGAAGACTGTAAAGAAAAAAAAAAAAAATATTGTACAAAGTGATTGAATCAGAGGAATAGGGAGAAGTATTGTATTGTGTTTCAAGATTGTAAATATAGGTGACAACTTGAAAAACAAAACAAGGGGCATATGAGACAGAATATTGACCAATAGAAAATCGTTCATATAAATGTTCTTTTAAGAGTGTATAAATTTCTAGTTCTTGTTTGGGTATATCAGGGACTTATTTTTCAATATTCAAGATAGCCAATGTTTTCTTGTCACTTTGTGTTCAACCAATAAAAACTATTTGCGCGGATGAATACAAAAGAATGGCGGTGTTGCGTCAGAGAGACGCCAAGGACTATTTTCATTAGCGTCTGTATGCTCATGATGATAAGACGTGTGTTTGGTAGTGTGTGAACATGGAACTTTCACCAAACTTTTATCCTGTGTAGATTCTACTAAATCATGATTGTGAAAGTCTTTGATTAATTAATATGGTGCTGAGAGTGTAAAATAACGAAGTGTTGATGAATAAACGAGTTGTGATAAAGGAACATTGATTTATGCATTCCATTCTGTAACCACGACCCTGAAGATAGGAATCACGTCTGCTATCACAGTATTTCATCTTTCAGTAAGAACATTATTCCTGTTGTTATGTAATAATCATTATAAAAACAGCACCATGTGTAAATAGAGAACTGAATGCAAAAGGCTGAAATTAAAAGATTATGGACAGAAATGGATCCAAGGACACTGAAAATGGAATTGAAAGTATTACAAAAACGAGTCAAATACATGACTTTGGAGGTGAAGTAGTTTGGTACATTATTATGCTCCAGGTGACAATTTTCTGGGATTTTAGATGTCAGTTTGGTTTTTTAAACTCTCAAAAATTACTCTTTTCGTGGCATTGCAATCTAATAATAAATGTTAAGAATGTTATTTTTCAGAAAAATTGTTTAAAAGTTAGGGTGTCTCTTATAGTCTGTAGTGACTTATAGTCCAATATGGTAGGTATTAAATAAAATGAGTATTAAATAAATATTATTTAGGTAGGTATTGAATAAAATCTCACTTCAGATCCAGCTCATCAGGATGTCTTGATTTGAAGTTGTATAAAACTACATATAAATTTGTTGGTAGCAGCCGATGTGGTTTCTGAAAAAGAAAGGAAAATCACAATAAACTACAGATAGTAAGATGAAACCAGAAACATATATGTATCAAATAAATCTCTAGCAGTATTTTAATTATAATTAAAAAAGCAATATGTATTTGCAGCACATTCTGATTTTTAAACATCTAGTAAGACTATAGCTCATTAGCGCGGAGCGGGGTTTTAGTAAGTAAACATAGGAATAAGATTAACATCACAGAGTAAAGAGCTGGCCAACAGGTAGTGTGAGGGCTGTACTGTCTTCCACTCTGCAAGGTTGCCAGCCTGCACTTCCACTTCCTGTTGTAAGTGCACAGTTAACTTGATGGATTTGGCACTAAACCTCTGCTCCCTGCTCATTAGTTTTACTTGAAGGGTGTCATGAGATTCTCAATATTTTGGCTGCTGGTTTTGAGACTTTCTAACAAAAGGATTTTCCAGCCCTCTGACTGCAGTTGTAGGACACTTCATTCCATACCAGCTGCATAAAATATCATCCCACCATAACATTATTGAACCAAAGTTTAGTGGTTTGTATTTTTAACTTTAGTTAATTTTCCAATACTGGTCAAAATGAGCAGTATTGGAATCACTCCTAGATTAGAACATTGGCCATAAAACACATTATTATATCCATTAAGCTGAGGGACTTTACATTTGCATTTATTTTATATGTTTAAGTGATTTTTTAACATTCTTAGCTAATTATTATTTATTTATGCCAACAAACTTACTGTTGGTGTTTTTAAAAACACAAGCCGTGTGTGGGCAAAGTTTAAGAGGTAGAGCGTCCGCCCGGCTAATTTAGCGGAAGGTCTGTGGTTCAAATACCAGTTGTGGCATTGAATTTTTAAGTTCCGGTTCTACCTCTTATTCTTAGCTAACTTAACATATGGGAGGTTTGCGTAATTTATAACCTTGCTTAAGTTGTACCACTTTCTTAAGAATTAGTTCCTTGATAAAGCTGCCATTTATGTTGAGCATTGTGAACTATGTCTACACACACCTCATTTGCTAAGAGAAGAAACCTGTGAATTGATTTGTGCAGATGCAAGGTGAATAAACTTGTTTCAATCTAGTTTTTACATTACCTAGAAGAAATACTTCAGAAAGGTAAGTGAAATTCCATAATGCTATATATTATTCAAAACTACATTAATATACTGTAATTCTCATAGCATTACAGACTTGTGTCAAAAACCAATAAATCTGCAAGAATTAAACACAGAGAACTTGTCAAGGTTGCATATTTTGTATTGACTTTAGTTTCCTATAACATACCAGTACAATATAGGGAGGTAGAACTGAAACTTAATAATTCAATGCCACAACTGAGATTTGAACCACAGACCTTCCGCTTACCGGCCGGCTGCTCTGTTGTCACTGAGCTATTGTGAAAAACTGCCAGAATGGCATTAAATTTTCAAACCAGTTCGTATTTCTCCTGGTAAACCACAAAGGAAGTCTCACATCAGAGACAAATTACCCCAATGGTGACTTACTATTGTAAGTACTTTATATCCCAGGATTAAATAACCTTCAGATGGTAATTATTATCTATTTATGCCAACAAACTTACTGTTGGTGTTTTTAAACACACAAGCCGTGTGTGGGCAAAGTTTGAGAGGTAGAACTGGAACTTAAAAATTCAATGCCACAACTGGGATTTGAACTACAGACCTTCCACTTACCAGGCAGCTGCTCTATTGTCACTGAGCTATTGTGACAAACTGCTAGAATGGCATTAAATTCTCAAACCAGTTTGTACTTCACCTGGTAAACCACAAAGGCAGTCTCACATCAGAGACATATTACCCCAATGGTGACTTACTATTGTAAGTACTTTATATCCCAGGATTAAATAACCTTCAGATGGTAATTATTATTTATTTATGCCAACAAACTTACTGTTGGTGTTTTTAAACACACAAGCCATGTGTGGGCAAAGTTTGAGAGGTAGAACTGGAACTTAAAAATTCAATGCCACAACTGAGATTTGAACCACAGACCTTCCGCTTACCGGCCAGCTGCTCTATTGTCACTGAGCTATTGTGAAAAACTGCCAGAATGGCATTAAATTTTCAAAACAGTTCGTATTTCTCCTGGTAAACCACAAAGGCAGTCTCACATCAGAGACAAATTACCCCAATGGTGACTTACTATTGTAAGTACTTTATATCCCAGGATTAAATAACCTTCAGATGCTAATAACGGACTGGTTTGAGAATTTAATGCCATTCTGGCAGTTTGTCACAATAGCTTAGTGGTAGAGCAGCCGCCTGGTAAGCAGAAGGTCTGTGGTTCAAATCCCAGTTGTGGCATTGAATTTTTAAGTCCCAGTTCTACCTCTCAAACTTTGCCCACACACGGCTTGTGTGTTTAAAAACACCAACAGTAAGTTTGTTGGCATAAATAAACAATATACGGAACTTTAATTACAAACTGTTTATATCATGGCGATATGTAAAAAGAGTATACATAATTCAATTTATCAATTACAAGTCATAACTTCTATTTTAATGTAAATGTACTAAATAAATGTTTATCTCATACAATAAAACATTAATTTTCAGACTTTTAAATTACTCAGTCAATCTTTTATTACAAATAATAAAAATTATTATATAAAATAGCATAAATGCACAAAATTATGTATTGAAAGTTCAAATTTCATATTCTGGTATATTTGTCTTCCTTTGGAACAAACTATATTATTTAACTTCAGTGTGGCAACTAAAGGCTAATATAGGAAGTGGTTACAGGATCAATTAAGTCTTGCTGTCACTGTGTATAAGAATGGCGATCATGGAATAAATGAATGTGCTTCAATGTGCTAAAGCCTATAATATTAAGTCATGCCAAAAGAAAATGTAGTTGCTAATGGGGATGTGAGATCATTTGGAAGAACCATAGTATTTTCAACAGAAATTGAAAATGAGCTGGAAACTCATATTTTAAAGTTTGAGGAAATGATGAGTGGATTAATGCCAACAGATGTAAGGAAACTTGGTTTTCATACAGTGGAGAGAAATGGACTACCACATAATTTCAATCCTGAAAGGGGCCAAGCAGGAAAGAAATTGTATTATGCATTTCTGAAAAGGCATCCCAAATTGTCTTGTAGGCATGTCTTGAGCAAAAGGATTTAACAGTGTAAGAGTCCACAAATTCTTTGAACTGCAGATGAAATGATTAGATGCTTAACATGTAAAACATGGGTCCATTCCAAATGTGCAGGAGTAAGGAAATCTGGAAAAAAGGTACATCTGTACTAATTGCAAAGGAAAATAAATTGTTTGTGCCAAAAATGATGTGGTACAATTTAGGAACCCAGTGGTACAGTTTACGAAACTAGTTGCCTAATTTGTATCCATTGCAGACATTTGGGGAACTGAACATAATAACTTTATGCTAACTTGAAATGAACTTTTCTTTTCAGTTAAGTCATGCTAACGTATTTGGAATTAAGATGCCATTATTGAAATAATTCAAAAGTTGTCAGTTACAATTAGAAAAAATGTTTTAATTGGTGCAAATTAACAACTCTGCCCAGTTACTTTTCCTGATGCCTCCCTAAAATTAAATAAGAGCTGTAATGTCAGAACTACCCATATACAGCATACAGTTTTCATTAAACTTGTTGAAACTGGTATACGATGGAATACCAGAAGTTTAAGAATTATGCACCCAATTTAATAACTTACATAACTTCTCAGATGTGTGATTAGTAATCTAAAATTAACATAAATTGTTTAAATTATTTAGACTTTCCAGAAAGCAGAGAATGTAGCATCTATAACAATACATACTGGAGATGGACAAGGTGAAGTACTTGCTGACGAGAGTGATTTCTCATTGTCATCTGGAAGTTCCACAGAGCTCATTCTCATGTTGCGAGCAGACAGAAGTCTTCTGTTATGTACAGGGCTGGAAGGTGCTGGAATTATAATCAAACTTAGCTTATTCTGTTTGCGAGATTAGGAAGGACTCATTCATTATGAGTAAATAGTTATTACCTACATTTTGCATTTTGTTCATTATAACCTTTTTCTTTTCTATTTTTTTTTGCAAATTTGACTCAATTATTTATATTAATATATTGATGTACCTAAATCTATATTCCATGCCTTCAAAATACTGCAGTGTTTAGCTAAAATGTACTGTTAATTTGAAGTCACTATTTTGAAAGTATATAATTCAAAGAGTGCTTTATATGCCTATATTCCAATTAGAAATATATGCATGCATCATTGTATCTTTCTGAAGTTTACTACTTAATAAATCTGTTATTTAATAATTATAGCTGGCAATTGTTTCTCATGTGGGAAGAAAACATGGAGAATCAGTCTTAATAATTTTTAAAACCATCTGGAGTATGTATAATGCTCTATGTGCTGGAAGTGCTACTATATACAAACTACATGAGTATGATCTTCACCACATCTTGGTAATTCTATGTGATATTTACTTACATGGTAAGATCACGATGCACAGCTCACAACTAGAACAATCATGCAAAGGATGTAAGTTCAGAACATTTCTATCTACAAAAACTAACACAAGATTACAATAAGCTTTATGCATGCTCTCGTATTATTTTAGAATGCCCATTCTATGCTGCTGCATAATGCAAGGTGAAATAATATCTATTAAATACATATGAAGATTTGTTTCTATCATGAAAGGTCCAACACACAAATCCATATAAGGAGCTATCAAGAAGTTTGCTTTGCAGTATTTCAAACTCATCACTTTTAAAAAGAGTTGAAAAATATACTGAAAAACTAGTTATTCTACAGTTACCTAAGTAAGGCTTTTACATAGTCATAACAAAATATTGTTTATTTCATGCAATATTAATTTAATTAGGCTACATATATTTAGAATTGTAGAGTGATTCATGTAGTGAATGCATTAACTCTACTACTTTTAAGTATTATTTTTATGTAATTATAACATAACAGGTTTGCTTCATATAACTTTAATTTGATTTAATATATGTACTGAAATCATAATCTTAAAGAGAGTTATTGTTCATAAATTATAATTATTATTTAATACACAACCAGACACATTTAGATTTTAATGACCAAGCAATAATAATTAAAGCTCATCAGTGTGAAATGATGCTGACGTTCACCAACTTTAGAGATAAATCTTGATGATGCTCTTGCTAAAAAATGCAAACAATGAAAAAATTCAAATCTAGATGCATTAGTTATCAGTAGCAAGGGAAGTTACAGGATGCAGTAAAGTTTTATCAGATCAGTATTTAGAAGTAAGTTTCTGATATAAATTGCACACTTTCTGGTGACACTCTTGCCTCTCTTACTCTTCTGCTATGCAACTCTAGCTCTTCTCTAGTATCTTACATTCCTGATCTTTCTCAAAAAGGTTGATCATAGGCCCATCAAACTGATAACAGTGTTGCATAAAGAAGCTGTAGTGAGGTGATGATAAATGCCCAGGGGTTGGGTAAAGAAATCAACTATAGAAGTGTTGATCAATCAATATGACTAAGTTAAAAACAATTTTTATTTACTAGAAACCAAGTTGCAACATTAGAAATTTAATAGAAACTTGATCAGGCTAAATCTACAAGTAAAAGACCTTGATGGACAGTTATTATTAAGTGGTTAACATAAGGAATGCCTTACACTGAAATAGATATCCAAAATCCCTTAAAAAATCCTCAAAGCAGAAGAATGATTATGTAGTTAATGGAATCAGATTTTAAAAAGAGAGACAGAATAATTATAAAAATGATTGGAGTTGTTCACAGATGACTCACATACTGATATATCAAAATCCTTTTGAATCTCTTAGAAAACAATGTACTGATTTCAGCATATATTTTACATAGGGTGCCTACACCATCTTTTTTAATTTGTGTTCTTGGATAATTGTAATATTTTCTTAGGCCCTTCATATTTGAATTACACAAGTTTCATTTATTAGATTTGTTGCAAATCACTTATTCTTAGATAAATACTTGGAGATAGACCAATGATCAATAAATATTCTTTGTTGCTTTCAATAAGTTTCCTAGCAGTTTAAAGGTGCATATCTGTACCCTGTCCACCCTGTGCAGGAAAACATAACCTAATTGGGAAATAAGATGCTTTTGTAATGTATTCCTTTACAAGTACATATACTTGTTTTTTATTCTGTAGTTCCTTTCGATACCTGAAATTTAGGCATGCACTCTGGTGAGGTTCAAAGTCCTTCAACAACTTCTTAGTTTGAACCCCTTAGTTTACTTTTAGAATTGAATATGCTACAAAAATACAATAATTGTTGGCTAAAAGGTATGGATGTTACCTTGTAGGCATTTTAAGCAAACCAATAAAAGATTTTGAGTTAGGGACTGGAAGTGAAAACTAACTTCACTAATATATGTACTTAGGCTTCACTAATGTTACTTTTTTCTCACATGCTTAACTAGTGTAGTTATCTGAATAACAGTCTACACATCTTAATATAATTTTAAAATTTTTCATATTAAATGTTCAAGTACTAAGCACTTAAGTCTTTTAAGTGCTTCATTGTTAGCCATTAATTATTACCAGTTATAACTTTTTTGGCCATGATAAAGACAAAGTGCAAATATAAGTGCATACTGTGGTGCAGCTTGTTATTGGCATAACTACCTAGTTAAGCATTGAAAAAAAAATTGAATAAAACCACCTACATAGTATAGAGTTAAATAGTAATCATTTAACACAATATTTTCAATGTTCAATGGCAACAATGCTAATGGATTGCTAAGTGCTAATGGAATACTAGCAAATCTAATTCTAAACTAAACCTATTAGAAAAAAGTTTAAAAGCTTAACCCGCACTGAAGCAAATTCTTGCATTTAGCTTGCTGGCATAAAAAACAACACATATTTTAAGTATATGTGGGGTAAAAATAGGGACACAATCATTTAGAAAATATGTATGTATTTAGGAAGGGGAGGAACAATGAAGTTATAAAATTTAGTAAGTACTATAATTCTTTTAAACGTTATGAATCAACCAGTTATAAATTTTCTATTTTATGTAATTCTATGACTTCTTCTTAGAACATAAATATAATACAAAAATATTTTCAGCTCATTGATTATATTAATTTGTGTGTTTAATTTGATATATATGTCATTTCATATAATCTTCATGATACTACTATTTTGTTTTATTGTAATTTTGGCTAGTTTAACAATAAGAGTCATATAGGATCCATGAATGCATAGGATATTTATGTGCCCTTAAGGACCTAAAGCATTAAATCAGCACAAATTCATAATATGGCCTGAACCATGAATAGAACTTTAGTTAAGTAGTTTGATCACATATATTTAAGCCCAGAAAGGCAGTGTGGCAAGCAAATACTGGTTGTTCATCACTCCAGTGCCTGTTGATTACTTTTCCATCACTCTCAACATATGAACGAGGAGACCAGCATAATATGAAGGTATTGTTTTTACTTCATTTGAAAATAATAATATTACATTGAAAATGTCCAATATGCTGCTCTCACATTCATGGGCGTCGTGAATGGGGGGCCATGGCCCCCCCCCCCACCTGGAAGTTAGTCAACGTAATGTGCAATCAATTACTGACTATTAAACTACTATTTTAATTTTAATATAAATATCAATTTTTATTTAGCACAAATTAATATGGTTATCTGCAACAAATATTATAAATTTTGACAATAAAATAATGAATTAATATTATCTGATTGCAAATTTCCAACATGTGGCCCCCCCTGGAAAAAAGTCTGCCGATGCTCATGCTCACATTCTTACAAACTCTTATTCCTATATCTTCGTGTTAGTTGAGATGAACATTTGCAGAAATTATCTTATTGATTATTTCCTTGTAGGTGCAAGGAGAATATGAGTATACAGTGGGTTTTGACATACCACACACACACGCATACATACCACACACCCATACCACACACCCATACCACACACCCACACCACACACCCTACACCATACCCACACACCCACACCACACCCACACCACCCACACCCACATCATACATCACGAACTTAAAAGAATGGGAATGTCCGAGAAACATCTACAACTTAGCATCAGATTTCTTCAACCATAGGAAAGCCAAAATCACTATAAATAATTACACAATGGAGAAAGAAGTTCAGAAGAGCTGTCCACAAGGATCCTGCTGTGGCCCAGGCTTTTGGAACATAATGTATAATTCCCTATTAAACATTGATTTCAATAGGAAAACTAAAGTCATGGCATTTGCAGATGACCTTGTCATATTAACAAGAGACTTTAGCAAAGTAGAAGCAGAAAACACAGCAAATCAGGATTTAATCAAAATTCAGAATTGGGCCACTGACAACAAAATAGAGTTCAACGAAAAGATGTCGAAGACTCTAGTCATATCAAGGAAGCGAACGTACAACTGGGATGTCAATATCTACTTAAACAACAAAAAGCTTAACCAAACTGAAGAAATGAAATACCTGGGCATATGGTTTGACAGTAAGTTTAACTTCAATGCACACATAGATCACACTGCAGGGAAATCAATCACACTCATCAACATGTTATCATGGACAGCTAAAAACTACAATGGGGATTAGGGCACAAAGCACTATAAACAATATACGAAGGAGCTATAGTCCCAATAATGACATATGGCTCACCAGTGTGGATAGACGCTATAAGAAAAAACAAAAATCTAACAAAATATAAAAGGATATAAATATTGATTAAGATAAAAAAATTGCTAAAGCCTACTGTACTATCTCATACGAGGCATCATGCGTAGCAGCGGGCGTTCCACCCTTACAAATAACCATAGAACAATATGTAAGAACCAACCTGGCAACAAAAGTCAACAATCAAGAATATGATGCACTGCTGGAAGTCAGGTATTGGAGACACCCTGCGGAAATACCCCTAATAGATGAGGTAGATAACAACAATGAATATGCAGTTGAAATGTACACTGATGGTAGCAAAACTGGTGATAAAGTTGGGGCAGCAGGGATCATCTTCATCCATGGCACTCTGGCATATAAATTAAAGTTCAAGTTGCATCCTCAATGCACGAATAACCAGGCTAAACAACTGGCAATATTAAAAACACCAAAAAAGACTAGATGAGCTTGGATATGGAGAATGCGATGAAAAATGAGCTGCATTATTCACAGACAGTAAGATAACTCTAGATCTGCTCAGGAAAAGCATAAAACATAACCAGCTAATAGAAGCAATCAAAACCAAAATCCTTGAACTGTCAAAATCAAAGTGGACACTACATTTCGGCTGGGTGAAAGGACATTCGGGAACAAATGGAAATGAACTTGTGGACACACTTACAAAAGAAACTGCCACGGAAGACACCGAAATAATATATGACAAAGTATCAAAAGAAGCTAAAGTAACTAGAGAGAAAGAAACTGGACTCGAAGAATGGCAACAACAATGGGCAGCATCAAGGAAAGGAGCAGTAACCAAAGAATATTTCCCATGTGTGAGAAGAAGATTGAAGCAATGGTTACCAATATCTCCGGAGTTCACAGCAATGATAACAGGACATGGAAGGCTAAGATCATATCAGCACAGGTTTGGATCCTTAGATAACCCAATGTGCAAATGTGAAGAAGAGGACCAAACAGTAAATCACATTATATTTCAATGCAAAATACTAAACAACCAGAGAAACACCATGATTAGGAAAATACAAAGTAAAGGTGCTGTTTGGCACATAAACAAAGAACTTGGAAACAGTTTCATACAACTTTTCGTTAACTTCATTAATTCTATAAAATTCACAGAGATAAAATGACTTAAGTTCAAATATATATATATATATATATATTTCTCTATTCCTTACCAACCAGTATCATTGCCCAAACACATTTCAATACTCTACTGCTGTTTCCTATAATTATATACCACAACAAATACACGAATCAGGCTGAAGTGTGCACTATTTGCTGATGATTTAGTAATGTGGACTTCAAAACCAAAAAGCAAAAGTACAGAAATAGAAAAAACCATGCAACAATCCTAAACCAACTTACAGAGGTGGACCAAAGAAAATTTAATGACTGTTAATACAACAAAATTAAACTACCAAATCTTTTCACTAAGAAAAAACCACTAAAAATAAAACTACATTTTGAGGGTCAACAATTACCAGAAACAAAGGAAGCAAAGTATTTAGGAGTTACATTTGATACCAAACTTACATGGGCCAAACAAATAGAAAATGTAATACAAAGAGCAGAGAGGCGCCTTTCACTGTTAAAACGTCTAACAGGAATGAAGTGGGGATGTTCCAGAGCAACGCTTAACACAACATACAATGTATATATAAAACCATTATTTACTTACTGCAGCGAAGTTCTTGTAACAGCAAACACAAAAAAAAAAATTCAAATACTTCAAAACCAAAGTCTGAGATTAATTACAGGTGCTATCAAAGCCACACCAATAGCAGCTATGGAAATACTAACCAACCAATAATACCCCATTGAATATGAAATAGCGGCTCTTATTCAACATGAAAAGTTGATCAGACTCCCATTCAATACATGGCACAAGAGAAATTTTACACATACACTAAAGACTCAGGAGAGCTTTCTTTCCAAAATTCAAGACATCAAGAAGGATGTACACCTTCCTAATTCAAAGGAAAACTTCATATCTAAAGTCAATCCAACACATACATTAGACTTCACATATTATTTACACCTGACAGAAGAAGTTAAGAAAAGTGATACTCCAACTAGTGTTCTAAAATTATTGGCATTAGAAACAATGCATACTAGATTCCCAGAACATGAGTGGCTCCATATTTATACTGATGGATCATTGATATCAAACCAAGATGGAGCAGGTGCTGGAGTCACATGTCACCTCTTTTCCTATTATAAATCTTTAAGTTATGGAACTACTAACGTTGATGGAGAAATTGAAGCAATTCGAATGGCCCTACAAAATCTTTTGTACAGAATTTCACATTTTCAGCAAGCAGTTATTCTCTCAGATTCCAGGGCAGCAATTATAGCAATTACTTCCAAGTTGTCACCAAAAAACCAAACAATTATAGAATGTTGGAAAATCCTTACCCATCTAACAGCACTTCAAAAACACCTAGTCCTCCAATGGATACCGGCTCACTGTGGACTGAGTGGTAATGAGAAAACTGATTTTGTTGCAAAAAAGGGTACCAGCGGTGTACAAAAATCTATAGTTAATCTACCATTTTATGCAGCTAAAAGATTAGTCAACTCTGAATTCAACAAAATTATTGCAAAATATTACTATGAAAAATCAAAGAATAAAAGATGGGAACTACCAAACATTCAAACAGTGATTCCTGAGTATCCTCGAAAAACAGCAGTTGCAACCTTCAGGTTGATTACAGGATATGATTGTCTGGCAAAACATTTAAACAGAATTGTGATACCGAAATTTAGATTTCCAATCGAATGGGCTTGATAAAGACACGTTTTAATTTAATTGCCGGATATGAGATTTGCGATAAGTGTTAAGTAATAACATAAATAGATAATAGAGCAGGAAGTGTTGTAAGGTGAGCAAGATATGAGTAAATAATAGTCGTTAAATTTGTAGGATAAACACATTATTGGTTTGAAATTAACGAGTCATGACGTCATACCCTATAGTTCGAAATCAGTAAAAAGTCAGGTCGACCAACCTTAAAAGTCGCGCGATATATTTAATAAAATATAAAGTAAACATCGTTTAATCCTAAAAAGGTAATTATATATACGAAATTCATAAAAGAACATGTTATAATAGAAAGGGACATTTCTAAATTGCGGGAAAAGGAAATAGCATTTTGGATACGAGGCTTTCTTGGATGACGTCATGACATTCAAATTGGAAGAGAACGGTTTTCCTAGCGTGGGTAAGAGAGAAAGCGTTACTACCCAGACCAGTACGGCAGGTTGTGCTGTGCGGACGTGAGTGCGATTCCTCTACATATACAATCGGCATAGCTCCTGAAAATAAATCGAAGATGCAATAAACAATATATAAAAAGGTTTCCTTGGGTAGTCTATTCGAAAACATCTGCGCGTACCCGAGATAA
This sequence comes from Tenodera sinensis, assembly GCA_030765045.1. Classification (NCBI taxonomy): domain Eukaryota; kingdom Metazoa; phylum Arthropoda; class Insecta; order Mantodea; family Mantidae; genus Tenodera; species Tenodera sinensis. The sequence continues at coordinate 96,014,059 of CM060961.1, read as the reverse complement.
AGAGATCTCTTGCAGAGCTAGAGGGATAGAACCAAATCAACGGGCGACACAGCGATACATCGAGAAGCGAGCCACGACCAAAAATTAGCTTCAAATGGCATCCCAACGTGTGGCGTCGAAAGAATGGACCAACCCCAAGACGACCAAGCCAGCATAGAACCAGCAAACAAGAAGGTGACCCAACGTGTAGCGTCGAGAGAAGAGACCAACCCCAAGATGACCAGGCCAGCATCGAGCCAGCAGACAAGAAGGTGCCTAGCGTGTGAACATCTGTGAAACGTGTAGTGAACAAGTTTAAGTGCGTGAAATATTGGTGAGTAGAAAAACATGTGTAAATAGTTTAGAAATGGAAGACAGTGATAGCGATTTTCTAGGTTTTGAGAGTCCGGAAATTGAGAAAAGTGTAGTTAGGATGGAAGAATTTAATCAGAATGTAATTGGTAGCAGAATATGCCAAGAAGTAGAAGATCAGAACGTTAGAGAAACACCTAGAGGTAGTTCAGAAATGTTTAGTACTAATTCAGAAAGGCCAGTGATTATGTCAGAAATAGAGAATATGTTTCAAAAGATAATGAAAAAGATGAGTACAGAGTTAAGTCAAAAGATAATAGATGAAACTAGTAAAGAATTAAGAACAGTGAAAAAGATGAGTACAGAATTAAGTCAAAAGGTAGCTGAAACTAGTAAAGAATTAAGAACAGAGTTAGGACAGAAATTAGAGAAGGGACAACAGGAATTGGGAATGCAATTGGAAAATCAGAAGAGAGCTTTAGAAACCTTTAGGGAAGAAGTTAGGGAGGAAATTAATAAAGTCAGTAGTGAAGTAAAAGAAAATAGAGAACAGGTTAAGGGAGAATTAGAGACAATAAGGCAAGAAGTAAAGAATTCTGAAAAGAAATTAGGTCAACAAGTGAGTGAAAAATTAGATAAAGAAAGGGAAAAAGTAACATATAGATTAGACAAACAAAGGGAAGAAATTAGAGAAGAGTTACAGGGGTGTAAAGTTAGAATGGAAAGATCTGATGTAGAAAGTGAAAGGCAGGCTAGAAATTTGGAGGATGTTACAGACCAAATAAAAGGAGTAGTAACAGAAATTACTCAGGTAAAAGAGGCCTTAGAAAATTTGAAATTAAATGAAAATGCATGTAATCACAACAATCTTAGTAATGAAGCTGCAAGAAACGAGGCAATACCAGGTGTATCAGCTGACATTTCGATGCAAAATAGAGGTAACAGTAATTCCCATTCTGATCTCAGAAATAGTGCAGGGACAGGTGACAATTCAAATTTACATTGGCCTAACCATGTCTTAAATGAAATGACACCTCCAGTTTTTGAAAATGAAGATTCAGATGATCCTAAAGCCTTTTTAGAAGGGTTACAAGAGTACTTCACGGTGAAACGTATACCAGAGGAGTACAAGATGGTGATAGTAAGAAAATGCCTAAAGGGTAATGCTGCTAATTGGCTAGGCCTTTCTATGGGTAACAATAATGATTACAGGACCTTTAGGAACATCTTTTTAACCAGATATTGGGGAGCTAGTAGGCAGGCTAATATTAGAGTCGAATTAAGCAATGGAAAGTTTAATCCTAGATCGGAGGAATCGATGGTAAACTATTTTATGAGAATAGCGAGAAAATCGAAGATGTTGGATCCTCCTTTAGATGAAAAAGATCTAATAAATATAGTTACTCCACATTTTCCGGAAACGCTTCAACACTACCTAATCATAGCCCGACCCGATAGCATTGCAGCTATGATAGAATTATTATCAGCCTTAGAAGTCAATAAGCCAAAACACGCATTTGGAAATAAATATGAAGAAAAAGAAACTGTAAATTCTTTCGGGCAAGGGGCACAGTATTATCAGAATAGAAGTGAGATTAGGGAAAGATATAAAGGACCAGTACCAAGGATGGAATCATTCCGGTGGGAAAATCAAGGTAGATATAACCAGGAAGGGCGTCACCAAAATAGAAATGGTAATCAAAGGGGAAGAAATATAAGGGTGAATTATATGAATACAAATAGATTTGATCGAGGTAGACGGGGACGTTATTTTGGACATAGTAGAAATTCAAATGATGGGTATTGGACAAACGGAGATAATGAGTTTAGACCGAGGTCACCAAGACAGGGAGAAAGGTATTCTAATGGACAAAATTCCCCCGAAAATGCGGAAATGGTTGAGGCCATTAACACGGTCAAAAACATGGTAGGAAGTAACCCCGATTTAATGCAGGAAAACAGAAGTAACAATTCGGGAAATAGTACAGGAGCAATACATAAAAATCAGGGAAACGCCAGACCCGGTCAAACGTGCCTTCAGTGAGAACTGGGTATCCTAGTAATGATTGTGATAAGTACTCGGAAATAAATAGTCCTGGAAGGCAAATGATGATACAAAAGAAAAGAGAATGGAAAAATAGAATCGACGAAAACGAAAAAGTAGGAGATCCACCTAAAATCAAAATTGGAGTAAATGGAAAACAATACAATGCAATTATAGATACGGGATCAAATAGCACAGTATGCTCACAAAATTTTTATGATAATTTACAAAGTGGTGGTTTTAAAGTAATGTCTTTACCAGTTAATGGGATATATTGCTCGCTAGCTGTGGGAAAACGAAAAGAGAGAGTAAAATTTCAAGCAATGATAAATATTGAAATAAATGGGAGAATACTAGGAATTTTATTTCTGATTGTAGGAAGACTTGTGACAGATATTATAATAGGTTGTGATTGTCTTTATGCCTGGGAAGCTGTGGTGAATTTTAAAAACATGATTCTAAAAATGAAAGTTGAAGATGAGACCATTATAGTGCCTTTTGTGGAATATAGTAGTTCAGAAACTATTGTAAGAGAAAAAGAGGAAGAAGAAATCCAAGGGGATACATTCTTTGTAGAATATGTTAAAGTAGGAGCTATGGAATTAACTGAAGTAAATGTCAAAGAGTACAGTGTCGATAATAAAGAAAATGTAGAATGGGATAAAAATGATTTCATAGATAATTTGAGGTTTTCTGATGCAACTAGGTACTATGATAGGGAGAGTAGTGAAGACTTAGAAGAATTGTTGAGGGAAAAAGTAACTCAGGCTGATCAACTAAATGAACAACAGAGGGATAAACTGTTTGAAATATTAATCCGAAATAAAGAAGTATTCTCTGAGAAACCTGGTAAATGTAATATTTATACTCATTCGTTTGAGATGATACCCATCAAACCTTTTACACATAAAGCGAGAGCTATCCCTAGTACAATAAGAGAAGAGGTAGATGCAGTTATAAAGTCAATGTTAGAAGATGAGGTTATTGAAATTTCGAATTCAGAATTTGTGAATCCCCTATGTATTGTAAATAAGGCCAATGGAAAGATTAGGGTGACATTAGACGCTAGAAAACTAAATTATCATACTTTCCATCAGGGAATCCAACAGAACGTGTCCTCCGAGATATAGGAATTTATTTACGTGTACTTACACATCATAATCACAAGGATTGGGTGAAATATTGTCCATTGATAGAAAAGATTATCAATCACACCATTAATGTAACTACTGGGTTTGCACCAATAAAATTAATGTTAGGGATTGAACCAGAACCAATATTGATCGGGGTACCAAAAATACTGAAAATTAATAACATTCAGTTAAGTGAAGAAGAAAGAGCGAAAATTGCTTTTGAACGAATCAAGAAAAAGGCAGAGAAGCGAAAATTAAAAAAAAAAGAGTAGAAAACATAAATGGGAACCGAAGATAGGCGATTGGGTACTAGTTAAAGACCATAAGTTATCAAGTGCGTTGCGAGGTAGGAACAAAAGGATGGAATTGTTATATAAAGGTCCTGCAGAAATTATATCAAAATTTGGTTATCATACCTATGAATTAAAAGATGTTAAAAATGAAAAATGTCTGAGAAGATGGCATAAACAACTCCTTCGACCATACAAGAAACCGTGTGGTGCCTTGGAACCTTGATTTAATGTAAAAGAAAAATTGGAAGTGTCATTTGTCTATTGGCGCCCAATCAGCTTTGAGATAAAATGTAAATGTTAGCTTACTTGAAAATCATATATTGGTCAGGTACTTACATATTCATGAAAAATGCAGAATGTGAATTGCTATCTACTACAAAGAGCTTAAGAATACATTGTATAGAGCTCACGATAACCGCTTCAGAAAGATTGTTAAAATATTCATCTCCGCATAGAGAGAAAACAGAATATTTACTTTGTAAACATTTGTTAAAATATTTAGATGTATAGATAGTTATCACCACAAGACAAAGAAAGAACTTGTCTGAAGAGTGTAATGGATTTATATAAATATATGTACATTTTAGTGCTTAAAGGATCTAGTACAGATATGTGTTACAATAACAAAAGTGAAAAATCACAGTGCAAGTGATAGTGAAAGCGAAGTGAGCAAACATGAACTAAAAGAAGGAAGTATAAAGAAAGACTCTTGAAATTTAACCTTTATATAAAAGCTTCACAGAAGAAACCATAACATATTGTAATTAGTATTTAAGGATTAATGTTTAGTCAAGTGTACAATTGTTTGTCATGTTAAAAGATTAATGAGAAGATGTTAATAACCAATTTCAAAACAGTGTAATTGAAAATTGTATATAATGGGAGTGTTGCCGATTATTCAAAATACAGGAGTAATTTTTAATTTTTTCTTTCGGGCAAGACATTTACATTATTTTATTATGAAATAATAAAATAACATAAATGGGGGCATTTGATACCGAAATTTAGATTTCCAATCGAATGGGCTTGATAAAGACACGTTTTAATTTAATTGCCGGATATGAGATTTGCGATAAGTGTTAAGTAATAACATAAATAGATAATAGAGCAGGAAGTGTTGTAAGGTGAGCAAGATATGAGTAAATAATAGTCGTTAAATTTGTAGGATAAACACATTATTGGTTTGAAATTAACGAGTCATGACGTCATACCCTATAGTTCGAAATCAGTAAAAAGTCAGGTCGACCAACCTTAAAAGTCGCGCGATATATTTAATAAAATATAAAGTAAACATCGTTTAATCCTAAAAAGGTAATTATATATACGAAATTCATAAAAGAACATGTTATAATAGAAAGGGACATTTCTAAATTGCGGGAAAAGGAAATAGCATTTTGGATACGAGGCTTTCTTGGATGACGTCATGACATTCAAATTGGAAGAGGACGGTTTTCCTAGCGTGGGTAAGAGAGAAAGCGTTACTACCCAGACCAGTACGGCAGGTTGTGCTGTGCGGACGTGAGTGCGATTCCTCTACATATACAATCGGCATAGCTCCTGAAAATAAATCGAAGATGCAATAAACAATATATAAAAAGGTTTCCTTGGGTAGTCTATTCGAAAACATCTGCGCGTACCCGAGATAAAGAGATCTCTTGCAGAGCTAGAGGGATAGAACCAAATCAACGGGCGACACAGCGATACATCGAGAAGCGAGCCACGACCAAAAATTAGCTTCAATTGGGATATATTCTTCACCACTCTGTCCTCTATGTGATCTGCAAGAGGAAATGGATCGAGACCACCTTCAAACATGCCCGGCCACTTCTAGTGCCCCATCCATCAGTGAAAAATATTGGAGAGCAAGAGGATTAATGACTTCATTGTCAGAAATCCAGCATTAGCTAACAACAACAACATATTTGCCTTTTACTACATGTTAAGAACTAGATTTATGATTTGTAAATTAGCATTAGGTTAAAGAAATAAAGTCAAACTAACAAACAAAATAAAATAGCATTAAACAACAAACATCAAATAAAAAACTGTAAATATACACATAATAGAGGAGTATTGAATTAGACTAAGGTAGATAAAAAATTATAGGTAAATAAAAGTGTAAATGCTCAAATAGAACATCACCAACAATATATACATCTATGTGAAATGTAAATTGTATGTAAATAAATAAATGCAAGCATGTAGTATTCCACAGAATGGGACTTGCTTAAAAAAAACACCCATACACACTCCCACACCACACATCCACACCCCATACCATACACCCAAACCACACATCCATATCCCATACCACACACCCATACCATACACCCATACCACACTTCCACACCACACATCCATACCACACTCCCACTCCACACATCCACAGACCCCATACCTCACACCCACACCACACATCCATATCCCATACCACACATCCACACCACACACGCACATACCACACACCCCACACTACATACCACACTCCCATAAGACACACCCACCCACACCACACACACAGCACACCCACCACCCACACATACACACACGTGTGCAGACCTTTTTCTAAAAATGCCATTTTTCATTCATTGGTCTTAAAACGTATATTTATGGTGAAATCTATACATCAAATTTTTGGGTGGAATACAATACTTCCTCTACTTACTAGTAGAGAAATTAAAAAAAGTATTCATTTAAATACTGCATATTTTAGTTATAAACCACTAAGGATATGGCTTTAAGTGTTATGGATTAGTGTTTATATTAGATGGTTTAAATAAAACAAAATAAATGCTATGTTATTATAAGTGATTATAAACAGTGAATTTTTTAACATATCTGTAACTGTAAGATGATTTGATTTGTGACATTTTAATGGGAAATCAGCTTCATAAATTGTGCTTTGGTCCCTAAACTGGTGGGTACTTTCTACTAGGATATTTACTATGATCCTGGATTTGTACTCTGCTAGCTATAAATCTCAACATAAGTTGATTTTTGTTACAATAATTACATGACAGCTATCATTTTATATAGAAAAATATAACAGATCATTTTTTGCAGCATTTTAAATGCATACCATAATTATATAATGTTTCTATTAAATACAGACCTACATACTTGAACATCTGGTTTAGTGAATAAATTTTAGTTATTTTGTTATTTTTAACATAAATTTCTGCGGAATATGAAAATAGAATGATGTTTACTCACCACAGGCATTCTATAATGTAATGTTATGCAATTATTCAGGTACAAATACAGTTGTTAATTACCACAATTCCATTTGGCACAGTAGGTAATCATTGAAGGTTATTGAAAAATCACTTTTACCACCAAAAGGCCCAGAAATAAGTTTATTGCTTTTTATCACCATATTTATCAAATTTTATATTGCTCTTGCACCTTTTCTAATTCAGTGCCTTCTGGATATGCATTACATTAGATTCATTATGCACTGAAACAACACAAGGAACTTAGAAACACCAATTTGAAAAGCTACAACTAAATTATAAGAGAATACGTAAACAAAGAACTTTTTAAATGTTACATTTCTGAATAAACTGCTCGCCAGAAGCTTTTAGATCTAAACTCTCTAAAATCTAAACCGAGTTTAAATAGCAAATGTAATGTCCAATCCATATTTCTACATTCAATGAATAGTATTATCTCCTAATAATTAAATCTTAGAGCTGATATGTGCTTTAAAGCTTCAGGGAAGATAAGACTTATATTTACTTGCGTAAAAATTTATATCTGGAGATTCTTAACTTTGTATTTGGTTGGATAAATTTACATTTTATTTTGGTATGGGTACTGTAATACAAAAACTATATACTATATATTAACTATGGCTGAATAGCTCCAAGTGAACTAACAAAATCATTGTAATAACCGTACTTGACCAACAACGGCCGTTATGAATAAACAGAGTACGCCTTCCTACTGGACTTGATCGAACTGGAGATTCTGGCTGACCTATCACAAAGAAAGGAAAGAGGACAATAAACAGATCACATGCAAGAATAAAATCTTAACACATCTTATGAATCCAGCCTTTCATTGCAAGGGCAATAAATTCATGAATATAATAAATCATGAAGACCCTAACACTTAGATAGATTTATTCATCCATATGTTTCAATTACACAGTATATATCATTAGTTCAGAAGAACTCTGTAAACATGTATAACAATGACTGGCAGATTAGTTAAAGTTTTAAGTTTATTGAAACTGGTTGCAAGCCTCAATATTTTAAATAATGTTCAGGTTAATGGAATAGAAGTACATATATTTTTAGGGAGAAACTGGCATTAATTTATCAGTGCATGTTAGTGCATGGTAAAGCAGATTTATGCAGACTTGTTGTCAAAGTCTTGGATAATAAAAAAAATTACAATTCAACAGTACCAAAAGCCAGCCATAGATAGAATATGAGATATGTATGCAGGCATATTCATCAGCATTTCTGATGTAGTTACATCTAGCAAAAGAATGCATTAAATCTAATTTCTGAAATATATCTAAAAATATTTGTGAACATAGTGTGAAGCATAAACAGTGAAAATATGCAGGCACAAGGCACAATACTAAATGTGACGTGATATGCAAACATATAATGTAATACCAGTGAGAACCAAACACAAATATACTATAGAGCAACAAAAATAACTTGTAATCATAGACCAAGAGAATGGAAATAGCAGATATCTGTAATGTTATGCAATATTTAGATCCAAAGAAACCAAACATTGTTATGTTACCATAACCTAGCCAGATCTGTGCATATGGTAGATATTAACTAGTTTACATGTTTTTCATTCATGGGCAAGACTTTTCAAATTGTCAATTGGGCAAAAATAGCACTCTAAACATGACTTAAAATATCTTAACTTCCTCTGGTTAAGAATTTGTGACTCCTACTCAGCAAGCAGGTAAATAAATTCTAAGTAAATTGAAATATTCATATATACATTTTTGATAGTTTCCATTCTTGTTGAAATGAAACAATGATGGAGATCATAAAAAAATTTAATTTGGATCTAAATACTGTAATAAGAGAAAAATTTATATCAAAAAGTTATGAAAGTTGTAGGTATCTTGAAACAGTTATCACAGATAAAAGCTGAAAAGTAACATTATGTTGATTTGTAAGCGTTCAAACAATTTGAGCAGTGATGGTTTCAGAAAAGTTCCAGTTTGTTTTTCGTTCTTTTCTTTTTGGCTCCATGGGAGAAAAGAATTATTACTTACTTTATTGTTTAACAGTTAATAGTCAATATATTTGCATTGTCTTTATAACTTAGGGGACAAGAAAAAATACTGTGGTGGCATATTTTGCCAGATACTCTTAAGAGGCATAAATAGCATCTCTATACTAAAAATGTTGTCTACAACCACAGTTTAAAACCATCACAGCCCTAGAGCATGAAAATGGCAGCTCAAGACTTGCAAGAAAGTGCACTTGCATATTAGCAGAGACAGCAAAAAGTACTTGACCACCTTTAAGAAAGAAAATTAACAGAAAGAACATATTTCAAAGCCTCCAGCATGAAACATTTAGGCAGAAATACTGGAAATAAATTTTGATGAAGCAGAAGTAAACATGCTAATATCTTGGTTTGGGGATATCAAATTTGTTTTCAAAATTGTATGAAACACTTAAGCAGCAGGGATAATGCTACAAAAAAACATGGTCCAATACCAGAAGTCACCCACATTCATAAGTGAAAGCTAAAACACCACATACCGGTGCCTTCTTCTGCCAAACAAGGTAGTAGAGACTTTTCCTTTGGGTTCTATCACTGACTTCCAAATTTTGTTATTATTCTTATGCCTCCTGATTAATTTTCTGCTTTGTAATTTAAACGTTACTGTTTAAAAATCCTGATGTAAAAATAAAACCAAATTTACAAATCACAGTAACGATACTATAATGTATTGCTAAGTATATGTACATAACTTCACAATTTCCATTTAAGGCTAACTTTTCAATACTTTTCATTACAGACATTTTGAATGAACCTTTAAAAAAATTAACCAAGTTTTATGAGTGACTCAAATATTGGGAGACTATGCAATTTAGTTAACAGTGACAAATGGGACAAATTTACTGAAATATTGGGATAGGTAGGAGGCTTTGAAGGAAATAAGAATTGTGAGATTACACTGGATGCGTGATGAAGAAGACTGGCTGCTCTGTGGATCAATGCAAGTTGAACCCGTACTGCCTGCAGCATGTCGTCGTCTTTGCACATGCTCCGTGGACTCAGGAGAATCTAATGACAAACTTTTCATTCGAAGGTTCAACTTCTGCCTGCGAGGACTGTGTGGAGCTGCAGCAAACATAAACACACATAAAACATAGTACCAGTTATGGCCAAGGTAAAAATGGCAGATTAATTAACTACCTTAATCCATGTATAGTTAAGACATGTAAGTTTCTAAATTATCTAATTACTTTATAATTTGCCATATGAAATTGTAAATATACTTTGCAAGCATATGTTTCATCTGCATAGCCAACTAATCAGATATAACAGAACATATTTTATTTGAATCACTGAACTTTTTAGTTTCCCTTAGCTTTACAAAATGCTAAAACTTTTTTGACACTATAAAATTAACACAGAGAAAGGTAGTTGTAACTGCATTAAAAATTAAGCGCTCAAACAGTAAATGTATGCTAAAGTTTTGGCTCCAAATGCTTAAAATCTCAAAACATCTGCAAATGAAGTAATGAGTTCCATTTTCATAGCACTGAGTACAAGAAGACATAGGTAAACAATCAGCATACATGAAACTGAAGCAACTTTATGTATAATAGGTCACTTTCATGCAACCATATTCTCTCTAAAATGCCTAAATTCAATATATATACAGCTTTTGTGCAGTTATTTTGTGATAATGATTACAGTATACTGCGGTGCAATGTTGACAGCTTAAGTATGCCATTTCATGCTTCAGGAAAGGGGTGTGTACAGTAGACTTTATACAATATTTATACAGCAGACAATAATTGCACATGAAATAAAAAGAACAAGAAAATAAAGAAAAGAGAATCAGCAGATAATACCATATCTTACAAATGGTGTAATAGAGCATCAAAATTATATTAATGATGTTTTAAGGTCACAAGTTGATAATTAAACACTAAATTAGTTATTAGCTAAATTTATGAAGGGATGTAGATGCTAATGTTGCTGCATACATTAGATGCCTTGATCAGATTATGAGGAGTAGGTATTTAAAAATGTACAATATAAAAGTAATATTGTCGTCATCATTATCGTCATCATTGTCGTCATCATCATCATCATCACCATCATCATCAAATATTACAGTTCTAACACAAATAGTAACCTAAGATCTTTAAATTAGAATAAATTACAAAAATACTGTTCTAATTTTCCTCATTCTTATTCTTACAAAAATGACTAATTGAACCCAAATGATTAGTTTCTCTCTAAGAATCTGGAGGTCAATAATATTCATTGTATCAGGTACCTGAAAAAGTTCCATATTTAATGAAAATTCCTCTCAACTTACTATAGATAAGTCAGCTGTTCTCTTTGGCAATTTGCTGCTGCATTGAATGTAATATTGCTCTGGCCCAAGATTGCATTATTTATGCCAACAAGCTTACTGCTGGTGTTTTTAAACACACAACCAGTAAGCTTGTTGGCATAAATAAATAATAATTGCCATCTAAAGGTTACTTAAACCCAGGACATAAAGTACTTACAATTGTAAGTCGCCCTTGGGGTACTTTCTGAATACTCGTATTTGTAAATATATAAAAGGGACAGTATGATCCCACTTTTTAGTGGTTTAGTTTCTTATTAGTTTATTTAATATAAACTATTGTATTTCATGTTTTAAAGTTTGATCATATTAATGAGTTTAAAACCAAATTATTTTTGAGAGGTAGAACTGGAACTTAAAAACTAAATGCCACAACTGGGATTTGACCTACCGGGCAGCTGCTCTACCACTGAGCTATTATGACAAACTGCCAGAATGGCATTAAATTCTCAAACCAGTTCCTATTTCTCCTGGTAAACCACAAAGGCAGTCTCACATCAGAGACAAATTACCCCAATGGTGACTTACTGTTGTAAGTACTTTATATCCCAGGATTAAATAACCTTCAGATGGTAATTATTATTTATTTATGCCAACACACGGCTTGTGTGTTTAAAAACACCAACAGTAAGTCTGTTGGCATAAATAAATAATAATTACCAAACTATTTTGTTGATCAAATAGTTTTAAAATATTTTTAAGGCCAAATAGCAATGGAACTTTACTGCTTTATTTATTGTGAAAGGGAAACAATTTATATGTTAAAAATAAGGCAGCATAAGATTAAGGATGGTTATAAATTTGAAGATTCGTAACTTGCCTAGCCACATTAGATGACTGCAACAATTATTGTATGCAAAATATGTTTAATATAAACAAAATAGTTAATAACAGCATAGAAATTATTACTGCTGCCCAGGTGTAATGAAGCCACAATTTGCACTTGATGTATCAAAACAACCTTCATCACTCAACAAGAGAATGTGGTATGAGTAGGGCAAGTTCAATCGCTACCTCTCCTCTGGTGCCCATGCCTGGATTGAATACTACTTTCAGTGTAGATCAATTTGAGGCTATTTACAACACCATACTGCCGAACTTAACTAGAGTTTGCAAAAATTTGAATTAAACAGTGGTCACCTTTGTTACTACAGGAGGAAAGAATCAAAAACTTAAAACTGTGAAAAACTCAAATTAAATTGGTGGCATGATTTTTGTTACTAGTTTTGTTTGGAGCATGTTTATGAGCTCTGCTTACAATTTCAGCTGTAGTTAACTAAAGAATTAGACTGAATTGCTGATTCATTGCCACTTTCTGTTGTCTCTTGTTGTTTTATGTACAAACTCCATGTTATTTATTGATATTGGTGTAAACTCAGTGTTCAACAAGCTTCCTTCATTCTAAATGAAGGAACCACAAGGGGAGGGGTTATACAAGGAAGCAGCATTGGGCTATTTAACCCAAAGAGATGTGCTAAGCATTAATTTGATTGTATCTTAGGATGGTAATCAGTAAAGGCTGGAGGCATGTGCATTTTTCCATAGGTATACTGCATATGGATTTTACTGCTGTCACTCGTGCATGCTGCAGGTAGGTACAGCCTGACCATGAAAACCGCTTCACTGCAGCACAACCTACAAGCATCATAAACTGTGCATTCTGGAATTGCATTTAAATGCTTGAATATACATACTGTTATTATTAACTATAATATCATCACAGAGTGCATTACACTGGGTTACAATGTACTTTGGTAAATTATTAAATGTGAAATTTCTACGCCCATCAATGAAGCAGTTTTTAAACAGTAAAAACTTCTTTCTATGTCACACAATGTCAGAGGTACAAATATAAAGCATTCCACTCTGTCGTCTGGTGTGTTTTCCTACTTATTCATTTTCAAAATTTCACACATAGCTTGATAACCAATATTTTTGTATACACCTTTCTGGAATTTAGCTTTCACCTTTTCAATACCTGGCATAAGAGGTATCCTGTTAATTGAGTTAGCTAAGTGTTCTATTATGCTTATGCTCTTGAATATTTCCAAACCAATTTTTCTAATTGTTTATTAGCTTTGAGCAACACTGCAAAATTGTTGGATACAAACTAAAGATTTTCAGATAGTTCATGCAATATCAGAGGCTTTGCAGTTACACTAGCAGATGAATCTGCATCACATAGAGTACTAATAACATTTACAATTTTGCTGTAATGCACCGCACAATACCTGATGGCCTATCCAAGTACCCCATCTTGTAATTATGGGCGTCTGCATACACTTGCAAGGCAATGCTTTACTACTTCGCAGAGTACACGTTAAGTTGTTCTCAACTCTTGCTTCTATAGTGGCAGTAGTTTGCACATTTGATGGCCGTGCTGTATTTCTGATGTCATTCATACTCTGCATCCAGCAAACCTGTATTGCATGCAATTGCGCATCCCTCCAGCCTTTAGTAATAAGAAATGAAACACAGGTACACCAACAAAAACTGATAACTGAAGTCAAGTCAGCAAAACAGCTCATGTTTTCAACATGACAAGAATTTCATTAGTGTTACCTATCCTTGTTTTAATCTGTTAAAAGGCTTAAAGTTTATTTAATAGTTGCATTTATTAGGTGAAAATTAAATAAGAATAGGTGCAATTTAGAGGATGGCAAATAAAATCTGGCAGTATTGATGTTGTTGGGGATAATGGGTTTGGTGGTGGCAGTGATGATGATGTTGGTGATCATGACAACTAAAGTTTAAAATATAACTCACTTACATCAGGTTATTCTAAAGTAAGTTTCCATTTTGAAACAGCTGTATCTTCTTTACATATTAGCAGTCTGGCTTTATATTGGTATAACTACTGTTTAGAAGGTTTGAATTTTTTCTTTCATTGCTATGGTTACTGTATCATGTATGTATAAACATAAGAATAGACTGCAGTTGTAGTAGCAATGGCTTTACCTATTTGAATCAGCCTCTTTCAGTACTGTTATGAGTGTAACAGACAACATGCATATGCACTGAGAAGCTGTTGAACAATAAATGGATTGAGAAGAAGGCCCTGCTCTGTAAAATAATTTTGCAAAATGGTGAACAAATTTGAGGAAACTGGTTCACTTATTGACGGAAATCACAGCACAGAAGAAAGACTATTGCTTATTGAACAACATAGTGGTGGTCATATTTCATTTTATATTTTTTTCTTTAAATAAAATCCCATTTCTTTATAAACAAATTGGTGTTTTTATTTTGTTAGAATCTAAAAACTACCATTTTAAACTGGGAACTTATGTTAGAATAACCTTATACATACATTATATTGGTAAAATGGTTACATATTTGTTATGATTCCAGCTTCTGATTCTTTCAGCTATGCTCACATTAATGAGATAGTTTAAGGATAAAAGAAAGATTAATTATGTGCATTTACCACACATTACAAATTGAATGGGACTTATATTAAAATTATATGTAACTCAAGGTTCAAATTAGGAATTCTGGTGAGGGGGAATAAATATGTAATGTGCCTGTATAAATATCTTCATAATGTAATTTCTATCCTGTGTTATTACATTATTCTATTAACATTTAGTTACACATTAAAAGGGGTCATTTATCCCTGGTAAAGTAGAACATTTCTAATTATGAATCAGGGATACTACTTGATAACAGCAAGATCTTCCTCCCCAAACCTTCCATTAATTCGAAACCTTATGTACTGAGATAAACAGAAGTACAGACACTACCCAACATAGTTATGTTTACCATATCATTTGTACTATCTAATAAAATGTCCATGCAATATTCTTTAGAAGTACCCAATAGAGCTGTTGCATAACAATGGTTACAGTTGTATACTGAATTTAAACCCTTTGTTCTTTCTAAAGGCTTTTGTACATTTTTTAAATATCTGCTGCTCAGTCTAATTTATAATCTCTTCACTTCTTTGAGTAAATTTGCATTTCTTTGCTGTTTATATCAGTGATAACATTCTCAGTCCAAATTGGTGAGGTAACTGTGATGGGTAGTGACACAGAACTCAATTTTGTAAATAATTAAATGACATTCAAAACTGGAAAAGTCCTTCTTGGCTAGGAATGAGGATACATACGTTTTACCTGTTGTTTGCTAACTCTAAAAGTATGTACAGCTATTGTCAAATAAATCTGAAAAAACTATAAAAATAAGGAAATTTGGAGGAATTCAAAAGTTGTGTTGCCTGTGGACATTTTAATACTTTTTCTTTTAATTGCTATTTTGTTTGATTTAATTGTTTAATTCTGTGCACAAATTTGCCACTGGATGTTTTAAAAGTATGAAAAGTCACATTAT
Organism: Tenodera sinensis; assembly: GCA_030765045.1. Lineage (NCBI taxonomy): Eukaryota > Metazoa > Arthropoda > Insecta > Mantodea > Mantidae > Tenodera > Tenodera sinensis. The sequence continues at coordinate 95,998,384 of CM060961.1, read as the reverse complement.
TTCATAGTCTAAAATTTTTCAACAATAAAATAAAATATAATAAAGTAAAATAACTATCTGCTATGGGAATCTTAAGCTGTTTGTTATTCCTGAAAAATGTAAGTGCATATTTGTCCCATTTTGAATAACATCACTCCTCAAATGCGATAAAAGATAGGATACCTGTAGAAAGGATGTAGTAATTAGTCTTATATTAGCATGTGTTTAAAGGATAGCACCTAAAGCTCAGTATTAATATTAATTTTATTTCTATGTACAATGGCAAACAACAATTAAGTAAAAAATACCTATATCCTTTTCACTTTTTCTCTACCAAGGTAAAATGGCATGCTTTCTACATTTTGTGCTTTAGGCAATAAACTACTGTACAAGCAGGAATAAGCAATTTGTGCTTTATGTATTCAAATCTACCACAGCTGTTACTGTGCATACAAATTTTAATACAAGAAGGATTGTTACTGGTTTTGACCATATCTGAAGTGAGTTCATATTGTTTTTGAAATGTATACTGCTGTGGTTTCTTTCCTTTTGAGGGTGTATTCTAAGCATGTTCATTCAATTATTTCTACTCACAGGCATGTGGCCTATTTGTAATGTTTATGTCCTGTTCTAACTTTCATAAATGGAATCTACTAATGATAATTATATAACCTCTAGTATCTAAATGTCTAAAATTAATCACTGTTATCATTTCAGAATAAAAGAAATCTTCAGATACTCAATTCATGCATGTGCACTACTAGACTTAATATTTAAAGGTGTATAATGTATTCTTGCAGCATCAAGAAATGAAACTCTCAAAGCTAAAACTAGTTCTCATTCTTACTTTAAAGGAGTGAACAAAATTAAGAGAAATACCAAATACATGGAAATTTGTTATAGTCCATCCAAGGTGGCTAACACTCCATTAGGCATGCACTCTGGATGAACACCATTGGTCGCGTGGGTCTTAGTAGGCCCATACTATGTTTGTATACTTATATACTTGTATTTATTCTTTTAAATTACATTTTTTCTTCATTCCCATGTTTATCTTCATTTAGTTTAAATATACATAGTTTTTATTTGCATTATCTTGCTAGATACATTGAAGATAGATAAAATGTAACATATAGTATACATTATAACTTATACTACAGTATATGGAAAGATAATAATTGTGATTTTCAGGTATATAACTTATAATTTGAAATGTGCTGTTAATAATAATGATGATGGTGGTGTCGGTCGTGGTGGTGGTTGTGATGATGGTGATTATAATAGAAATAATAATAGAAATAGTAATAGTATTACTAATAATAATGATGATAATAAATAACAACAACAATAATATCTTTGACAAGCATGTGATGCTACCTACAAAATACATGTTATTATGACAGGTATTTTTCTTCCTCTTCTTTGTGATTAATTTCTGAATCTAAAGATCTCATTTTCTGTTTATCTTCAGAATTGTAATCATCTGATTCATATAAGTCGTCATACACTGTAAGGCATCATCATCACCGTCATCGTCATCGTCGTCCTCATCGTCATCGTCATCGTCATCGTCATCGTCATCGTCATCGTCATCGTCATCATCATCATCATCACATGGTAGATGATGCACTTCTTCCAAATCCTTGGAATTTTATAGATTATACTCTTATTTGTGAGAAGGAGTAACATATTACTTACAATGGCAAAAAAATATTGCACGCCTAATGAAGAGAAAACCAATGTCAGTAATATGTAATGAAAGTAGCCATGCAGAGTTTGGTTGATCTCTGCGACACACAGCAGGTTAGTAATTCTTAGAGCTAAAGAAATAAACAGATATGATTTTTGCTCCACCAAATAGTCATATAAGATGTAATATTACATGTCCTATAATTGCTCCACCCTTAGATCCGCACTTGATGTAAACACAAGCTGTCAACAACTAAACCGCAATACGTGCAAAACCGAAGTACACCGTAAAATATAGTACCTTAAATATCGGCGATTATCTGTGAATTTTCAAGATGTATGATGACCCTGGTAATGACTACTTGTATGTAACATGATAGCAGCACTATTCCTAAAACTCCTGAGTAAATATCATTCTGTTGCAACATAAACACTAGGTAGTCGTCCGCATGGTGTTTGTGTTAGTCACAGGTGTTATGAACATCAGATTATTGTGGAAGAATACAAGGTGCAGATCTAAGGCTGGATGAAGCATAGTCAGGCAGTTGCATAGGTATGTTTGTTCAAAAACTAGAATGTTTAAGTAAACATAGGGTCTCCCAGGCCCTTAGCGACCAATGGAGGGTTAAAGGTTGAAAATCATTTGGTGTAATGCACATACCAGATGTCTATACACATTTATATTATGGGAAGTGTTAAGATATTAATGTATTTTTAGAATAATAGGTTAAACTAAGTTACGTATGTTTCTAGGTAATAACACTATAAACCTTCGTCCAGCTAACCAGAAGTTGAGAGTAGGAGAGAAAAGGCACCTTTTTGTAACTCTTATTAAACTCTCAATAAACTTGTATTTTCTAAAGCAAAACCAGCAACACATCCATGGCAGAAATAATTATAATGAATTAATGAAAAGGATATGAGATATATAACAGAAAATATCTACAGCAAAACAGATCCAGGTAAGCTGAGGTTTTAAGTCTATGGCATCACCTACAGATGATCTCGATGAGGTTCTGTATAAATGGAAAGAAAAAAGCTATTCCTTTGCTGAAAAAATAAGTACAACTCAAATACATATCTGCAATGTAAAGAAATGCCTAAGTTTTACAGTAATATTTCTTGGCAATTAAAATAGGAGCTACCTTAGACACCATTTGTTTTTTTCCAGTTTTTACAATATGTTAGGTCATACTACATAGTAGCTATGTTTCAGATCATCTCTGTTAAACCTGATTTTATTAAGTAAAATACGTAATAGCCTTTTGATTTTGTATATACCATATCATTTTTCCATTGTCTTCATTTTTTCTTAGAGATCTTTGACTTATATCTTCAATTTTATATATAAATACAAATTTAATGCAATGTATGCAAAATACATGAGGTGATTCAAGACTGACATACATTTTGAATTGTTTTGTTTTGCTTTATTTTATGACTGTAAATAGTACTGAATATTTCTCCAGATAACACTACATTTTTCCGGTATTATAAAATTGACCTTAAAATCTTTTGTTCTATAAATGTCTATTTCTAAGCTTCCTTACTTACTCAGTATATGTGAATGTTTTTGTAATCAGATATAATTTAATGGTAGCATGCTTGCCTCTGGTGCGGAGGACCTGGGTTTGATCCCCGGTACCAGCATGGGGATTTTATCCCCTCTGGGAGGTCTGGCATAGGGTGTACTCAGCCTTGTTAGGTCCCAGGGGAACCAATTGAGGAGCTACTTGATGGGGAGTAGCAGCCCCAGGTCAAGAAGGCTGTATAACTGGCCAGGAGGACTCGGGGCACTGATTACGTCCCATCCTCCAGTACTACACCCCACCAATGAAGCCTGTAGTGGGCAGAGGTGGGGGATGCAGTGGCTGGGCAACAAGCCTTGGCCCTTCACGAGCTGTTGCACTAGGGGTTTAGTTTAGTTAGATATCATTTAAATGACTAAGTAAGCAAAAGATGCTACAAATTAACTCATGTACTCAGGTAAGCCTTGTCATTGTGAATGGCAATGAGTGTACTGTATTGGGCAGAAATTGTTTTATTGTTTAAAAAACAAGTGTCTTTTATGATTTTGTATGGCCTTTTCCAAATTCTGTTCAACTTTTCCAATTAGAAAAAGTCATTAATCGTTGTGTTGTATAATTGAAAATTGAACAGAATGGTACCCTTGGCATTATAAAAAAATCTTACTCTAATTTTCCCAGGAGAAGGCTATGAACTTTTTAAGCTAATTGGAAACCTAGTACACGAGCACAAATAGTAATAGACATCAAATTTCTGATGGTTTGTAGGTGCATTTATAGGGCATGTCTTCTGATATTGGTTTCTGCCAGTTTGAAACGCGAAACATTACCCCTTCCCTTCCAGAAAAGAGAGATGGCTATACCTATTCATAATTAGCCAATTAGTTTACAACACCAACATAGATATACTCTCTTGGTTTGATACAGCACACAAGGTATTATAAGCAACTGCAAGGCAACAGTATCAGCCAAGAAAATGAAAGCATTACATAATAAGGTACCCTACAAATGGTAAGGAATGAAGTGTCCGCAAGAAGGCAGTGCTGATTTATTTCCATGCTGTCTGTACATGAGAAAGGTCTGTTTATCAAATTGCTTAAAAGTCTATGATGAATTTCATCTATCCTGAAATCTCTTCTGCTCGAAGAACCCTAATTAACCATTACAACTGAAGGGACAGGGTTAATGATTGACTGAAAATGATGAATAAAGCTTTTTAGTTAATATAAACAGTAGATTTAATAAGGACATATACAAAAAATTCACTAAATACAAAGTCCTAAGTTACATGTGTTGTATAGGTATTTCGATAAATGGCTATAAAAGTGATTACTGTTTGCTGCACAGGGTTGCATAATAAATAGTAACAGTTTTGTTCTATAAAACCAATACAAGTGTGGTACTCATTCATTCACATCCATTTTTCATCAATTTTGTAGGTGCATCACTGGGAGTCAACAGTATATTATGATCACTGTTATTGTCTGATTGCAAGATCACTGTGTGCTTTGAAACAAAGCCACATCAGAACAACCTCTTGACTAGAGTACAAGTTTATTAGGAATTTAACTTGTAACATTGTGGGAAGAGATGCAACATAGACTTTTGTTCCATATCTTCAAAGTGCACTGCACAAGTGTTCACCTCCTCCCCCAGAAAATAAAAAGCACATATAGGTGAGTGAGTGAGTGAGTGGGTGGGTGAGTGAGTGAGTGAGTGAGTGAGTGAGTGAGTGAGTGAGTGAGTGAGTGAGTGAGTGAGTGAGTGAGTGAGTGAGTGAGTGAGTGAGTGAGTGAGTGAGTGAATGAGTGAGTGAGTGAGTGAGTGAGTGAGTGAGTGAGTGAGTGAGTGAGTGAGTGAGTGAGTGAGTGAGTGAGTGAGTGGAGTTTAAGGGCCTGTTCACTGCTGGATTATTTGGACCTAAGTCAAAATTTAAAATCTAAAACACTCACAAAGTTAGCTGTCTAAAAGGTGTAGACTAAAACAGACAACAATGTAAAAAGGTAAAAACACCAAACAGTAAATGATAAGAGTGCTAACTTGAAAACCTGAAAGACTCAGCAAATTACAAGGTTAAAAGGCAAAATCTAAAACATAACATTAGAATATTAAACAGTTAAAACATTAAAAGGTAAAACATAAGAGGGCTAAAGTTGTAGAAATGAAATCTTAAAAATTTTAAACTTTCCAAAAGCCAATTTGGGTGAGGAACCATAGTGTCTTGGCTACAGACATTGGGTTGTCATGCATAATTGAGTGAAGTGTAGAACCCAGGCCAAGGAACTGGCGCTCATGAACATAACATGGAAAATCAAGGACAGGTGCCATGGACAGTCCTACACCACATGTTGGACAGGCAGGTGCCAGGTCATCCATGTGTGGCAGAGTATGCAGAGTATGCATAATCGAGTGAGAATGACTTCAATCACCTAGTACTATGGAACTGTTTTTATTTTATGCCACAAGAGTAGTTTGTTTCCTTTTGAATTGTAAAGTTAAAAGTTATATAAATATTTGTTATCTTTTATGGTTTTAATGTCCTGTTTTTGAAATATTAATTTGTTCTTGAATAATTATGTTATTATGTAATTCATATTAAAACCTTGTGATAACTAAATCTGTGCATGTAAAAATCCTTTTAAACTAAACAAGAAGGAACACAATAATAAAAAGAGTGCACCTTATTTTCCCTTCAAACCTTGTACACCCATTGTGCTATGTTTTGCTTAACGCTGCCACTACCTGTGTGTACACCAAAGTCAGAGTGCTTCATGCCCATGAGTACTACAAAGGCCACGAAATTGTGCTTGAGTTGACATCTTTGGTATAACTGATAGAAAAAGTACCATATTTCTCAATAAACAAAATTATTGAATAAAATTATTTCAATGAACCTAAATATCATACAGATGCATTCTGCAAAAATTTCATTCAGATATCTTAAACAGTTCCTAAGATAATAAGTCATGAATTTAGCAAATTTAGCATTTGTGGATAGAACTCTTGATCTCTCCTCATATATCAATATAACATTTTTGGTGACATGCAATACTTCCTCTTCTACATGAGGTAAGTAATAGAGAAAGTGGAAATAAGTTTTAGACAGTCTTGAACCCCCCTGTACTAATGCATATTGTAATTTAAATTATGTTGAAAGAACAGGTATAATCTGAACAGAATTATTAAGCTCAAGAATTTGTGCATATACATCAAATAGATCTAGATTTCAAGTCATACTACCTCAGGATAAAGCATTTGTAGTTTTAGCTTGCCAAGATACTGTTTTATACATTTAAAAATACATTTTTTCAGCAAAGCAATTTGAATTTTGATGGAGGGAAATGAAATCCTTTGTTTACAGACCAGTTGAGGTTGAAGGACTAGTTGCAGCTTCAGTCTCCTTACTAAGTCCAATGGTACTATTGGATGTGTGAAGTGTTAACTGTTTCAATCCACCTAGCAATACAAAAGTGATATTTTTATCAACATTTGTAAATACTAAAAACTACCTGAATAGACAAATCAGTAACAAATCACTTCCAGAAACATTGGTGTTCATTGTTCTAAAAGCTGCAAAGAAAATTAGTTAGCTGTTGTTAAAATAAGAAATAAAATAAAGTTCCACAATCATCAAAAGCTATATCAGTATTCAAGGTTACAGTAATTAAACCCAGTACTGCATGGTTTCTGTTATGCATTGTGCAGTATAGTAACAGTCTGAAGAAAAGCATACACAAGTATGATAACCAATAAATGTTGCAGGTAGTGACATGGTTATTTTAAGTGAGGAAAATCTTCAGAAACTAAAAGCAGAAATTAAATTAACAGCAGTTTTTCTGATTGTGATTTGTGCTGTGAGACTTATGACTTCATTTACAATATTTTTTACTTAGGTGACCTTGCGCATGCTGTAACAGATTAGTCAGTGTTATCCATGGGAATTGGAACAATATATAATTTATGGACAACAACAAATTTAACTGAATTTAAATAAATTACATCACAATTTTAACTGAATTTAAATAAATTACATCACAATTTTATTCTAATATTTCAATACATATAGCAGCATGATTGAATGTGCAAGCCTTTGTGAATAGAGTTACCAGGTTTTGAGAATGCTAAAGTGAAACAGGACAAGGCTGTGCAATGAGTTGACCCATTTGAAACCAGGTCTCTCTATTGCTTGTGTTGTTTACATTTCCATTAAACCTGAAAGGAGTGTTAAAACTTGACATGAGTACTATTGGCTTTCTATGAATGCATATTGAGGCAAGCAGGCACAGAAAGCTAGTAGGTGACATGTCAACATTCAACAGAAATCATATCTAGACTTATTAATAAATTCTAACAAGTCAGGTAATACATATACTTAAAGGCATAAAATCATATAGATATTGCAGCCATCATGTTCTTGCCATCATGTGGAGGAGAATATCTCATCTAGACTTGATAATATTATTAATCAATGATAAACATAATCATGTGTAACATTAAGTCAAACCGACACTCCATTCTCCATTTATGGCTAGTATTTAACTAGAATGTGTTTCATTAGGTCTTTCCGAATGTCATTGCCTTATGTTGACTATTCCATTTTGGTTTAAGAAACTCTCTTCAATAATAAAAAAATTATACACCTTGAGTCAACTGAAACACTCTGTACTTCACATACCATAACTTTCTTCCAACACAGTTTGCCTTCACTTGAAGCCATTATCATCATTATTAGCAGTATACTTTTGAAATAATCACTACAATATTGAGCAAAGAACCTAGCTACTAAAACCAATCCAAATATAATATGAATTAAATATCTGGAAAAAGATGTATATGAAGAAGTTTGAAACCCTTCTACTGAATTTCAACCTTCCCTTGGATGAAAATTCATTACTCAGCCTCATTGTATTGCCACCAGATGTTCCCTCTTCAGAAATACAACATCCATATAACCAGCAGTGTTCCACCAGTTGACAAATTTTTAGGAGCCTCTTCTTATAAACCACTCGTAATTTTGTATCAATTTTCACCAAATTGGAAATTTATCTATAAATTAGTTCATGCTCTTATTTACTCAATTAAACTTCACACCTATAGCAGACCAGTTGAAAACAGTAAAGCTTTGGAGACTCTCCTAGAATGAAACTTTTTTTATCTTCATTTTATGCCAGAAAAAATTCTGTCACTCTCCTTCAGGCTTGAACCTGCAGCTTCAGGAAACACATTCTAGTCCAGAAAGGAGTAGCAGAATTCTATTTCAGGGGAAGAAAATGGTATATTGAATGAAAACTATACCAGGCTAACGAAAGTGCTCAAAATTTGAAGCTACCAGATGTTTGGGAGAAAATCCATTTAAAAAGGTTTGAGTATGACTATTGATAACCCAAAACAGACATGATACCGAAATTTAGATTTCCGATCGAATGGGCTTTTGAAAAAGACACGTTTTAATTTAATTGCCGGATGTGAGATTTGCGATAAGTGTTAAGTAATAACATACATAGATAATAGAGTAGCAAGTGTTGTAAGGTGAGCAAGATATGAGTAAATGATAGTCGTTAAATTTGTAGTATAAACGCATTATTGGTTTGAAATTAACGAGTCATGACGTCATACCACATAGTTTAAAATACACGTTCGAAAGTCAGTTCTACAAACCTTAAAAGTCGCGCGATATATCTAATAAAATACAAAGTAAACATCGTTTAATCCTAAAAAGGTAATTATATATTTGAAATTCATAAAAGAACATGTTATAATAGAAAGGGACATTTCTAAATTGCGGGAAAAGGAAATAGCATTTTGGATACGAGGCTTTCTTGGATGACGTCATGACATTCAAATGGAGCGAACGGCTTCTTAGCGTGGGTAAGAGAGAAGCGTCTAGTCAGTACTCAACCAGAGACCAGTACGGGAGTTCGTGCTGCGCGGATGTGAGCGCGATGTCTCTACAGATACAAATATTTTCGGCATAACTCCTGAAAATATTTAAAAAGGAAATAAAGGATATGAAAAGTTGTTCTTGGGTTGTCCATTACACTTACGCAAACCCGAGATAAAGAGATCTTATGCAGAACTAGCCGAGGCGAGCTACATCAAAGGGCAACACATCACCAACGACTTCAGCTTCAAATGGCGATCCAATAACTAGGACACCACAACGATTATATAGCTTCAAATTGGCTTCCCAACGTGTGGCGCCGAAAGAATGGACCAAACCCCTAAGACGACCAGATCAGCAGCGAACCAGCAGACAAGAAGGTGCCCAGCGTGTCAACATCTGTGAAACGTGTAGTGAACAAGTTTAAGTACAGTTAAAGTGAAATAGTGAAAATATTGAAAATTTTGGTGAGTAGAAAAGCACATGTAAATAGCTTAGAAATGGAAGACAGTGACACTGACTTTTTAGGTTTCGATAGTCCGGAAATTGAGAAAAGTGTAAGTAGGATGGAAGAATTTAATCAGAATGTAATTGGTAGCAGAATATGCCAAGAAGTAGAAGATCAGAACGTTAGAGAAACACCTAGAGGTAGTTCAGAAATGTTTAGTAGTAATTCAGAAAGGCCAGCATTTATGTCAGAAATAGAGAATATGTTTCAAACGATAATGAAAAAGATGAGTACAGAGTTAAGTCGAAAGATAGATGAAAATAGTAAAGAATTAAGAACAGTGGAAAAGATGAATACAGAGTTAAGTAAAAAGATAGATGAAAATAGTAAAGAATTAAGAACAGAGTTAAGCCAAAAGATGAGTAAGATAGACGAAACTAGTAGAGAGTTAGGACAGAAATTAGAAAAGGGACAACAGGAATTGGGAATGCAATTGGAGAATCAGAGGAGAGTTTTCGAAACCTTTAGGGAAGAAGTTAGGGAGGAAATTAATAAAGTCAGTAGTGAAGTAAAAGAAAATAGAGAACAGGTTAAGGGAGAATTAGAGACAATAAGGCAAGAAGTAAAGAATTCTGAAAAGAAATTAGGTCAACAAGTTAGTGAAAAATTAGATAAAGAAAGGGAAAGAGTAACATATAGTTTAGACAAACAAAGGGAAGAGGTAGTACAAAGGTTAGATAAAGACAGGGAAGAAATTAGAGAAGAGTTACAGGGGTGTAAAGTTAGAATAGAGAGATCTGATGTAGAAAGTGAAAGGCAGGCTAGAAATTTGGAGGATGTTACAGACCAAATAAAAGGAGTAGTAACAGAAATTACTCAGGTAAAAGAGGCCTTAGAAAATTTGAAATTAAGTGAAAATGCATGTAATCACAACAATCTTAGTAAAGAAGTTGCAAGAAACGAGGCAATACCAGGTGTATCAGCTGACATTTCGATGCAAAATAGGGGTAACAGTAATTCCCATTCTGATCTCGGAAATAGCTCAGGGATAGGTGACAATTCAAATTTACATTGGCCTAACCATGTCTTAAATGAAATGACACCTCCAGTTTTTGAAAATGAAGATTCAGATGATCCTAAAGCCTTTTTAGAAGGGTTACAAGAGTACTTCACGGTGAAACGTATACCAGAGGAGTACAAGATGGTGATAGTAAGAAAATGCCTAAAGGGTAATGCTGCTAATTGGCTAGGCCTTTCTATGGGTAACAATAATGACTACAGGACCTTTAGAAACATCTTTTTAACCAGATATTGGGGAGCTAGTAGGCAGGCTAATATTAGAGTTGAATTAAGCAATGGAAAATTTAATCCTAGATCGGAGGAATCGATGGTCAACTATTTTATGAGAATAGCGAGAAAATCGAAGATGTTGGATCCTCCCTTGGATGAAAAAGATCTAATAAATATAGTTACTCCACATTTTCCGGAAACGCTTCAACACTACCTAATCATAGCCCGACCCGATAGCATTGCAGCTATGATCGAATTATTATCAGCCTTAGAAGTCAATAAGCCAAAACACGCATTTGGAAATAAATATGAAGAAAAAGAAACTGTCAATTCTTTCGGGCAAGGGGCACAGTATTATCAGAATAGAAGTGAGATTAGGGAAAGATATAAAGGACCAGTACCAAGGATGGAATCATTCCGGTGGGAAAATCAAGGTAGATATAACCAGGAAGGGCATCACCAAAATAGAAATGGTAATCTAAGGGGAAGAAATATAAGGGTGAATTATATGAATACGAATAGATTTGATCGAGGTAGACGGGGACGTTATTTTGGACATAGTAGAAATTCAAATGATGGGTATTGGACAAACGGAGATAATGAGTTTAGACCGAGGTCACCAAGACAGGGAGAAAGGTATTCAAATGGACGAAATTCCCCCGAAAATGCGGAAATGGTCGAGGCCATTAACACGGTCAAAAACATGGTAGGAAGTAACCCCGATTTAATGCAGGAAAACAGAAGTAACAATTCGGGAAATAGTACAGGAGCCATACATAAAAATCAGGGAAACGCCAGACCCGGTCAAACGCGCCTTCAGTGAGAACTGGGTATCCTAGTAATGATTGTGATAAGTACTCGGAAATAAATAGTCCTGGAAGGCAAATGATGATACAAAAGAAAAGAGAATGGAAAAATAGAATGGACGAAAACGAAAAAGTAGGAGATCCACCTAAAATCAAAATTGGAGTAAATGGAAAACAATACAATGCAATTATAGATACGGGATCAAATAGCACAGTATGCTCACAAAATTTTTATGATAATTTACAAAGTAGTGGTTTTAAAGTAATGTCTTTACCAGTTAATGGGATATATTGCTCGCTAGCTGTGGGAAAACGAAAAGAGAGAGTAAAATTTCAAGCAATGATAAATATTGAAATAAATGGGAGAATACTTGGAATTTTATTTCTGATTGTAGGAAGACTTGTTACAGATATTATAATAGGTTGTGATTGTCTTTATGCCTGGGAAGCTGTGGTGAATTTTAAAAACATGATTCTAGAAATGAAAGTTGAAGATGAGACCATTATAGTGCCTTTTGTGGAAGATAGTAGTTCAGAAACTATTGTAAGAGAAAAAGAGGAAGAAGAAATCCAAGGGGATACATTCTTTGTAGAATATGTTAAAGTAGGAGCTATGGAATTAACTGAAGTAAATGTCAAAGAGTACAGTGTCGATAATAAAGAAAATGTAGAATGGGATAAAAATGATTTCATAGACAATTTGAGGGTTTCTGATGCAACTAGGTACTATGATAGGGAGAGTAGTGAAGACTTAGAAGAATTGTTGAGGGAAAAGGTAACTCAGGCTGATCAACTAAATGAACAACAGAGGGATAAACTGTTTGAAATATTAATCCGAAATAAAGAAGTATTCTCTGAGAAACCTGGTAAATGTAATATTTATACTCATTCGTTTGAGATGATACCCATCAAACCTTTTACACATAAAGCGAGAGCTATCCCTAGTACAATAAGAGAAGAGGTAGATGCAGTTATAAAGTCAATGTTAGAAGATGAGGTTATTGAAATTTCGAATTCAGAATTTGTGAATCCCCTATGTATTGTAAATAAGGCCAATGGAAGATTAGGGTGACATTAGACTCGAGAAAACTAAATTATTGTTCATCATACTTTCCATCAGGGAATCCAACAGAACGTGTCCTCCGAGATATAGGAATTTATTTACGTGTTCTTACACATCATAATCACAAGGATTGGGTGAAATATTGTCCATTGATAGAAAAGATTATCAATCACACCATTAATGTAACTACTGGGTTTGCACCAATAAAATTAATGTTAGGAATTGAACCAGAACCAATATTGATCGGGGTACCAAAAACACTGAAAATTAATGACATTCAGTTAAGTGAGGAAGAAAGAGCGAAAATTGCTTTTGAACGAATCAAGAAAAAGGCAGAGAAGCGAAAATTAAAGAAAAAGAGTAGAAAACATAAATGGGAACCTAAGATAGGCGATTGGGTACTAGTTAAAGACCATAAGTTATCAAGTGCATTGCGAGGTAGGAACAAAAGGATGGAATTGTTATATAAAGGTCCTGCAGAAATTATATCAAAATTTGGTTATCATACCTATGAATTAAAAGATGTTAAAAATGAAAAATGTCTGGGAAGATGGCATAAACAACTCCTTCGACCATACAAGAAACCGTGTGGTGCCTTGGAACCTTGATTTAATGTAAAAGAAAAATTGGAAGTGTCATTTGTCTATTGGCGCCCAATCAGCTTTGAGATAAAATGTAAATGTTAGCTTACTTGAAAATCATATATTGGTCAGGTACTTACATATTCATGAAAAATGCAGAATGTGAATTGCTATCTACTACCAAGAGCTTAAAAATATATTGTATAGAGCTCACAATAACAGCTTCAGAAAGATTGTTAAAATGTTCATCTCCGCATAGAGAGAAAACAGAATATTTACTTTGTAAACATTTGTTAAAATATTTAGATGTATAGATAGTTATCACAGCAAGACAAAGAAAGAACTTGTCTGAAGAGTGTAATGGATTTATATAAATATATGTACATTTTAGTGCTTAAAGGATATAGTACTGATATGTGTTACAATAACAAAAGTGAAAAATCACAGTGCAAGTGATAGTGAGAGCGAAGTGAGCAAACATGAACTAAAAGAAGGAAGTATAAAGAAAGACTCTTGAAATTTAACCTTTATATAAAAGCTCCACAGAAGAAACCATAACATATTGTAATTAGTATTTAAGGATTAATGTTTAGTCAAGTGTATAATTGTTTGTCATGTTAAAAAGATTAATGAGAAAATGTGTTAATAACCAATTTCAAAAACAGTGTAATTGAAAATTGTATATAATGGGAGTGTTGCCGATTATTCAAAATACAGGAGTAATTTTTAATTTTTCTTTCGGGCAAGACATTTACATTATTTTATTATAAAATAATAAAATAACATAAATGGGGGCATTTGATACCGAAATTTAGATTTCCGATCGAATGGGCTTTTGAAAAAGACACGTTTTAATTTAATTGCCGGATGTGAGATTTGCGATAAGTGTTAAGTAATAACATACATAGATAATAGAGTAGCAAGTGTTGTAAGGTGAGCAAGATATGAGTAAATGATAGTCGTTAAATTTGTAGTATAAACGCATTATTGGTTTGAAATTAACGAGTCATGACGTCATACCACATAGTTTAAAATACACGTTCGAAAGTCAGTTCTACAAACCTTAAAAGTCGCGCGATATATCTAATAAAATACAAAGTAAACATCGTTTAATCCTAAAAAGGTAATTATATATTTGAAATTCATAAAAGAACATGTTATAATAGAAAGGGACATTTCTAAATTGCGGGAAAAGGAAATAGCATTTTGGATACGAGGCTTTCTTGGATGACGTCATGACATTCAAATGGAGCGAACGGCTTCTTAGCGTGGGTAAGAGAGAAGCGTCTAGTCAGTACTCAACCAGAGACCAGTACGGGAGTTCGTGCTGCGCGGATGTGAGCGCGATGTCTCTACAGATACAAATATTTTCGGCATAACTCCTGAAAATGTTTAAAAAGGAAATAAAGGATATGAAAAGTTGTTCTTGGGTTGTCCATTACACTTACGCAAACCCGAGATAAAGAGATCTTATGCAGAACTAGCCGAGGCGAGCTACATCAAAGGGCAACACATCACCAACGACTTCAGCTTCAAATGGCGATCCAATAACTAGGACACAACGAATATTTACAGCTTCAGACAACTATCATCAGTTTTTTTTAAAGACCACCAAAGGTCTCTCAAAACTCTACAGAAACCATTCTATACTTTTTCTGACACCTAATCAAAATGCATCTCATATTGCAAAAAATTTCATAAAAACATGTATCTACAATAACTTGGTAAATGAAGCAAAGTTGAAGAAAGTTGACATGATGTTTAAACTTCATTTACTTTTCATAAAATTTTTCATCTTTATGAGTATAAATTAAATGCTGAGACTTCTGAAGAAATTTAGAGAAGTTGTATTTTAAAACAGCACTTGTTGCTATGAATTGTGATCATCATCCACCACTCTTAAAGTGACTAACATTTAAAATAGATGAAAGAATAGTTCAATAAATAGAGAAGCAATAGTAATCCTCAATATCCCTCAAATTTGACCAGTGTACAGTGAAACCTGCCCAAATTAGACACTGAATAATTCTGTCTATTTTGGGAAAAGATTTCTGTTCTGATGGAAATCATGTAATTTTTCCTAAATAATATTGCTGCTCAATGTGGAAAGAGAAACCATATGCAACATACTTATTTTGGAATATGCTGTGATTCCAAGAAAACTAAAAATGTTTTATATATTTTATTTTGGAACATATTGTACTTCTGAGGAAACTGCAAATATAGGTCATTAAAGTAAATACAATTTCTTTTTAAATCAGCATATGAGGATGAGTCATTGAAGACTGAATTCTTTGTTTTTACCATGCACAGCAAAGACACATTGTGCAAACAACTGTGCATAATAGATAGATAGATACTTTATTTCACTGCTTAGGGCATGGCCCAATGGCAGCGCAGTCAATACAATACAATGTAATTTGATGTCAATGTAATACAAATATAATATAATTATTCCTGCTAACAAGATTTGTATAATACAGCATTTCTTCTTAGCCTCTCTTTAAACTATTTACACTTTGAGGCAAAGTCTCCAGTAACTCTGCAGTCAAATTGTTCCAGTCATCAATTGTTCTATTTACAAAGGAAAATTTACCTAGATCAGTTTTCTAGTATCATGCCACTGGATCAACAATGCTTGGGCAGGTGTCTGTACACAGGGGACGAGAAAAGTAGGTCAGTTTGCCAGTGCCCATAGAGGAAATGGAGGTGTTATGTGAAGAACAACATGTTGTGTTGAAGTTTTGCTTTTGTTTGCAGAAAATGGGATGAAAGCTTACAGAATATTGCAGGAGGCAAATGGTGATGATGTTCTGTCACAGTCCACAGCACTTCATGGTTCAAGGAATTTAAGGAGGGCCATATTTTAATAACAAGAAAAGTGGGCCAGGTACTCCAGCAACAGTAATAAAAAAACCATGATTAACACATTGGCGTCATTGTTCGTGAAGACAGACAAATAACAACTGACAGACTTGCAGACAAGTTACAGATTTCCCATGGCCGTACTTTTTCAATTCTGCATAGTCACTTAAACATAAGGTGGGTGCCACGATTATTGACTCCTGAACAGAAGTTCATGTGGGTGGAAGTATGTATGGAACTGCAATGTCTGGTTGAGATGCATGGGTGTGCATATCTGAATTCCATCATTACAGGTGATGAAAGATGGATTCACCAATATGACCCAGAAGGCCAACAGGCCTTCAGTGTCAGTATAGAAATCACCTGCTTCTCCAAAGAAAGCAAAGGTTGTTTGGTCAGCAGGAAAAGTGATAGTAATTTTGTTCTTTAACTGCCATGGAATGGTGTACTAACATCAAGCACCATGGTTAATGGCAAATACTGCAAGTCTGTTTTGGATGTCCTTGCTAAACACTTCCAATGAAAATGACCAGAAGTGCGTCCTTCTAGTTGGTGCCTACACCATAACAATGCCCGCCTTCATGTGTGCAATATGGTTACCCAGTATTTGGCCCACAGAAACATTGAATGTGTTCCCCATCCTCGCTACTCTCCAGACTTGTTTTATCTTTGCCTGTCTGAAAAAGGAACTAAGGGGGAAGTATTTTGCTACTTAGGAGGCTGTCATAAAGAAGGCTGAGACAGTTATAAGCAAGATGTCAAAAGATGGTTTCCAGTGCTTGTTCCAGGACTGGCAGAAGCATTAGGCAATGGAGAATACTTTAAAAAACCCTCACCAATGTGGACCAAGACTAATGTATTTTATGTGTTAAAAAAAACATTCTCAGTCTTTATTGACTCGCCCTCATACTTCAGCAGTGACCATATGAAGAATAAAAGAAAGTGGTTCCAGTTGCAAATGTGTTTGGTGAAGGAATGCTTAGAGAAGAATACAATTATTCAAATGAGTTGAAGCTGACAGCAAACTAACATAACATGTGAAAGCATAAGAGAATGTATAGTGTTAAACTCCTAAAAGTGTTGCATCCATTAATGTAAGGACAAAGAGACTCAGATACATTGCATAAAATGTCTTAACTAGTATTGTGATGAATGTGTTGTTGAAAGGACAGAGAGGCTGAAAAAAATGTAGTAACATGCATAATATGTACTGGAGTATGCACTGGATATAAAACTATGTATTTAAAAAGTTGACAACATTTTAATAAAATGCATCATATTGAAATGATTAGTATGGTGATTGCAATTAATCTTATAACTATGCATAAGAAAATGTTCTCAAATATCTTATCTTACCAAAATAGGGAAACAGTTTGGGATGATGTCACTTGTATCTTGAACACATTTCACTATATATTCATAAAGTTTAACACCAAATGTTAGTAGAGTTTTCCAGCCCACAAAAATTCCATCAGTAGAATTAAGTATATGGTATATGAATTCTTCCATGCTGAGAATAGTGTCTTCTAAGCCATTAATGTGCTTTTCATGATATTTTGTATCATAAAGTACCTTACTTCAAATATCTGTTGTGAAAACTGAATACTTGCCCTCTTTCCATACTTCACATGATAGAAAAATACAGGCTCAAAGGAAGCCATTCTGCATAGAAGAAAAGACATTTTTCGCATTAAAGAGTAGAGGGTAAAGATTTAAATGTGCAGAGCATGCTTAACTATAAGAATACATTTTTTTATAATTTATGGGAGTGTTCAAAATAGTGAAACTTAGTAGATTATGTTACTTTTGGTCAACTGTGCCATCATCTGCTGTATGCTTTCTGAGGTCAAGACTCGAATTCTCTTTTGTACTGCTCATGATGCTATCCTCTCTTTTTACTGTAAACATGATATATCATCAACCGGTAGGATTTAAAAATTAACCATTTTATGGGCATTTATAAGTAAACTTTCCCATACAATAAGTTCTGCATTGACTTTAGCCCATTTTGGAAGTTTTACTACTGTTGTTATGTCATGTTTGACTCATCAGAAATGATACACCATTGCTGATTTATCTATATTTTACATTTCTTAAGTGTTCCTTTAGTTTGGTTTGCAGGTTTCTTTTTGTTTGGCCAATGTATATCTAACAGCAGTTTTCACAATTTATTTTATAGATTCCTGAGTTTTGGTCATTTGGTATTATACCCACAGGGGATGGTTCAATAAATTCCTGGGGCTATCCTTGTTATATGGAGCTGGTTTGATGCTACATTCCTGAAATAATTTGTTAAACTTCTTGAAAATCTTAGGGTGGAACATAAAACTGGAATATCTTTGTTGAGTTTGATCCTTTTTATGAAGAGTTATGATGTCCTTCAGTATTTTTAGTTGTTGGTGTTCCTTCACAAGTTTGACATTTACATTTCTGTTGAATCTGTTCCACATAGCAATTTTTTGTATATGTTGGTGCTCTCTATTGTATTCTATGTTATTGAGTGACACATTAACTAATCTGTGTATCAGGCTATGGAACACTGCTTGTTGGTTTGATTTCTGGTTATGTTTGTTGCTTTTTATGTAGTTATAAACATGAATGAGTTTTATGGAGATCCCAAACTTGATTTTCTTCTGATTTCTCATAATTTTCAGGTCTTGTTAAGGCAACCATCCTTCTTTTTCTGTTTCTATTGTAAACTTTATGAATTTGTCCTGTAGATTGAGTAATTTCAAATATCATTGGCTAGTCTTCCTGAGAATAATGGCAAAAATGTAATCTATGTATCTCACCCATACTCTGTACAGATGCAGAAGAAATTTTGTTAGTTGTACTTCCAGTTCACTAATAAACATTATCATCTAGGAATGATGATACTGGATTTTTCAGTGAGAGATCATTAGTGTCACCATTCCTGCTGGTCTGTTTATGAGTGAACTGAAAACACCAAGAACATTTTTTCTGTATCTTTTCAGGGCATGGTTGAGATATATAGATGACATTTTTGCTGTTATCCCTAAAAACACTAGTTGATGATACTTTGAAATTACTCAATCTACAGGACAAATCCATAAAATTTACAATAGAAACAGGAAAAGGATGGTTATCTTATCTACACCTGAAAATTATGAGGAACCAGAACAAATTCAAGTTTGGGATCTACAGAAAACCCATTCATGTCAACAACTATATGAAAAGCAACAAACATAATCACAAATCACACTAACATGCAACTTTTTGTAGCCTGACACACAGATTAACCTATTAATGACAAACTTATTTTTTTTCAGAAATTAAGAGAAACATATGCATTGAAGTAGTTTATCATACAGTGTGTCAACAATATATTTTGTTTGCCTTTTTGTTCACCTAGTGTCCCAAAATTACCCGGTCTATAAATAGACCACTAGGCATTAAAGGTTCCAAAACATACTGTAATAATGAAGAAACATTTCCATCAAGTTCATGTATTTAATGACTAAACTTTATTTCTAAAATCAATCACAGACCATTTAAAGCCAAACGACGTATTTGCTGAAACTTTTGGAGTGGTAAAAACCGTTTATCAACTATACTAAGCATCAATTCATCTGTGGAGGATGACAGTTTGACATTACAGTTTTTGCAGAATGTCAAATGCTTGGCAATCCTTCAAACTTGTTTTCATTTCTTCACATTTTTCATTTGAAGCATGGCTATTTTATGGAATTTTTGTATACTTGAAAGCACATTTTTTATATTATGTTGATGGGTCTCAAAGATTTCCCTTTTTGGTTGACTTTTCAAACCTAGTCATTTTTTTCCTGTATGCCACTCTTTTCAGAGGCAGTGAAAGATAGTTCAATTGGGCCGGGAATATCATTCACATTTAGTATGCCTGTAATGCTTCATCTTCATCAGTCAGACTATCTGGATCAGGAGGAAGAATCATATCAATTGTATCACAAGCATCATGAATTTCATTGGAATGCTATCCATTACAAAGCCATTAGAAGATTTCACCAGGATGTTGCCTGAATGGAATATGTGTATTCTGTTTCCTACTCCACTCTTTGCCAGAATGTAAGGGCCGAAACAGAAGTGTTACTGAATGCCTTATCTTGGTGCACCCAGGCTTTGTTTTGGTCTCTCTCATAGAGAACCAGGATTTCAGTGTGGTAAATTGGGATGAAAACTTCATCCCGATAATACTTGGAATTGAGTTTGGCCTTTTTTGGCAACTCTATAAATTACTAGTTTCCCATTGCAGCAGTAATCAGTGATGACCATAAATTCCTCTGAGAAACTTTCTCTGCATTCTGTATATCATCTTAGAAATTTTTTTTCACCCCTTGATTGATAGTAAATTGCATGGGGTTTGTTGCACTCACTAAGATACACATAAGTCTCATCTAATGTGACCACAAATTTCCATTTTTCTCCTGCCAGGTGCTTCTCATACAAGTTTTTCTGTTGGTGTGTTATTCTGAGATGTGACACAGCACCAACTTATGAAGTTGACCTTTGTGACATTTCTTTATATTTACATGTTTGTTTATGATGATGTTAGTATATGTAATTAATGTTCTGCGCAAGAGCTGTGTGTAGGACAGGATTGGAAAGGGTAGAGTGAGACTGAAAAATTCAATGTCATGACCGGGATTTGAACCACGGATCTACTGGTTAGTGTCCAGCTGCTCTAACCATTAAGCTATCATGGCCAACATGCTGACATGAGATCAAATTCCCCAACTCAGTCCCATTTTCCCAGTGAACCACACAAGGAGATCTCAATTTGTATGAGATAACATACCTTAATGGCGACTTAAAATATTGTAAGTACTTATGTCCCTGCCTTCTAGTTTAACCAACTATGTCAAATCAATGTAATTAATGTTCTTCCACATCCTTGTGTGGTTTACTGGGAAAATGCGAGTGAGTTGGAGAATTTAATGTCATGTCGGCATGTTGGCCATGATAGCTTAATGGTTAGAGCAGTCAGGCAGTAACCAGTAAATCTGTGGTTCAAATCCTGGTCATGGCATTGCATTTTTCAGTCTCAACTCTACCCTTTCCAGTGGTGTTAATACACATAGTTTTGAGGGATATTCCCAATTTGTTTGCAATGGTCCGTTGTGTGGCTGGATTACTGCCAGAGATGAGGGCCTTGACCTTTCTAATCACCTCTGGAGAATGTGTAGTAGCAGTTGTGGGTTTACTGGTTTTCTTCCTTTTGGAATTAATCCCATGTGACCCTTTCCCTTTTTTATTCAGCATTAAGCTAATCCTGTACTTCAAGACAAAAAAGTTTTGCTTCTTGCATGCTTCAATAATAGCAGAATAACTGTACTCCAGAAAGGGCAATAATGTAGCCTACCCAATATGGTTCAATTTACTTAGGCATAATTAGAGTCACATATGTACTACAACTATGAAGGCACTGGTTTGTTTGTCTCACAAACGCTTGACCTTACTGCACATGCAGAAATGGAGTAATCACACTCACAATTCATTATCAGAGATTGGAAACAATCCTCTGTATTAATGTATGGAGCATTTCCTTATACTTTCAGTGGGTTCAGTAACTACCTCTGTTCTTTATCCAATGAATAATAAATAAATCCATGTACTACCCATAGAAACATCTCACACTTCTTTTGTAGGTCACATCACATTGTTTGATGATCTGGCAATATTGTGCTCCACATATGTTAGGCTTCTTCTATGGGCTACTGCTGTGTAATGTCAGCTCAACATAAGTGGAGTGAAATGTTGGCAGATCATCAAATATTATTACATGGCCTACTATTTCAAAAATAGATAACAGTTGTGAAAGCTTCCATATCTAATAAATTACCTATCTCATTAAAAGTTAAAACAATGTAACATTGTTGGACAAGAAGGGGAGGTTGGAGTGCACAGGAAACATGAACAAAATTATTCACGGAGAGGGGGATATGTCTAAAGGTTGGAACACATGAAATAATGTTCCTTTTAGTCTTTCAGTAACCACCTATTCTTTCTTAAGCTTTCAACATGTATAAATTTAAAATCATTTAACATGGTTTATTCCTACTATCAACAGCAGCACACAGAATGTTAAGAAATGTTTAACAACAAAACAGGAATAAGTTGTTTCTTGCAGGAAATTCACTACACACAAAGTCTCACTTTTAAGTGAGTGATAGTGATTGAAAAATTCTTTTAGAAGGGATATTTATCATTGAAGACACACCCCAAACTCAAGTACAAATCAATAAAGAGTGAGTTTAATCTTTTCCTTATGCAGTAAGTTAACCAACATGACAGTGCTCAGATATAAAGACACATACAAAATGCCAATGCAAACTTGGAATTTCCATGACTATTTCAGTCTGAGAGCAATTTGCTTTGACTTTGACTAACTTGAAAGGAGCCTAAGTTATTTGGAGTTATTAATTACTGCAGTATAATTTATTTTGATACCTTCTACAAACTATTCTTACCAAAATTTATTCTTCATAGTGGTTTACAAATTGCGTAACTATGCATGACATTCAAGAAACAATAGCATGGTGACTTAGCACTTAGAAAATGTATTGAAAAATAAAAGAAATTATGTAAATGCTTAAAGCCAGATAGAAATTTATTTGACATAATTTGGGTCCTCTAATGAGCTCTATATTTTTATGTAATAATTTTTACTTATCTCTTACAGCTTAGCATACCAGGTATAGAAAACTATAGAACATTTTGCTTAAAGTGAAAAAAACTTCAAGCTATTCATAGAAAATTCAAGATGTGAGTTGCATTAATCATGCAACCATCTTGAGCATATTGTATGTTAATCATTTTCATCAGAATTATTTTTAAGAAATCAATAATGAAACCCTTTTTCAATCTGATAAATTTCAATATTGATATGTAGTACTTCTTGGATCTACCATGTGTGGTCGTAAATGGTAGTGAATGAAAGAATATGTATAAAAATTATTTCAAATCACAGTGGACTGAAGAAAATGAACATAAACTTCAAATTATTTATATTGTGCATCAAAAAATGTGCCTTCAGGTACTCTTAATCTTAATATTTGAAAAACCAATTACTTCCACATGATTTAGAATGATAAGCTAAAATCCAGAGATCTTAGTAAAAGATAATTATGAACTTCAGCTAATAACCACAAATGTATTTAAATTAGTGCTAGCTGTCAAGAGTTTAACTGCAAAGTGTATTTATGTAGCATTATCATTTCTGTAGCTTGTCTTTAACTAGCAGAAGAATAATCACTCTCTAATGATTTGCACTTGCATTGTATGAATACTTAGATTATCAACATGTATGTAAACTTTTATTATGGAGATACTAATGTCTTGGCAAGGATTTCTCATCATAAACCAAAGCAATTGTTAGATATATTGATAGTGTATAGAGTATGGAAAAAACAATGTTTTAAACTTAGGAGAGGACTTTACATGCTAATGGGCCAAAAAGGAAAAACAAGATAAAAGTATGCAAAGCAAACAAAAGAAATGAGATCACTTACGGTTTCCTGTCTAAGTTCAAAATCACATCCAAGAGATATGAAGAAGGGCTATCAGTTGTTAACTATTTATGTATATGATATATTCAATGTCTTTCTACTTTTTGATAAAACAGAAAGTTTATGTTTACTTTATCAATGTAGATGTTCAATAATTAGGTCTATTTGACCTATGAAACCCTACATGATCTGAAAGTTTTAATACATCATATACCAGAGAGATGAATATTTACAAATAATTTTCTGAAGGAATGGATTCATTTATTTAATTTTCTTTTGTTTTTGTCAGGCTACAACATAACATAAATAAACTCCACAATTAAAGTAGATAAAAAGGATACAATAATTCAGAAAAGTTAAAAACTCAGCTACAGAAAAGAACAAAATAGGACATCAGGACAGAACACGAAAAATACCATTTACAGTCAGAGGATAGTCTTATGTGATATTGAGCTCTGGAACATTTGATGCACTTCAGAAACTGTCTGAAGAGTGCAGTACACTTTAACAACAGTTTGCTATTTGCTTAAACGATTTTGGGCTTTTACATTAACAACTGAACCATTTTCGTTGATTGTTTGAGAAAGACACAACGGTTGTCCAAAAGGCCTCGTTCCCACAGCTGAACCTGGTGAACGGCCTGAAACCATTTAAAATGTAACATGTTATACATATAATTCAGTTTCTTACTTTAACACTATGATCTTTTTGAAAAGTAGTTATGTATAACAAAATTGGTGCTTCTCTATGAAGCTGGATCTGTCCTTTGAGATATTAAGTATTTAATTTAAAACATAAGAATTTAGAAAAGAAAAACTAATAAGATTCTGTACAGCAGAGATTATAAAAATGAATAAATAAACATATATATAATGCAAACTTAACTACAATATTAACACAAATTGCAAGCTGATGAGAAGGTCCTTGTCTTGACAGTATTAACTCCCCAGAATGATAAAAACACCTTGAAAATAGAGGTAAGCACTTTGTTCTTCAAATGGTGTAATGTATTTAACTCCTCAGCAGCTTTCTATCAGGTACTTAAAAATAGGCAAAGTGTTCATATTATGCAAATTACTGGCTAATGAAGCTTTCATTTCAAGCAATTTGCTAAACATATAAAGAATAAATAATGAATGCTAGTAATTTCTTCTCATACTACTATAATCATAATTTGCAGTCAGTTCATTAGGATTCTATAAACATAAGCCAATAAGCATCTACACACATATTTATAATTTAGTCCAAATACAAAGAACTTAGAATTCTATCCTTTTCTAACACAGTCCTGGATTTTGGTGATGCAACCTAGTGTTTCTAAAGCTTCCTTTTCTTGATTGTCTTAGCTGGATATTCAGTGACTCTTTAAAGGTCTTTAAATGGATCAAACAAAAGATGGTGTTCCAAGGAACTAAATACAGAGCAGTGGTAGGTGAGTTGTTGTTACTTGACATGTGTGCCATTCATATTGTTCAGGCTTTAGTGTGACTGGGTTTTGAGATGTTGAACCATTCTGCATACTATACTTCCCATATTTTCTTTCCACTGACCAAGTTAAAGATTCCTTAATATAATTAAGTTTCACCACAGATGTAAATCAAAGAAAGCACAGCTTGTATAACTTGCCATCATCCCTCATGATCATAAAGCTTAAAGAACACTAGACCAAGTGTGATGAAAATTAAAGGACTGTGTTGAAAAAGTACATAATTAAAGGTTATTCACTGTTATTGTAATAAATTAACAACAATTGTATATGCATAAAAATAGTCTTGAGTTCTATGCTGCTAAATTTGCTCAACAGCTGAAAATATACATGTTCTAAATGAACAAGTAAGTGAAAAGCACAAGCCAATTTGTTGTACAATTCTTCCACTTCAATCTTATCATCTTCAAATTAAAAATATTGTGCATCTATATGGATATGTATGCACTTACCCTTATATTATTTAACATGTAACAATTGAATTCCAAAATTGTACAATTCTGTGTCATACTTCGAGTACCTTAAATATGAAGAAGTTACCTATTTTATACATTCCTTGAAAAGACTTAATCCTAGTCCAAAAACAAAATTAAAATAATCAGTTATAATCAGATGATAAATGTTGCTAATTTTAGATTTAGCTTTTATTTCGTCAGGCAGTCATTAGATTCTTACACGAAGAAGGGATCAAACTAGCATTTTTGCATCCAGTGACAGATTTACTATTTTTCTGCCCTTAGGCAGTGCTAAAATTTTCTGCCCCCCAATTTTCCACAAATAATATAAGCAGCTATTATAAAGGTCATTATGAGTTTAAATTAGTTTTAAATGAGATAACACTAAATGAAAGTTACAATTCAGAAGAAAGGAAATCTTATACAAGACGAGTATTTACAATTTCTTATATTCTCTGTGCTTACAACCGTCCATTGAATATCCAAGTCCATTGAATACTAAAAATCTAAAATATATTCGTTAGCAGTTCAAAACATATCCAAACATTCATTTCTGAAAGGTGGGCTGTGATTTATTTTTAAGCTATTGATGACAATGTAGGCCTATACTGAAAATTATTTGAGTTATATTAATAGTGATAAACAATAAACATATGTAAATCCTATTTAATTTTCAACAAGGTATTGTTGTTTATGCAAGCAGATAAATGTAAATAATTTCCTCCCTACTCCTTCTACATGTTTTACAATAAAATTATGCAGCTACTGTCTTTCCTTTTACTCTCATTGCAAGCCCATGACAATAAAACAACAGTATTCCCATTCTACAAGTTGTGCAATATCAAACTTCAGAAAAGAATTGCCAAGATTTTTAAAAATAAATTTTACAATAAAAACAGGGAACAGAAACGTAGAGAAAATTGCCGCCACTAAAAATTGCCACCCTAGGCAACTGCCAGATTACATAGACCTAAATCTGGTACTGTTTGCAGTTCAAGTTTCTCTCTTTTCAAAAGCTAATTTCAAAGGAATATCTATTAATGCACATCATTATTTATAGTAATTCACTGCCAAAATATCTGTTTCTACCTTATTTGGGACAGGTGTGTAAACCTGGAGCATTACCAGGATGGTCCATATAAGGTATTACAGGGGACATCTCTTAAAGGAACAGAAAAAATCAAATGCCAAGAATTCCAAATCTTATAGGAGCAGGTGGCCTTCCAAATACTGATATAAAAATATTTTCATGGGGCGCCTCAAGGGACCCATGGGGCTCAATTTCAGAATTTTAAATGGAACCATGGTAAGCTTTTCTGTATTCTGGTTCCCACAATAAAATAAGCAACTTTTATTAAAACATTTTTTTTTAAAATGAAATGTTCGTCTGTTATAGGATGTTTTCATTGAAAGCATCTTCTTCGTGAACTTGGGGAGAAAATAAAGTATCAAATGAAAGAACGAATTAATAGACATAATACACATTCCAATAGATGCTAGATTTTGGGCTTGTAGGCCGTGGTCAAGTCGATGAATTGTCTGACATTTCGCCCAACGTAGTCTTGGGCAAAATGTCAGAAAATTCATCCACTGGACCATGGCCTACAAGCCAGAAATGTACCATCTATTGGATTAATGCTAGCCGTGAAAGCCTAAGCATGTATAATACACATTATTGGAAATCTGAAAACCCCAAATGGATGCCTTTTCAACATTGTTGGTTGCTACATATTTGATGTAGAATTATTGATAACCTTGTCATTGCCTCTTACTTCTTTGAAGACAATTACTGGTGAATCATATTGCCATTTTCTCAACCATGAATTACTCCCTTATTGGAAAACGTGTACTTCAGTGTGAAAAGGGAAATATGGTATCAACAAGTGCACCACCACATTTTGCAATATGCCATGCCAACTTCCAATGAGGAATTTGATGATAAGTTGTTCACCCAACTTAACACCCTTGAACTACTTTTATAGGGATACATAAAACAGAAAGTCATGTTTAAGCCTTCAAAGAAGTAAGAGCCAGTAACAAGGTTAACAAGAATTCCACATCAAACATTTAGCTACCAACCATGCTGAAAACACACAGTTTGCATCCATTTGGGGTTTTCAGATATCAAATAATACATATTATGTCTATTAAATTTTTCTTTCATTTGATACTTTGTTTTCTCCCAAAGTTAATGAGGGAGATGTCAGTGAAAACATCCCATAAAAGCTCAACAATTCATTTTAGAAAAATAAAATGTTTTAATAAAAGTTGCTTAGTTTATTGTGGGGAACCAGAATATATAAAAAATTACTATAGTTTCATTTAAAATTCTAAGATTAGCCCTGTAGGCTCCATAAGGGCTCCTATAAGATTTGGAATTCTTGGCATTTGATATTTTCTGTTTGTTTAAGAGATATTTACCCGTGACATTTTATATGGGCCAGCCTGTATGCACTTTATTCTATTTCTTTAGTTAGCTGAATTTTTGAAAGTATAAACTAAATTCAGAAGACAACTTTCATTTCTATGTATACATTAAAGAAAATGTAGTATGGTTATTTCCAGTATTTTATATTCATACAAACTGAAGAATTTTGGTTCCTTCTCTTTGTTTTTGCTACAGAAAACTTAATTTTTCATTATATTGCTAAACATTTTTATGCATTTTGCTACTATAACAACAATATAACTGCCAGTTTATAAATGTTTATCATTCAGTACTGTTAAGAATTATTGTTGTTGCTGCTGCTCAGAATATTGATACATTGTCTTCAACTAACTTCCTTGATATTTGTATTTCATTGCATTCTGCAACAACCTTTGATACATTAGATTTACACTATGTGTTATCTATTAGGGTTGTCCGTAAAATAAGATTCCCAAAGATCTGCAGTTGCAAGGAATGCTGTAACAAAAGGTATGGCAACACTGGCATGTAGGTTGGTTCTCCCTCTCCCAGTACCCTGACCTGTGACGTGTATATTTTGAATTTTCTGGCTATAGCCTACATTGTCCTGTTTACTCTGGATGACTTTTGAATAACTTGTAAACCGTAAGAGATAGACAAAATCTTACTGTACAAAAAATGTAGATCTTGCTAAAACACACCACTTATGTTCATATAAATGTTTTTGTAGAGTGAAGCATTTCGGAGATATTCCTTGTTATTTGTGTCAGTTTCAGAAAACAAATCTTTCATGAAATATGATCTCAAAGCTTTAAGAGATTTGACTATCGCTCAAAGCTTACTGTATTCTTATATTCCCCTTGCACCTACAAGGAAATAAGCATAAAGATAATTTGTACAAATGTTTATCTCAACTAACATGAAGAAGATATAGGAATAAGAGTTTGTAAGAATGGTTAGTTCAAGAGTAGAGAAAGTCATGTGAGTGCAGCACATCAGGTTTGTTATCCAATTTTATCAGTTGGTCACCAAATTTCTTTTACAGGTAATTGTTACATGAGTAGGTACTTTTTTGCAGCACCCAGATAATAATTTTATTGATACTTTCTTGCAGTTCAGTTAGTTATACTTAAGTGGATAATGTACAGGAAATAGAACTTATTATTTATGGATTTGTTAATTATCTGCATCTGAGTTGATGGTATCACTTAAGTAACTTTTGATAATAAAGCTGTACTGTTTGATATGGGCATTCCTTGCTAAGTGTGATATTAAGCTGCTGGTACTCAAAGATATTTCACTGAGATTTGTGTGGACAGTAAATGTCCAACAGCTCCAAAAGAGCTGAATTTTGCAGACTTTCAAGTTAAAAGTGTCTTTCTGGTGTTTCTGGTGTAATGTGGTCAGTTAGTGTTTAAGTTGATTCAAGGAAAGTTGTGGATAGCAGTGATAGTATACAGATCAGGATATGAGTACAAGAGAACCATGTAGTCACATATAGGACTGTGCTGGAGAGTAATAGGTTTTGTAGAACAGATATTGTTTTGAATCATTATGTAATAAAAACCATAAGTTAGTTTCCTAAATTAGGCATACAAGAGTTTATAGAAGACAAGATATTGGTTTAGATCACTATATGGTTAGATCCAAATTCAATTTATGGATAAGATGGAGAAAAATGAAATCAAAAGAAGTGGAAAAGAAGGATATTGTTTATAAAAGTAACCTAATTCAAGTCCTAAGCATCAGAAGACTATACAGAGTGGAAGGGAAGTCATTATGTTGCTTCTGATATGTTCTTCATAGAAGCATTACAAATAAAGAAGTCTAATGGCATTTTGTTCTTTGATCAGTCGATTTTGAAAAAATAAATAGTTTTTGATCCTAATTGGATGGGTAATTCCACAAGAATGTACAAAGATAACAGTTTGTTACTTGTAAGATGCATAGAGTAACTTATTTCTGACATAACTTCGGTAGTAATTCTCAAGAGGGTTTGCAAAGGCAGTTAAGTCAAAAAATATCAAAAATGAGTTATCCACAGCATTTGATGTAATTTTGTGTGCTCTACGCATGTGTCTAATTGGTTAAGTCATATCACTTATAATAACCGAGTAACATGAGTGTGCAAAAGGAGGTGTGTCATGAAGTCATCAGTTGAGCATGTGCAAAGACGATTAATTCACTTACCAGCAGTGCAAAGTTGGTTAAGTCAGTAATAGACCTGACTTAACTTGCCATGCACTACAAATTTAAATAACTTACCCAACTTGGCCCTACACCTATCTGGTGACCAAATATTTATTTTCATTGCACTCATATGAAGATTGAGTAATGCAAAGCAACTAACTCTGGCTTCTCAACAATACAAAAGAAAAAATAAATTATTGCAACTCTGTATATCATTTCAGTAAAAACACAGAGAAACCAGTACCATCTCATGTCACTTTAACTATTTATATGAAGAATATTTAAATGCTATTCCTGGACAACATGTTGGTAGGAGGATATACGAAACTATTTTTGATGATCTTGAACTATAGAAACCAAAAGTAGACGCATATCAGACATGTGATAGACTTAAGCTGTAGATA
This sequence comes from Tenodera sinensis, assembly GCA_030765045.1. Taxonomy (NCBI): domain Eukaryota; kingdom Metazoa; phylum Arthropoda; class Insecta; order Mantodea; family Mantidae; genus Tenodera; species Tenodera sinensis. The sequence goes on along the minus strand of CM060961.1, from coordinate 95,967,812 downwards.
GAGATCTCTGAAGGCAAACAATACTTGAGTTTGAGAGTAAGAAATGCACCAAGAAAAGGTTGTCCTGGCAAATCAGGCGCTCCATCAATCGCCCTCTAGTTGTTAACCAGCCAGGAGTCATTCTCTGAAGAAGCCCAACCAGTCTTGGGTGAAACATCAGAAAATTCGTCAACTGGACCACAGCCTTCAAACCCAAATCTACCATCTATTGGATAAAAGATCATTTGGAGGGACATGGATGGCTCTGTTTTCAAAAGGTTTCCTTTGGGCAATTATTTCAAAAGTACAAGTTGAGGAAAGATTATGATTTCAGATTTGCTAGTTTTCTCAGAAGAGAGAATAAATCTGCAGGTGTCAAACCTTTAAGAAGTATTCTGGTCCAAATGCAGTAAACCTAGCAAAAATAGGACTTGCTGGACCTACTTCCATTTATCTCGGCCACATTCTGGGAATTCTAGAGCATTGAAAATATCTGCTCTTAGTATACATCCAAATACTGATACCAATGACGATGTTGAGTGAAGAGTGTATTTTTATTATTCATTATATTTTGGATGGTGAAAACAATTTCATGGAAATTTAAAGAAAGTATATAACATTAAAGTCATAATAATAAAATGTCTTGTTTCTTTAGTGTTATATTATATTTTGCCAAGTTCATTAAGCTTAATAACCTTTTATAATAGGCTAAAAATTATTTACTATGCAATTATAAGATATTATTTTAAAATACTACGGTAATATTGGGATTGTCTCTTTAGTGTGGTGGTAGCACTTCTGCTTGCCAAACTAGAGACCAAGGTTTGATTCCCGGCACCAGCGCAGGGAATTTTTCCCAGTGGGAGACCTGGAACAGGGTGCATTCAACCTCGTTAGGTCCCTGAAAGATTAATTGAGGAGCTACTCCATTGAAAAGTTGGGTGCTGATGGCATAGACTGCATAACCAGCCAGGAGGAACCGGGGTGCTGAGCACCAGTACCGCACCACACTCTTGGTGCTGTGGAGTTAGAGGTGGCAGACACAGTGGCTAGGCAGTAAGGGCTGTTGCGTCTTGGGTTATTATTATTACCACAGTGATGTGTCTTGTTTCATTATCCTTGTACTATATTTATGCTCTCATTTTCTCGAGTTCTGTTAAATGTGAATTCTATATAAATATGGTGGTATTTCATCCCCATGGGAACTACAAGAATTGATTACATACTTAAAAATACAATCTCATTGTGTATTATAGTGGCAAACAATAAATTTTCCACTGAAACCATCGATATAACACTTGTGTGGGAGTGGATATATCAAAATGCACCATGAGAAGTTATATAAGTCACGTATCCACCCTCCAATCCTTCAGATAATCCTCCAGTAAGGGATGAAGATTTATAGGAATTAAAGCAGCCTGATGTATATATATTTATAATACTAACCAACAAATAGTTTTTTGCAAAATGTGTAGAATTTTGGCACATAAGGGATTTGGGAAAATTTAATTTAGTTTTTCTCATTATGAGGTTTTCTGACTTAACCGCTTTTGCACACCCAGTCGAGAATTATCATGCCGGGTTACAAAATAATTAATCACTTAAAAGACATGAAGGAATTCCCCAAGCTGCTCTCTCAGACGTTAGGTAAGTCGACAACGTTGCATGAGGTTGGTCAGGGAATTGACCTAGTTTGTGAATGTAAACACGTTGGGCACTTTCGTTTTCATTTGGAGCTAATGCTTGTGATTGGCCTACACTGCACAGTAAACACGGAAGGACAAAGCAGGGAATGTGTTTGTTTTTAAGATGCACCATTACACTCTTTGTTTATGTACTGAGCTAGGGAAAATGACCACCCACAGAATTTGCAGTGTTGCCAGGTTGTTTTTGACAAAACTGAAATATCTCCATAGGAAATGGTCAGAGACAAAAATGTAAGATGCAAAATGTATTCCAAATAGCGAGATCTACCACTGGTTTAAATTAATGTAATGACTTCCCTTCCACATGGTGTAAGGAAAGACTGAATAATATCATGAAACAAATACAAAAAGAAAGTGATATTGAGAAAGAATGGATAATATAGCAGTCAATTAAAAAGGTAGCATTTGAAGCAGTAGGAAAAAGAAAAAATATATACAGAAAAAACAAATTAAGAATTTGGAATCAAGAAATTAAAGAAGTAATTGAAAAAAATAAGGAAGCACATAGGAAACTCTTACAAACTAAGATTACTGAAGCAGAAAAAGAGTATCTCAGGCAAAGGAACATAACTAAAGAAATAATAAAACAAGCACATCAGGAATCCTGGGATAATTTTATTCATCAGTTGGAACATAATCTGCATGGAATACAACAATTTGCATATAAAACCATAAAGACATTACAAAAAGATGTGAAAGACAAAGCCTGCATAAATAGTATTACAGATGCTGATCGGATATCTCACTATAAAAATGCACAAAGGCAACAAGGAAAAGAAAACAAAAGATACAGAAGAATATGGTGATTCAGTAGATGGAGTTACTGCAGACAAATTTCAGCATGCACTTCTGAAAATGAAAAATAGAAGATCACCTAGACCTGATGACATAAATAAAAACTTTAAAATATGCAGGAAAGGAATTTCACAATAGACTACTGGAATTTGTAAACCAGTGTTAGAGAAATAAAAGCATTCCAAAATCATGGCATGAAGCTGTACAATACCTATCTTCAAGAAAGGAGAAAGAAACATATGCTCAAACTAGTGGCATAAGCCTCCTTAATACTACATATAAATTATATACAAAAATAATAAATGTTTGGCTAGAGAGAATAATGGAAACACTGCTACTAGAGAATCAAAATGGTTTCAGAAAGGGATGCACTTGTATGGACAATATGTTCTCTATAAACTAAATATTAGAAAAGAGAAGAGAGCTTAATTTGGAAATACACATGACATTTATAGACCAGTGGCGGCTCGCAGTCAAAATTTTAGGGTAGGCAAAGTGTAACAGTAACAACAACAACAACAACAACAACAACAACAACAACAACAATAACAATAACAATAATAATAATAATAATAATAATAATAATAATAATAATAATAATAATAATAATAATAATAATAATAATAATAATAATAATAATAATAATAATAATAATAATAATAATAATAATAATAATAATAATAATAATAATAATAATAATAATAATAATAATAATAATAATAAACCCCATTTATCCGAAACATAGGGGGCGAAGTCATTGCGGATAACGCAAACAATATATTGTTTGGTTGTTTAATAAGAGCAGAGTGAATGAGTGTGACTTTACGGACGAATTACCGCCAAAACTAAAATCACGAGTGTCGGCAGACTTTTTTCCAGGGAGGGGGGGGCACATGTTGGAAATTTGCAATCATATAATATTAAATCATTATTTTACTGTCAAAATATATAGTATTTGTTGCAGATAACCGTATTAATTTGTGCTAAACAAAAATTGTTCTTTACATCAAAATTAAAATAATAGTTTAAAAGTCAGTAACTGACTGCACATTAAGTTCACCAACTTCCAAAGGGGGGCCGTGGCCCCCCTTGCCCCCGTTTCGCGACGCCCATGACTAAAATAGATTAAGAAATTGAAAAATTGTCTGACTGCAGCTTTGTGTTAAATAGCTAAAACACTCCTCTTTTCATTGTCAGTGCGCCGCGAAAGCGAAATTTGTAATAGTTCACTAATTAAGTCGGTCATACTGGTATTACACAGAGATAACGACAGATGCAGATCTCTGAGATCTTCGTTCGTGGAGTATGGCTGTTCGGAAAATGTCGAATTCGGATTTGGGCAGGCAAGTGTTCGGACTGCTGGCAGATGCGTCTACGCATGCTCGGAGTGCATATACAGACCGAATGTTTCCTTATCCCTGTTCAAGGGCCTCGTACTGAGGAAATGGGGCCGGGCAGGCAGAGGTTAAGCTAGCCTGCTCTCCACTACCCAGGTTTCATGTGTATCATTTCTGCCGCGCGTTTCAAACACGCAGCGCAGTTTTGATGAATCGGAATTGAGATTAAAGGATTTGACCATGCGCTGGTCATTATAACTGAGAAAACTTTTCTTGAACTGCAATTTAGGGGAAAATGACGGTTCAAATGATAAAATGCAGAATCATAGTTAAACATTATTTGTTGATGTATTACGATAGGGTAGGCAGTGCCTACCCTGCCTATCCTGAGGAGCCGCGCCTGTTATAGACCTGGATAAAGCTTTTATAGCAAACAGAAATCAACTTTGTACAATTCTCAACAAAAAAGAATACCCCAAACACCAAATAAAAGTGTTGCAAAATATGTATGTAGAAACAAAGATAAAAATGAAATTAAGTAACGGATGATTTTAAAAGGAAATGATTGTTAATTATAGTTTTAGACAAGGGTACAGCTTGTCCCCGCTACTTTTTAATATTTATATAGAAAAAATTCAAAGAGAAGTAAAAGGAAAAATACCAAAAGGCATGAAACTAAATAACAAGTGCAATTTGAATATGCTGCTCTTTGCAGATGATGTAATAATTACATAAACAAATGAAGATGATTTACAAAAAAGTGTGTATGACCTAGGAGAAACATTAAAGAAATATGAACGTAAGATTTCAATAAATAAAACAAAGATAATGGCATTCCATGGTAAACATCCAGTCCAATCAAAAATAGTTTTAAACAATAATATATTAGAAAAAACAAATAAATAATAATAATAATAATAATAATAATAATAATAATAATAATAATAATAATAATAATAATAATAATAATAATAATAATAATAATAATAATAATAATAATAATAATAATAATAATAATAATAATAATAATAATAATAATAATAATAATAATAATAATAATAATAATAATAATAATAATAATAATAATAATAATAATAATAATAATAATAATAATAATAATAATAATAATAATAATAATAATAATAATAATAATAATAATAATAATAATAATAATAATAATAATAATAATAATAATAATAATAATAATAATGAAGATCTAAATAATAAAGTAAGTACATTTCAGTAATTAGCAAGAACACTAAAGGATATTAGCAAGAACATTAAAAAGAAAAATAAGGAAGTAAGTTTAAAACTTTACAAAGTAATGGCTGTGCCAGCATTGATGTACCGATGTGAAGCATGGGTGATAAAAAAGGATTAGAATACAATTAATGTAGCTAAAATGAGCTATCTATTTTAATAAGAGCAATTAAAGGATGTACAGTAATGGACAAAATAAAAAATAAGACATAAAAAAGTAAAATACTCTCCCTATAATTGAAAAAAATAGAGGAATATAGAATCTGATGGAAACAGCATGTACAAAGAATGGACGAAAAACGCTAAAGGATGTACAGTAATGGACAAAATAAAAAATAAGACATAAACAAATAAAATACTCTCCCTATAATTGAAAAAAATAGAGGAATATAGAATCTGATGGAAACAGCATGTACAAAGAATGGACGAAAAACGCTTTTCTAAGTTGTGTTATGAGCACCAGCCAATTGGAAGAAGTGTCGGAAGACCCACGAGGAGATGGAGAGAAATTTGATGCCAGAATAGGAGAAATTCTTAATCCACTGTAATGGCATTAAGAGTAATACTGTTGGTTAATATAGAAGAAATTGTTATAGGCTTGGGGACAGTCAGAGGGGGTATGTCCTGAGAGTGGAAAGGTTAGTGTTGACGTAAACAGTGGGGTTGAACTGAAGAGGACGTGGAAAATGGAACCGTCTGAAATTGTCAATCCCCATTATACATTTCCAGTAGGATTTGTACTAATATGCATTGTTCTTGTATTTGCATTTGGATTCAAATCTGTGGAACAGTCTGCATTTGCCCAGTTCACGTATACAGGCGATGACCATAAACCAACTGGCAAGAAAAGAAAAATTAAGTATAAGCGAAAGTCACAAGTTGGGCAAGGAAATACATCAAGTGATGAACAAGCATATATAAAAGGGACCGCTAAAAACAAGAAGCTGAAAAAGAGCAATCCAGCAAAACTGTTTCTAAACATGATAAACAAAAAAGCAAGAAGCTTCACCTGTAAAGGAACAGAAAAATACAAACAAAGATGTTACCAAAGTAATTACTGGTAAACAACATAAAGAAAATCGAGAATCACTAGCAAAACCATTAAAGGAAAAGAAACAAGAAAGCTCAGAAAAATCCCCAGCAAAAGACAAACTAGCAGCTAAACAGAAAAAAGGAAAATCTAATGAAAGTAAAGGAGAAGAAATTAAGAACAGAAATCTGAAAGGAACCAGGGACATACCCCTGATGGAATTCTACCAAGATAAGGAATCAGCGAGAATGTAATTCCATTTTCTGTCATGGTATTCATGGGGTTTGTGTTATATAGTGTAGATCAAGTTCAAATGTTTATTTAGTGTAGGTCAAGTTATATAAAAAATAATTTTTTGAGTTTTGAAGTTTGTGTAGTTAGGACTAGTTTAAAAAAAAAGGTTTTAAATGTTAGAATTGCGTATATGATTTGTGGTTTTCTCATAGTGTTAATTTCATGAGATCTGATGTAATGTTAGAAAGGTTTTACTTAGCATATATATATATATATAAATTGTTTAAACCTTATAAATTATTTTAATAAATTGTTTGTTATGCACGTGTTGTTTGATATGAACTTGCTCTATCCTGAAGATCCAGCGGATAAGAATTAATCAAAGGGGAGAGATATTTAGAAGGGTAATTTAATAGCTAATACCAAAGTGGCATACCACAATGAGGAGAACAGATATTGTTGTTGACAATGCTCTTCTAACTGGATTTTCTCCATTTTTCTACAGGCTTCCCAATAGTATTTACATAGTTGAACTGAAACACTGGCATTAATTTTTGAGATTGCAATACATTGGTGTATGTGGTCTCTGTTCATTACTGTCTGTTGGTCGTTGCATAGTACGCATCTTGGAGAATTGAAGATATTCATCCTGAACAGGTGAGCAACCAAACAGTCATGTTCAGTCATCAAGTGAAAAAGTGCCGCTGCTGAGCTTCTTGGAGATTCTGGTATGGCATTAGTATTTTTCAAGAGTCTTTTCCATGAATTATTTGTAATTTTTTCATGATAATTATGTTGCCAATGTATATGGATTTCTGACTTTATATATAATTTTGATGTACTGTAAGAAATTTCAGTTGAATTCATTTGTTTTATATTTGTTCTTTTCTTGGCCAGGAAGTCAGTTTTTTCATTTCCAATAATGCCACAGTGGGCCAGAATCCATTGGAAACAATTTTCTTTTTTCTTTTTTTTTCTGGATTTGTAAAATTTTAAGTGCAATTTGTAAAATTTTAAGTGTGTGTAGAGTCTCTAATATTTTGTTGTTTGATGGGAATGGGGCGACTGTTGCCTGAATGACTGACCTTGAGTTACTTAAAATTACAGCTTTTTAGTAGATATTTATTTGGCACAAGAATTGGATAATGGAAGTTCTTATCACTTCTAGTTCTCCATCATAATGAAATGTGCGAGGTTCTAGAAAAATGAAAAAAATAAGAAGCTTGCAGTTTATGCTGGCACCTGCTTGTCCTTTCCTATGAGTTAGGGATCCATCTGTACAAATGTGTAGTCATTCACCTTCTGGGTATCAGGAATTGAATATAAAAATGTTGAAAGGAAGTGGTGCTGATATTGAACCTTGAGGAGCTCCAGCCATAAAGATAAACTGTTATCTCTATGGATCATAAAGCTTTTTTATTATGTGCAATAGTCAGGGAGTCCTATGCAAAATAATTCAAGCAGTAGGCCTTCATGCCACTGTTATGAAAAGCCAGAGCTATGTCCAGAAATTTAGCTGCAATTTATTGTTTATGTTTTTGCTAGAACCTGAATTGGCATGTGGATATGGTGCTATGATGTGCACAAGAAGTGAGCCATTGAAGAGTGATTATTTTCCTCTACATAACTCAGCAATAGGCTTATTGATACATAACTAGAGGACAAATCATGGGCTTATTGAATTTCTGAAACAATGCAAAACAACTTTTGAAACTGGTTTGCTTTGCATTCAGCATTTTTGTGAATAATTTCTAATCTGTTCAGATGTTCAATGAGCAAGAAGGTGAAGAAAATTGAAGATAGGTATCCGAGAATCTTATGGAAGAATGTATCTGCTAATCCCTAAATTTTGTGGACATGCCACTTACTTTGGCAGAACGTAATTTTGATTATGAGAAGTAATTAGATAGCCATATCATGTTGGTACAAAGGCTACTAAACACTATATATAAAATACTAACAAGCTGTGACTTATTTATGATATCTGAGGATGGGCTGTAGTATTATGGATGCAAGAACCAATGTAAAAACTTTATTTAATCTAAAAATAAGACAATGAGAAGCTTCAATAAATCCCTGTGCTTATGCTCTGTACCTGATCCTAATGAATGCACATGTAGATATGATAGGAAGGATTACTGCGTCTTTGCAAACAGACTTCATGTAAGGACTTTCCTTTCCACAGTATATTAAATTATAAAACCTTTTCTTTAAGGGGAAACTATAACACTAGAAAGATTGATAAATTACAAATAGACGTAAGGTTCTATGGGATATAATTAGAAAGAAAATTAACACCAATAAATTATAACAACACACACAAATGATCAGCAAAAATGAACTGAGCAGTTTCAAAAATTTTTTGTAGCATTTATAGCAATATTATTTGACTGAACACTACAAACACTATATACTCAGATATAGCAACTCAAAGTTTTTTTTAATAGCTTACAGGTGCTCGATATGTGCTCCACGAGTGATTTTACAAATATCAACTGGGTAATCAAGTTTGGTCCACACTCGATGTAGCATACCCCTGTTAATTTCACCAAATGCATTGATGGTGGGGCTTAAAGTTCTCATAGATCAGCAGGTAATAGTGGCATGTAAACTGCATCCTTCACATAACCCCATACAAAAAAGTCCCAAGGGGTGAGGCTGGGAGAACGTGGAGGCCCTGACATGAATTCATTATCTGCATTTCCAGTATGACCTATCCATCGATCCCGAAGTCTGGTGTTCAGGAAGTCATGAACATCACACTGGTAATGATGTGAAGCACCATCCTGTTGGTAGTCTACACTATCAGTCTCCAACTGTGGCAGGAGCCAGTTCTCCAACATATCTATGTAGATGTGCCCTGTAATGGATTTTTCACTGAAGAAGAAAGGGCTGTAAATTTAAGATTGTGATATCGCACAGAAAACACTCAGTTTAGGCAAATCACAACATACTGCATGACGGAATGGGGCTTTTCAGTTCCCCAAATCCCTATATTATGCCTGTTCACTTTCCCACTCAGAAAGAATGCTGCTTTCTCACTGAAAACAATCTTATCTCAAAACTCATTGTCTTCCACACGCACCTGGAAGCTGCTACAAAATTTAAATTATCGAATTTTTGTGTGAAATACAATACTTCCGCTACTTCTCCAGTAGAGAAAGTAAAAATGAACAACGATGTTCCATTTCACCAAAGTTTTAAGTTTTCCTAAGCTCACACAAATAACAAGGAATATCTCCGAAATGGTTCACTCTACAAAAAAATGTATTCAGACATAAATTATGTGTTTTAGAGAGATCTACAGTTTTGTATAATAAGATTTTGTCTATCTCTTATGGTTTACGACTTATTCAAAAGTCATCCAGAGTGAACAGGACTACATAGGCTATAGCCAGGAAATTCAAAATATGCATTTCATTTGTCATACAAATATCTTAAACATGGCATTTTAATCAAAATTGTTAGAGCCATTTTCAAGAAAATCAAAATTTTTAAAAAAGTTTCCATGTAAAGGGTAGTCTAGAGTGGGAACTATTTTCTTAAAAATCTCAATGTCGCATCTTTGAAAGATATTAAACTTAAATACCAACTTTGGTGTTTAACCAGCTTTTCATTTTTGAGTTATGCTGTCCACAGACTGACATACACAGGCAAGTACACACAGACCTTTTTCTAAAATTGCTTTTTTTTGGTTTGGGGGGGGGGGGGGTCTTAAAACATACATTTCTGGTGAAATCTTGACATTGAATTTTTGGGTGGAATACAAGTAGAGAAACTAAAAATGAAAATAACCATAGAAGATGGTACTGGCTAGTTGAAGCTTGGGACAGTTTAAATAAATAGTTACTATAAAAATCGTGGAAGGAATTGTGGCTAAGTCTCCCACCCATTCTGGCATCAAACTGATATCATTCAACTTATTTAAGAAATACTGTGGTGCAAAAATGCAGGGGAAAATTGCTTTCTTGAATGTATATCAGTCGATGATAATGGTCTTCAACACATTAGTGATGAAACCATTGTCTCTGTGGTCCAGAATTACTGTAGAATGATCGCTAACAACAGTGAAACAGACAACCATCTATGCACCACTGCTATCACATGTGATTGGCTATGTCAAAAGAATACATTGTCATTGTGTTGTGCACGGTACATGTACAGAAGCAAAATTAGTAAAAGCAATCCGGAAGCAAATATAATTGATAGTACGGGAAAAACTCCTGCTATCAAAGAAGAATGATCATCTATTAAATTTTAGACTATCAATCAATAAGAATTATGTCCAAATACAATCAACAAGAAACAACATTTGCATCAAAGTCACCAGGAACCACATCAATCAGAAGCTCTTAGCAACATGCCTTCAAAACATGTCTGAGGTTAATCTCAAAAATAGCATTTGAGTGAATGATTTTCTGGAATTAATATTATCAATTAATGTACTTCAGAGTTATTAATTATTATTTAAAACATATTAAATAACTGTTAATTGACCAAAACTATCGTATAATATTTCAAATTAATCATGAAAATTTAAATCTAATTTTAAACTTCAAAGGAAACTGACAGTTTGATTTAATCTGTTAGTCTGTGATAAATGGAAACTGTAAGCTGACACCATGAAAAAAGTATTTTAGGATGAAGTTATTTGATAATTTGTTTTCAGTCATCTCTGTAATGTTGAGGTACTATATCTACTTCCCTCATTTTCTGTAGAGCCAATCCAAATTACGGTGAATGTTTGATAACTTTTCATTCCAAGTTTTTCCTTTATCCAGTGAAGATGAATGTTGTGACTAAATTCTATGGGAAACCACCTAATTTGAAACATATATGATTCCTTTACCATTCAGTATCATGTGTCTGGTTAAGGATGTTAAAATTACATGGCTGTCCCCTTGATTCCCCCCCCCCCCCCAAAAAAACAAAATAGTATATTCATACAGCTCACAGGCTCATTGGTATTTTAACTTGAAAGAAAAACAAATATTATATTACAACTTTGCAAAAATACCAATTCGTTAATTTTTTCATATGCTGTACAGTGTGTTTCTAAAACTTTAATAAGGAAAATAGATCAATATATGTTAATACCATTACCAATATGGGTACAGAGTATCAAAAGTAATAAAATGCAAGTTCATGTATATCCAAAAAACATTATACCAATTAAATAGTTTATACATTAATAGATGTTTAAACAAACTTTCCATTTTGCTGGTTATACATATAAATAAGCAACTCTCAAAGTATTGCTAGGCTTATGCTAGTTATGCTTACAATAATTTTAAGTTGTGGTGTCTCAAAAGCAATACTCAACCCACAAAAGAATATTAGAAACACATATTGAGAGCTTTAATAACTTTGTTATCTGACTTCTCATTCAGTGTATAACAAGGAAGCAGGTCCAGATATCTGATAACTTTGGGACACACATACATGCATTTCCTGTTCAATACAACACACATCTGATGTTTCTCACACATGCATTTCCTCCTGTTGTTTTGTTGTTCTCATTCTTTATTGTAAAAAATGTTTCTTAAAACAAAGTTGCAATATCCCATAGTACCACAGTTAAGTATTATATTTTGACAATGCAGTGCAAACTGCGCAGAACAGAAAACAACAGCATGCCATGAACAACAATAGCTGATGCACGGAGTTAAAAAAGCTGTATAAAAAGTCTTAAGGAAGACAATGAGCAAGCTAGGGCTGTCCTTAGCCATTATATCCTGTAAGACATCCTGGATAGAATGCAGTATTAATTATAGCAGGAAAAGCACACAATGTGCATAATATAAAGTTAACTTCACTGAGTCATTGTTCAGTCATTTTTTTAAGTAAGCTGTTAAGGATACTGTTCTCTTCTGACACATTATGCCATGGTAGTGGTCACAGAATTTCGTGCACAGCTCACAAATACACTGGGGATTTGGTTCATGGTGTTTCTTGGTATTGTAAATTTTATGATGGAACCTATGTGTTGCCATTCTTGTCACTAGATGTCTGGGTTCATAGCCTGCTTGTCTCCAGAATGCAGTATTGAGGGGGCATTTTGTCAGCACACCAAGCCCTCCTGTTAGTCGTTCAGAGATTTGCAACCGGAGGCTAATATTTATCAATCAAGTAGCACTTTAATTTATCCCAAAGAACCTCTAAAACCAGGGTTTAATCCATTCCAAGCCTCCTTTAGACAAATACCTTTACTGGGGAATAAGCCTAGATCTGTTCTCCATGTGACACTGCTATTGCATCACCATAGTGGATAATCAGCACAGTATTAATTATAGTAAATGTGATGTAACATAACATGAAAAAAGTACGATATTGATTTATCAAAATGTACAAGCTGTCACTAAAAAACACTGACTGCTTGGTATGTGGTATGGGATGGCAAACTGATCAACTTTCAAGATGGAACCCCTGTCCAGAAATGCACGGTTTGGGCTCTGGAAAGCACTGAAGCTTGAAATTAATGGTTAACAATTTTTTAAGATTCATTTTGGTATCTTAATATGGAAGATATGCAATCCTTTAGCCATCTGTGTACTGTGGATGAATGACCTGAGCCTAATAAGATTCCTGCAATGCACTACATTCCTCCATAGAGTTCTTGGTGTGCATCCTACTGCGTTACTTGTATAGTTTCCATTACAGTAATCTTTTATCAGCTCTGTGACATGTACCAGTACATGACTGTGGAAATGGCCAACATGAGCTCCACTACACTTTGATGTAAACATCACATACTCAAATCAATGGGTTGGTAGTGGTAGGCCAGTTCCATGGCCAGCACGGTCACCAAATCTGACACCTCTCGGCTATTTTCAGTGGAATTGTATGAAAAGTATGGTGTATGGCACTCCTGAATGATCTTCATGCTTGAATCCACAGAGCAATTGAAAATCTACAAAGACATGAGTCGTGTACATGAGGCTCAGCACCACCAAAGTAGACTATGGAATGATGTAAGAGATACACAGTTCAAAGACCATTTGCAATGTAGATAGCTCAATGTGTTACTCATATTGGTATATTGATGAAATATAAATGCTCACCCATCTCAGACTTTGATGCACTACAGCATCAGACATGGGTATCTTCTTGAAAACTGATCTGTTTGCCATTCTGCACTACATACTAAGTGTTCTAGATGTTTTTTGGGATATTCTGTACATGTTATATATGACATTTAAATAGAATACACTAGTATTACTAAGCAAAAGTAATTTAAATGAAACCGGGAATCTTTATCATAATTCTTCCTCTTCTTCAATGGACTACCCTTCCCTTTGTGGGACTTACACCCCAAAAGACTTACAAGCCAATGCCTTGGGTCAGTATGTCAAAGAGCAAAGCCAACTTTGGATCATAGCATATCCAGGAAGGGCAATTACTTCATGGCCTTTTATGCTGATTAAGAAGAAAGAACTGAGATGCAGTGATGAAAAGGATGATAGAAAATTTGAAGATCAAAGCATTCGACCCTTCATTAGCCTTCATTTGAGGAAAACCATGTAAAGACCTTCAGTCAGATTGGTTGGCCCCAGGGGTTTAAACCCAGGACCTCCAAAATGTGAATTCTACACATTACTGCAGCGTTGCCACACTTGGCTTTTATCCTAATTAAGACTCTTTATACACATAGAGGCTTTCCCATTTTCCACAGTACCATTGTTAGCATTTGATGTTTTCTGGCTGCAATACTATTCATAATGAATAAATGACCAGCTATGAAATTCAACTGGATCACCAAAGACTGAATATAAGAGGTTCAATCAAAAAGAAATTCCTTATGCAATGGACTATGCAAAAGGAAGTGTACTCGGCAGACTCAGGATTGGTGTTCTCAGTTATAAACATGAAGCTGCAATCTTTGTTGGTGCTCTGGTTAGTGCTAATAGCAGCATTTTCATGCATTAGTTGCATATAGCACTCTAATGGTTAAAATCTGAAATGAAGCAGTGATGCACATGTTAATGAATACTGTAAATATGTAGTGTGTTAGGATGCACATGACTAATGAGGGAATAAATACTAACTTGGAATAACTAACTTGGAGGAAATAAATACTAACTAAGGTGATCACCTTCATAAGTCAAATGAAACACTTAATAACATTCATAGTCCAGCTGTGCAACTGAACTAGTTTTTATTTATGAATAAAACATTTCCTTTAATTTTAACACTCTCAGAAATGCTTTTAATATCAGAAATAGATTATTTCTCTTAACTTTGCAGATTATAAACACAGAGATCCTGAATGATTATTTCTCAGTTGGAGGTTTAGAAATATGATTTTTGGGACCTCATCAGATCACATTAAGCATTAGTCATTCCAAACATGACAAGATGAACATCAGAAACATTGCTTTTTGAACTTGACTCTTTTATTTTGCATCTAATGGCAACAGAATATTTCTCATTAGATAATTGATCATTTTATTTTGACAGTGAAATAAAAAGTAGCAGAGGAAAAGGAAGCACAACTTCAATTAGGTTTCCGTACATGGGAAAATGAGACACACTTTATGGTTGGTTCCATGCAACTTTGTCTGAATATGATGAGTATCAAGCTAAATGACACACTTATTCTTGAGGTATCACTTACACTTTCTGTGTTTCACCACTGTTGATCAGATTGAACTGATGGCATGTTTACTTTGATGTACGTATCTGCTTCTGCATTTTGTTGTTCATGGAATAATTCTATTTGCACACCCAGTCAACAGTTTCATGTTCTAATGTTGGCTCTGGGTTTTAATGTTGTTTGTTGATTAAATGAAAAGCAATCATCGCATAGAACTGTAATTCATATAGGTATTACTCACAGGTTCTTGCAACAGAGTGGACATGTTTTCAATGAAGAAACAATGGCCCAGGTTTTCTATTGACAGGAACAACTTTTTGCAAAAATATTGCTGATAGGAAAGAGACAATAGAAAATAAAGATGCAAGGTGTTTTATTAAAAAAAAAAAAAAAAACCCAAAAGGAACTTTAATTCTCATGGGTTTGTATAGAAAAGGTCATTAAACAACTGAACAAGTTTAGAAATGGTCATTAAGTCTAGGTATAATGCATCCAGACTCAAGATTTTCTAGTAAATCTATGTAAATAGGTCAGCATCAAAATTATGAGTATCTCTCATCTTAACAGCCAGGTAACAGTATGAGGAACAATAAACCTAAAATTATCTTTATTGGTCCTGAATTTTGCAGCTGCAGTGAACTTGTGTCGTTTACAATGAACCATCAATGAATTGAATACTGAAAAAGGAATCTATGCCAATTTTCACAATGGGTACATGATCATTAAAATAAAGCTGGGTTGAAGAAACATAAATATAAGAGTTAAACAATTGTCAAACAATAAACACTTATTGTCCAAATCATAAACAATGGTTGATGAAACCAGCTATTAGTAGGGATAGATTTAATTAATCTGTGCTCAAGTTTTATGTTTCCATTTCCTATCAGATGGAGCAATATAAATGGCATAAGCTATAAATGAGATTCATAGTGTTCTGAAGAGAATCATTAAAATGGAAGCAAAATTAATGGGTTATTGAGAAGTCATTCTGCAGCTCTTGTGTAACCAAGATTCCCCCAGAGATGGGAATCCCAGTGGCAGCAGTTTGCTGCTACCTTATACACACATCAATACCATCAATACCATCAATACTAACATCACAATAACTCACTCACTGATAGCCAATGATTATGTATGATAAACATGCTGGAAGCAATAGCAATCAATCAGTCAGTCAGAGTGGAGCAGGGAAAATCTAGGGGTACCAAAATTACCTCGAGCAATAGGCACCAGCACAGTGCAGAGGAAGTTGTTGATGACCTGTTAGTATGCCCATTTTAGTGAAAGAAAATAATCTATTTGCTACTTCTCTTTGGTGCATATTTTAGTTTTTTGGGAATCAAAATACCTAGCCTTTTTTATGAAACATTGATTAAGAATATACAAATGCATGCCCATGGAAAACAAAGAAAATAAAAAAGACAGAAACTCGGAAGAGTGATGACTCAGATTGTCACCCTTTAATTCTAATGTGTAACTCTAAGTAAGGAAATATTTACTACAGTGCTATTCATTTCCATTCCAGACACCAAACAGAAAACATTAAAACCGTGTTCTGAAAAGAAAGTTATATATAACAAAAACCAGCATTCTTCTGCCACATATATGAACAACTTAACACCATAGTAAGCTGGAGCTAAATAGGTACATACCTATTTAAAAGGTATTATAAGACTTTGCTGTCTCCAATTTTTGACATTGTAACACTTCATATTATTTGACACATTACACAGATGAGAGGATTGCCCTTTAGAATAATTTAATGAAGCTGTTTAGAGTATGTTAAGAAAATCAACTCTGTAAAACAGTCTAATGAGAAAGAATGCTGTGGCAAAATTGCAAAGACTTTTATAATTCGGTTCTTTACATTGAATATATTCTCCGTATGGTGTGTTTGAACAGAGAATACAAGTAGTGATATCAATGCTGCTTAGCAAGTTTGGTAGCAACTGGCCTATTAACATAACATTGTAGATCAAAGAAACACCTACATAAGGAAGGAATCTTTAAATAAAAACCAGCATGTAAGCTGTGCAATAAAGAAGAACAATTGCTTCTCATATAATCTTTCAATGCAAAGCCTTATGTAGGAGAAGATGCAACCTACTGGATTGTAAACCCAGAAGAACACATTTTTACAAAGAATTTAGTTAAAAATCCACTGCTCCTTATCAAAGGAAAATAGCTCTATTCAACTAAAGCTATCTATAAAGATAAGAGAATAACATAATAAATTAGTGTTAAGGGAAGATATAATCCACCTCCATCTTTATATACCTAAATCAAAGCAATTCAAATCAAGTTTGGTAGGTATCCTATCTTCTCCAGTAATGCATGAACATTTATTATAAATGCTGCTTATCTCATGCTCAAATATAACAAATGAGACATAAATTTCATGTCTTACTCTTGAAAAAGAAGGTTATTGATTGAATATGGATAAACATAAGAGAATAATTCTGCATTATGTACCTATTTAATAAATTAAATTAGTTACACACATTGCAATCATACATGTTAAGGTTAGGTATCAACTAAGCATCACATTCCCCCATCCTGAAACAACTGCTAACAAGGCAAAAAAGCAATCTCACACAAAGGCATGTGGGCACAACACATGGGAGGTAAAGCAGCTATTTCCAGCCTTTCTAAATGCAAACTACACTGTTTCTTTCATTTTATTTAAACTATTCTATAACTATGCTGCAGTGCATTAAACTTTTGAAAGAAAATGTACCATGGCACATATGTATATGCTGAGAGTAAAGGACTATACATGTTCATTTTCTTCTAATGATTAAATTTATATTTTAAGAAAGTATAAGTTTTCAAAAATAAATTTTACACTGTGAAGTTATTTAGATTCTCAAATTTAAAATTAAATTTGACTACACATCACTTGCTCCAATTATAGTATTAAGCAGTGCTTGTTTTACAGCTGTTGCTTGTATCATCAGGTAGCATCATCACTAGCTGGCAATACAGGTATCTACCAGCCTGTAAAACATGACCTAATTGTTAATACTAGGCTGGTGGAGCAAATGGTCTTGTTCAATTTGATTTTAAATACAAGAATTGTGAACTTGTATTATGCTAATCAAGAGCAATGAACATATCAGTAGAATGTAATTTACTTCTCAATCATATTCCCTTTTTGTAAGTTGCCCACACATTATGCAATAATTTATGTAATAATAAAAGTGTTGAATATTTTGAGAGGTGAAATTATTCATAAAAACAAATGAAAAGCTCCAATAAATATACAAAAGTAGTATCTTCCAACATCTTTAAAACTTCCATCACAAGGGAATGGACCTGCTTGCTAAATAATTTGTTATGACAGTAAAAGTCATGCAAGCACTTATCTAAACAATGAAATGGGACCTCAAATTAATTTTGTAAGATACTGTATATAAATTAAACTTCAGTAATGTGAGCTGTTAATTTCTTGTCCAGTATGCAATATTTGCAGTGTAATACACAAGTGAACAACACTGAATACATACATTAATTTGTATGTGAAATGAGCTTCAGCAGTGCAGCTGATACAATGCCCAAGTTTGCCCATTTGATTAAAGACAGGGTTGATGACATGAAATGTGTTTTAAGTTAAGAGCCTCACATCAGCATATGTACAATTACATGCAACAAATTTCAGTACATTTCCACCACATTGGCAATGCTGGTATGCACCTGACTTTTGTTACTGTAGTTAAATAAACATGCAGAAAATATAACAAATTTATGTTTAGTTTTCTGTAGAAAACTATTGGTTATACCTTAATTGGTATTGTCTTTTAATATAATTGCATAAAAAATTCTACAATAGAAGTGCTGAGCTGAAGTTCCTCAGTGGGTAAACCGTCAAAAAATAAAAAAAAAATAAAATTAGAAAAAACACAGGGAGAGAAAGAGTGAAGAAGGAAATAAATAAAAGTTATAGTAGAATATATGTTGATTTTATGTATAAGGAATAATTACAAAACCAATAGTGTATGGACGGTTAGTGAGACAAAACATTTGTATTCCTGAAATCATCTGTGTTCTTATAACACTTATAATTGCACCAGTGCACTGTATACAGTTATGTATATTTTAGATCAAATGAAAAATAATATACTAGAAAAATACAATGAATATTATGTTTCTGAGACAGTGAGGGAGGGTTGAAATAAGACTTATCTAACTCATTTAATATTGGAGGTAACAATAGGGTCATGATCCCATACAGTCTAAAGAACAGGTACTACTTGCATACTTTATCCTGAGCTCTCAGCTTGTTGTCGAAGATAGCTTTAAACGCAAGCTTCACAAATATTGTTAAATTACATATTTTATAATCTGTTATCTTGGAAGATGTTAAATTTCAATTGTTAGATTTATACAGGACCTTTTGCTTATTTGGATGAACAGTTTTACCTCTCTAAATATAGAACTCCTTTATTTTATGATTCTGGGTACTGCCAATGTACTAAGGTAAGTGATGAGCATGACAGTATTTATGCAATAATTATTAGTAGCCCAGGGAAGGAGCTGAACACAGGTCCAGCGAAACTTCAGTAGAAATAGAAGTACGCTATGACAAGGCACATACCGGAAACCAGAGAGCTTCATAAAGACTATTTAATTCTTCTGCAAAGAGCTTTGACCACAAATGATACTGAGTGTTAAATATGATATGAAGCTTTCCTGGCGATGAACATATTCAAGATGTTCTCGGGCTTCGAGCCAGGTGTAGTGATGAGCCATCAACGTTTCGGGAGTGTACATCTCTCCCATCATCAGGATGATGAATGACTAGAAAGAGTGAAGGGGCCAGTATATGTACTGTTCGCTAGTACGTACTGAGTAGAAAACATCCAGTCTAATGTGGAGGTGGTTCAATGCTGTGTTGGAATCTGTGTTTTCTGAGCCGGTTGATATGGCAAAATGTAGCGGTTTCTGGGAACGTAGGGTTAAGGAAGCTCTGTCCATCTCCTCCAAGAAGAGCACACTGAACCGGGATGCTGGATTGCAGTTTAGTCCCTCCTGGAAACCAGCCTTAAAGTTGGAAATTGGCCGGCTCAGAAAACATAGATTCCAACGGAGGATTCAACCACCTCCATGTTAGACTGAGTGTTTTCTACTCAGTACATACTAGCGGACAGTACATATACTGGCCCCTTCACTCTTGCTAGTCATTCAGTGGATGTATTGAATCGTGAGTTTGCTGCTGAGATCTACAAGTTCACTGCAGCCAAGTGATTGGCTGTTGCATTCGTGCACTTGATTGGTGCATTATCTTCTGCACCAATTTCACCTATTCCAAGACCTTTTTGTGCTTCTTAAGCACGTGTTTAGGTGACTAATTCACCAGTGAGTAGGATAGCAAGGCCATAGCCATCAGTCTTAGACTGATAAGGCGCCTTTTGGTCCTGGTCCTCTGCTATCTGTGCCAAACAGCGCTCACCCAACTAAACTGACTTGACATTACTAAAATGACTGAGACTGCTTCAAGTGCTACTGATGTTCCTGCAGCTTGCAGTTATGGAACGACACCGTTGCCCAACACTAACCAAGGGCCTACAAGCACAACACCAGAACCAAACCCCACTCTGTACTACCTGGAGGGTGGGAATTTCCAGCTTTTCCTAGACAAAGCGCTAGTGGTAAATCCACCAATTCCTCTCACGCCAGAAGTACACAGCGTACTTTCTAGTGAAAAAAAGGCAAGAACATGCTACATTGCCCAGGCAGAGCACCATATCCTGCAAGTCTTGCCAAATAACACCGTCCCAAGAGACGAAATAACCACGCTATACAAGACCCTGTTTGCGCATAGATTACGTGTTGAAGCAATCAACACCTATCTGGAATCGCACAACAGGGCCAGTCCACAGGAACAAGAGTGGCAAACTGTTACCTCTAAAAGGAAGAGGAACTTGGAACCCTCTTCAAAGGTATTCACAAAATCTAGTAATAGATTTCAGCCACTGGCCACCACCAGCCAAAATGCAACCACGTCACAGGCTCCTACAGTAGATGAGCCTGACATGGATACCTCTGACAGTGTGCAGGGGAATCCTACACCAACCACCGCACCAAGGAACTCCCAGAAGGCAACCCCAATCTTCCTTCGAGACCCGAAGAAGGCTCGGGATATATCAAACCACCTCAACAGTACTCACCCCGACGTGCAATTCACAGTCCGAAACATGAGTGGGACTGTTGCGTTTATACCAAACACTCCGGATGACCATCGTAAAATCCAGAAAGTGCTGAGCGACGGTTCGGTGCAGTACTTGACCACCTTACTGCCCGACGAGAAGTTACTATATGTAACGTTGAAAGACCTGCCCATGTATGTCACAGAGGCAGAGGTCACAGCACACCTTAAAGAACTGGGATACCCTGTTGAGCGAGTACGACAACTACGCTCTAACAGACGTCAACCACCGCAGTTCCTACCTCATTTTCGTGTGGTACTTAAAAAGGAGGCCAACGCCCAGAACATATATAAGGAGACGAAGATGTTCAACGCCCTTATACGAGTTGAACCATATAGCCCGCCTGCTAAACCATTGCAGTGTACCAACTGTCAACAATTTCAACACAGCGTAGCAGGCTGCCGACTAAGAACGATATGCTCCTTCTGTGGTGAGTCAGGCCACAAAAGAAGCGACTGCCAACTACCTAGTGTGCAGGGTGCCAAGCCAACTTGCTTCAACTGTGGGGGAGAACACTCCTGCAGGTATGCAAAGTGTCCTGTCTGGCAAGAGGCCAGAATCGAGATGCACCTAAAGAAAAATGGACAGCGTACCTGTTTTGTTGCTGCTCCAGTAAGTGGGAACCCTTTGGGTCTTCCCAAAGAAGCATTCAGAGGTGCCCGTTTCCCAGGGCTGGGGCCTCTTGAGAGAGTTCAACACCAGAACTATGCTGCAGCCCTTACTGCATCCTCAACACATACTGCTACACCCACAGTACCTACTCCAGTGCAGATGCCAGCATCACTACCAGCTCCTACAGCTGCTCCATCACAACAGCCTGCTCCTTGCACCGCATCCAATACTGCCAACTTAACTGCAGTTGTTCCCACGACCAACCGTGGAAAGTCATCTGTGGCCACTCAACTCAAGCCACTGCCACCTCGTCAACCTGCGCAGAAGCGACTATTGGCGTACCCACCAACACTACAAACAACGCAGAACAACTCTCTTATCCCTGATGAGGGTTTCCTCAAATTGATGGCCAAGATTCCCTTACACTTGCAAGCGGAATTCGCCACCGTTCTTGCTGAGGCCCTTGCCCAGCGGCCAACTTCTATAGCCTCCGAAACCGTACTGGTGTACACCGTCTTCACCTTCATGTCCCAGTATGGCAGACAGGAGTGAAGTACTAACCAACGTCCTCGGCATTAAAATCTGCTCTTGGAACGCCAACGGCATACGTGGCAAGCTGCAAGAAGTCAAAAACTTCGTTGCAGTAAACAAGATCAACGTTCTGATGGTCCAAGAGACCCACCTGTCACAGAACCTAAAAGCCACGATTCCTGGCATGATCTGCCACAGGAGTGACCGAGACGACGGATTCGGTGGCACGGCCATATATGTTAGCCGCAACATCCAGCACCATCGCCTTAACCTAACAACCACTGATGGCTTGGAAGGCACAGGTATACAAGTGGCAACCAACAGAGTTCCACTTAACCTCTACTCCGTCTACATTCCACCACGTAGACGCATCAGTGAAAGAGACCTGGATGCCGTATTCCTACAAGGCTCGACCACCATAGCCATGGGCGATTACAACGCCAAGAGCCCATACTGGAACTCTACCATCAGAAACCACAGAGGCATGGTATTGGAAAGTTACCTCGAAAGAAGAGGCCTTGTCGTGCTTGCTCCAGCTTCCCCAACCATCTCCCATGGTGACCGTCGACCACCTGACTGGCTTGACATCGCCATTCTCCAAAACATCCGGCATCACCCAAAAATCTTCTCGGTCCCTGAACTCTCATCGGACCACTATCTGGTCATTCTACTCTTCAGAGACTGGCCATCACACAAAGTCCCTGCAAGAACCATAAACCCCCGGAGGACAAACTGGACCAAGTACAGTGCACTAATGGCCGAACAACCAGCCATCTTCCAACCGTGCGACAGCATAATCGATGCAGATCATCTTGCGTCCACCATCACATCAGCTATGGCTACAGCCATGACAGAGGCTACCCCTCCTCGCTGCAAATTTTCAATTGGCCAAAAACCTCTCCCTCGCGAGCTTCGTCAACTCATCTCGGTGAAGAATAGGGCTCGCCGCAAATTCCAACTCACGCGCAGCCCTGTGGACAAAAGAGAGTGGAACAGACTACAGTCCATTCTCAAAATGGAACTAAACGACCACAGCAATGAAGAATGGGAACGACGCCTGAGCACTCTAGACACGGAAGATTCTTCCCTCTGGAGAATGGCAAAGGCCATACTCCGAATTCCCACTTCTAACCCACCTCTTACTGATGGCAGAAGACTTGCCCAGTCCACTAGGGAGAAGGTCGATATGATGGCTGAACACCTAGCCTCAACATTCCATCCAGCGGAACCTCTCGACGCTGAAATTGCTGAAGAAGTCCAGGCCATGGTTCAAAACTTCTTAGCAACACCTCCTGACAATGAAGAAGTAAGCCTCACCACTGTAGAGGAACTTAAGAACATTGTAGCCTCTGTCCGGCCATACAAAGCTGCGGGAAACGATACCCTCCCCTATGCAGCCTTCAAAGTGCTCCCAGAAGAATGGATGGCTCTACTCGCCCACCTGTTTAACAGCTTGCTTCGTCTTGCACACTTCCCGGCTGCATGGAAACATGCGCATATCATCACACTGCCAAAGCCGGGAAAAGATGCCAAAGACCCAGGCAACTACAGACCAATCAGCTTACTGCCAGCCATCAGCAAGCTGTTTTAGAAGGTCATACAGCACCGCCTACAGAATATGTTCGACAGACACAACATCCTTTGCCCCGAGCAATTTGGATTTCGGCGCAATCATTCCACCACCCATCAATTGCTTCGACTCGTGGACCAGGTGGTAACTGGCTTTAATAACCGGCATTATGTTGCAGCCCTCTTTTTGGACATCTCCCGTGCCTTTGATTCTGTATGGCATGAAGGCCTAATCCATCGGCTTATTAATTACGACACCCCGAAATATCTGGTCCATCTTATATACAGCTTCCTGACAAACAGAACCTTTGTTGTGACAAAGGAAGGCATAAAATCTCACACATTTTTCATCAATGCAGGAGTACCCCAAGGCAGTGTCCTGGGCCCCCTGCTATTTTTAATATATATAAACACTCTCCCAACTCTCCAGGGCTGCAACCTGTATCTCTTTGCCGACGACACTGCAATTACCACAGCATCATCAAATCATGGTATTGCAGTACAGAGACTACAACGATATGCGAATATGCTGACAGCATGGTTTGCTGCATGGCGGCTCAAAATCAACGCCAATAAATCCAAAGCCGTCACCTTCTCCAGACGCCACCCTCAGGATGTTGATGATCTTCGCCTGGCAGGCGAAAGAGTATCATGGTCCACGGAAGCAACATATCTGGGAGTACTCCTAGATATGCGTCTAACATGGAAAGCGCATATCTCAGCTCTAGCTAATAAAGTGAATAGGAGAATGGCTTTGTTGTATCCACTGTACAACAAAAAGTCCCCCATGTCCTTGAGGAACAAGATCCTCATCTACAAGCAAGTTATCAGGCCTGCATTAACTTACGCCTGCCAAGTCTGGGGCACTACAGCGAAGACAAACCTCTACCAGCTACAGGTACTACAAAATAGATACCTCAGGACATCAGTAGCAGCCGAGTGGTACATCCCCAATGAAAATATCCACACTGACTTGTCATTCCCGACACTCATTGAGCGCATCAAGGACCTTGCAAACAAGTTCTATGCACAACTTCCCAACAGCTTCAATCAGCTCATACATGGACTTGGGGAGTACGACTTAGACCCCGGCGAAACTTATAAATGCCCCAGACTAATACTGACAAATCCCATAGGGAGGATAACCCCTCAGTGACCCCGCTACAAGTGGCTAGTCATTCATCATCCTGATGATGGGAGAGAGATGGGAGAGATGTACAGATGGCTCTTCATCACTACACCTGGCTCGAAGCCCGAGAACATCTTGAATAGATACTGAGTGTTATTCATTGATAGAAATTTAAAAACTTTACATAAGCTGTAATAATAAATCAATTTAACTCCATTTTAAGTATCCTAAATAAGTATATAAATTAAATCTTAATATATAAGGTGCCCCAAAAAAAACACAGACAACGCCAAGTATGTTGTGCAGGATGAAAAACTGATCAGTTTTCAAGAAGGAACCCTGTTTGAAATTGCACAGTTTGGGCACTGGAGAGCATTGTTGTTTGAGAATGAACTGTTATGACAATTTGTTAAAATTTGCTTTGATATCTTAATATGGAAGGTATGTAACCCTTTAGCAATCTGTGTACTGTGGATGAACAACCTGAGCATAACAATATTGCTGCAATGTGCTACATTTCTCCATAGAGTCCTTGGTGCACATCCTACTGCGTTACTTGTGTAGTTTCCAGTACAATAACGTTTTAAGAGCAGTGCGACATATGCCAGTACACAGCCATGGAATTGGCTAACATGAGCTCTACCAGACTTAGATGTAACTGTGCAGAATCACCTCTACATTGCATATCCAAATCAGTGGATTGGTAAAGATGGACCAGTTCCATGGTCACTACAGTCACCTGGCACCTCTCAGCTATTTTCTGTGGAGTTGTATGAAGAGTATGGTATATGGCACTTCTGTAACGTCAGTGGAGGACCTTATTGTTTGAGTCCACAGATTGATTGAAAATCTCCAAAGATAACTGCACATATTGAGTCATGTGCATAAGGTCCGGCACTGCTGATATAGGCTCTGCAATGATGTAGGAGGTATGCAATTCAAAGCCTGTTTGTACTGTAGACACCTCGATGTGCTACTCGTGTTGGGTTTGTTGACTAAGTGTGAATGCACACCCATCTCACACTTCGATGAGCTACAGCACCCAAATCGTGCATTTCCGAACAGGGGTTCCTTCTTGAAAACCAGTCAGTTTGCCATTCCATACAAGTGTTGTGAGTGCATTTTGGGACTCTCTGTATATATTTGAATGTTTTATTTTTAAGCACAATCGTTATAAAATGACTTGACCTACAATTGTCAGAGTGCCAAAAGATGGAATAAAGCCCATTTACTACTTGTACTTCTCCTTTATGTCAGCAAAGAACAGTTGCAGCTGAAAGCATGAAACAAAATAAAATTAAGCTTTGGAACAAGTTCTATGCTAGTGCAGTTTGCATTTGCAGAAAGCCAGGTAAATGAAGGGCTGTGAATGCAATATAGATTTTATGCTGCCTACTCTCTGGGAGTGAGATGGATCTTGAGTTATTAGAAGAGGGTGAATCAGCTCGCCCAGTACGTCCCCCAAACACAGATAAACTCTTCATCCCAGCAAACATCTTCCGACGTCGATTTGTGTCTTGCGCTGAAGCGCCACCCTCAACCATTGCTCCACTGAAATCTACAGATAATGAAATGCTATCAGAGGATAAAGCTACATAAACACTCTCTGTTCAGACAACGGGGAGCTGTTTTAATTTGTTTAACATAGTAAAGTGAAGTTTATTCCTTAAATCTTCTTGGGAAGCAACATATAAACATTTACATGCTACAACCAATCATTAAACACCTTCTTTTATTTTAAAAATGAAATGATGGAGAACTTTTGCACAGTTAAGGTATTAAGAATCAGGATATTACAATTGAGTTTTAACATTACTCCACCTCTCCACTTATCTAATTTTAATTAGAATATGTTTCAAGATTGTTGCTCACATGAATAAGCTAGTGCACGCATGGGGAAGAGGGATGACAAGAATGTAATCAAGTATTTACCCTCTCCACTTACGCCATCACCAAATGCAGGCCACCTCTCTCTCTTCCGGTTCTGTTTGTTTACAGATACACAGGTCTTTACAGACAAAGAAAGTTTCAAGCTGTGCAGTGGCAGAACCGAATAGGAACATTATGTATTGATTTTGTAATTACACAATTGTGATTACCCTACATACATTTACTTCTGGAATAGCAAACATAAATCTTTATTTTTACTAGGAACATAAAAGTACTAATGTTACCATTTTACTTTTAAGTATCTTTTTACTTTGTTATGCATCATGATTCCACCGCTGACACAATTTGAGGGACTGACTGGTTCTCTGACATAGATAACAGCCTGGTAGGTAACTGGTGTGTAGCAGAGTGGATGGGATTAAAACTACAATGTAGGAAAAATGACATATTGTGTCAGTTTTTCCCATCTATGAGTTAGTGGAACAAGTGAAGTGTTGTTAAGACTCACTTGTATATGAGGAGTGTTCTTTTACATTTCACATATATTTTTAACTGTGTAATAAACTGAAGGAAATCTTAGTGGCTATTGAGTAACAATTACACTGAAGCATTTCACGTTAGAGTATTTAGAACTTTCATAACAATAACATAAGATATTGGTTTATCTCTTTTAAGTTAATGAAACATTTAAAATGAAAAGTAAACCATAAGCTGGAATGCTCCACATAATATAAAAGTTTTCTCTATGTAATAATGAAAATGTCCTTAGATCAGTGTTCCTAATAAACTTTATCCCTAATGCCTGGTTTCATAAAAATACTTTTGTTCACATAAATCTGATGTAGTCAACTTAACACACTCAATTTACATTGTCCTATTTGTTATTCTATATTGATAAATAATGCATTGATATGAAAAAGAAAGAATACATGCAACAGAGAAGGCAGATATAATAATGTATGTAACAAATATACATCCATAAATTTTATGATGAAAATGAAGTGTTTAAAGCAATGGAGCAAGTTATTAAAATTATAATTACAAAACACTTGTCAACATTTAAAAACAGTTGTTAAAGTAAGTGGAGCAACAAGTGTTTTCAAATGTCAACATGTATTTTAACTAGATTTTAAGTACTCTCCATTATTTTTAATGTTTTGTAAATAGTGAATTACAAGGAGAGAGAGAGAGAGAGAGAGAGAGAGAGAGAGAGAGAGAGAGAGAGAGAGAGAGAGAGAGAGAGAGAGAGAGAGAGAGAGAGAAGATTTTGTAAAGGTAATTTGATTTTATTATGGCTCAGTATACTATTATACATACAGAAATATGAATCTTAATAAATTACAACAGAAGTTTACCAATGTATTTTTACACATAATCCAGCTAATCTGAATTAATGTTATGTTTAACAAAATGAAATATAGTTTGGTACTGTTATGTAAAAACTAAAAAGAAGTGATTGTCACATTATGTTACAGGTCCAGCTGTAATTTTTTTTAGTGAAACAAGATAGAAACTAAAAATAGCTTTGTCTTGCTTTCTCCCCCATAGGTCCAAGTTTGACAAGAAAAAAAATTATGTAAAAATTAGAATGATTCACAAAAAATACCTAATTGCTGGCATATATTGGTATTCAAATAAGTATTAAATGTGAAAACTTACAAAGATGTACAATTTTTATTGCTTCTTTTTTTTTTCTTGGGAAAAATGGGAAAAAAGTGAAACATAACTGCAGCCAATTTTCACTTTGCTACATGCAATCTGGGTTGTGAGTTATTCACAGATACTTCCAGCCTCCTGCATGACAAAGTTTACTATCCCATTGCACACAGCTGATTGTTGAGCGGAAGACAGACCTAAGTCAGTTGTTGCAGTACAGAAGTTTATAATTTTTTCCTGGCAAAGAGAAACCCTATGGGAGAGAAAGCTGAGACATCAATATTTTAGTTGCTGATGCATCTTCATTATAATAAAAACTAGCAGTCTAATCTGCAGCATGAATGTGGCAATGTCTCCTTATAAACTCCAGATTTATGTTCTTAACAGTAGTATAATGGTAACAATAATTAAAACACAGTAACATATGGTCAGACATTTGTAGGTTTGACAAGCTACCTGTCTAGATACTGAATATTACATCATTTGCAAATACACTGAGTCATCTATTCATTCCTTTATTTTAATGACAACTTCAATGTTTATTATTAACAGTACTGTGAAATTGTTGTACTTTAACAGTGCAAAGAGCTTAAGATGTGTGTTGTTTTAAAGAAAGAGAGATTTTGAAAATGTTGTGCCATGCACACATCTTTATAGAGTGATTAGCTGTATGGTACTCAGTTGGTCAGTATCACATGTAGAGGTAGTAAGTTTCCCTATTCCATCTTCACGAAGCAACACCAAGAAATCTTCCTCCTATAATATGCGATAGCTAATTTTGGATTCTTCAAGATTTCACTTGCATTTTTAAGGAATTTGTATTGTTAAGAAGTAACTGGGCTTTCAAAAAAATGAACCAATTTTAATTATTTTTGCACATTTTGTACATATTCATCAATAAAAACATTTCAGGTGCTGTACAGTTGATTCAGTTCCTAATGTGCCTACCAAAGTCCACTAGAGAGTGTTTTTGGACAATGAGAATCAGTGCTTGATAGCCCTTCTTATTTTGTTGGCATCCAATTTTTGTTTGAAGGCATGGAATGAAGAAAGTATATTCAATAAACTTTAGTGCAATAAGGAAAACTCACTGCCTGGTTTGTGATTGGAAAACCTGTGACTGAAATTCAGCATTTATTCCTATGACAGTTTGGTGCATGATGCCAGGTGCCTAACAGCAAGAACATCCTTTCAGTTGGTGAAATGTTTCAGAAAACAAGATCCGTAAAAGAGAAGAGAAGAGATCAGGATGGCATCTTTCTCCAACATGTGAAGAAAATGTGCTTTTATTAACAGCTCAAAAAATTAATCTCCAAATCTGCTCAGGAAATGAGAATTTCACCCAGTGTGGTGTCACCTATGGAAAATGCTAAATTTCCAGTCACATCAGATACAAATTCTTTAGGATCTTCATGCAAATGACTATCGGAAATGACAGGTTTAGCAAAATTCTAAGAGAAATGGTAATAATGGATCCAGAACTATAAAGCAAACCTTTCTGGTCTGATGAGATACCCTTCCATTTATGAAAATTGACTCTGCATGTCACTGGGAATATTTTTATTAATACACATGTTCAACATATCCAAAAATAATTAAAATTGTCTAATTTTTCAAATTTCCAGTTAATTATGAAAGACCCAGTATTATCAAAATAACAGAAGCCTGATTGCAGCAAGTTGATTGTACCAGGTATATATCTTATAATGGAAATAAGCCCTTTTTAACACAGTAGAAATTATCTATGCTGACGGATACAATCACTTTTCTCTCATACTTGCTCACTTTAGATGATTTTAGAGAATGTGATCCAATGAAAGATTTGGGCCTTCTAACGCATACTTTTTATAATGCCTCTATCTTCTTAAGTTATTGTGTAAATTGGAAGTAAATGTACACATTTTCTATAATATGATTGATACTGTAACTGCTAAAAATGAAAAACTGCTTTCATGAATTAACACATTCATATAAGCTTCTTAAACTGTTCAGGTATGCAATTTGTCAACTTTACTTTCCATTACGGATTATGCTGCTGTAGTATCTCCTGGCAATAAAACTGTGTTAATAAAATGCACTGTGAAATGAATACATCTTTGAAACTCTTCCAAAACAAAATAAAATCAAGCACAATGTTACATCATTCATATGAAATGAACTTACAAGTGCAGAATAGTGCACTAGCACGGCCTGCTCTATTTGCACTTGCATGTCTTCCTATGGCTTCAAGGTCACAATTCTATTAGCGTTTCTTCTGCCACAAAGCTTATAATGTAATGCATGAGGATTGTGAATGAAATGTGCAAAATGGCAGCAATTTAATAGCTTTAGCTTGATGTACTCTCTTCTAACAAAGAACAGACCAGCAGCAACAACAGAGCGGGAAGCCATGTCATGCCAAAATAGATACCTACTCATTTTAAGGACAAAGAATAAACAATAATAACACATCTTATCCACTTGCTTACACATATTAACCTGGTATAAATAGATCAATATAAAAGCATCAAAATAAATAACTGATAAAAGAAGAACTAAGTAAGTCTATATTCTAACTTAGTCTAACTGCTCCAGTGATGCAAATCCTTTTGTTTTAGTTTCAAATAAAATTAGTGCAATTCATATAATTTTATCTGCTTTAGAAATTATACATATATGTACGTATCTTTTTACAACACCAGCTATTATATCAGGCAAAGTTCCTTTAAAATGCTTGCAGTAAGTTTGTATCATACAAAACTCTGTGACTAATTAGTGAAACAGATATTTCAAAGCACTTAAAAGTAAGACATGTAGTAATAGCTTAGCTAAGAAGTAAAATGATGTGTAGGTATTCAAGAACCTCTTGAGAAAGAACAAGAAGAAAAATTATTTTGGTAAACAAATCTAAGACAATTGAAATTAATAGAAAAATAAACTTTTATCTCCAAAACTTTAAATTTCTTTGATTTTTTGTAATTGTTAACTGATATGCAGGAAATAAAGGTCACATGAATTTGACGGAGTTATAATTTCTTTTCTTGTTTTTCCTTTCATGTTTATAGAGACGAGTATAACTGGGTGCTGCAGTTGTTGTGTGTAATTACTGCTGCTCTATTGGGATAAAACCTTGTGTTATATGCATTAAGTGAATATAAGAAGCAAGAATTTCATGCCGTTTCTGTGAAATGTGTGTGATTATTATTGGTCATTGAAGCTGTAATATTGCTTCCTAGTTATTACCTCGCCATTTGAAGCTGAAGTCGTTGGTGAAGTGATGTTGTTGGTCACGTTGATGTGGTTCGGTGTGTTATCTCCGGCTAGCTGAGCTTGATCTCTTTATCTCGGGTTTACGTGAGTGTAAAGGACAACCCAAGAACAACTTTGCAGATCATTTATTGCATCTGTAAAGGTTTTCGGGAGTTATGCCGATTCTATATGTGTATCTGTAGAAGCATCTCAATCACATCGGCGCAGCACGAACTGCACGAACTCCCGTACTGCTCTCTGGTTGAGTACTGACTAGACGCTTCTCTCTTACCCACGCCAAGAAGACCGTTCGCTTCCAATTTGAATGTCATGACGTCATCCAAGAAAGCCTCGTATCCAAAATGTTATTTCCTTTTCCCGCAATTTAGAAATGTCCCTTTCTATTATAACATGTTCTTTTATGAATTTTGAATATATAATTACCTTTTTAGGATTAAACGATGTTTACTTTATATTTTATTAAATATATCGCGCGACTTTTAAGGTTTGTAGAACTAACTTTCGAACGTTTATTTTAAACTATGTGGTATGACGTCATGACTCGTTAATTTCAAACCAATAATGCGTTTATACTACAAATTTAACGACTATCATTTACTCATATCTTGCTCACCTTACAACACTTGCTACTCTATTATCTATGTATGTTATTACTTAACAATTATCGCAAATCTCATATCCGGCAATTAAATTAAAACGTATCTTTTTCAAAAGCCCATTCAATTGGAAATCTAAATTTCGGTATCAAATGCCCCCATTTATGTTATTTTATTATTTCATAATAAAATAATGTAAATGTCTTGCCCGAAAGAAAAAAAAACTAAAATTACTCCTGTATTTTGAATAATCGGCAACACTCCCCTTGTATACAATTTTCAATTACACTGTTTTTGAAATTGGTTATTAACACATTTTCTCATTAATCTATTTAACATGACAAATAATTGTACACTTGACTAAACATTAATCCTTAAATACTAATTACAATATGTTATGGTTTCTTCTATGAAGCTTCTATATAAAGGTTAAATTTCAAGAGTCTTTCTTTATACTTCCTTCTTTTAGTTCATGTTTGCTCACTTCGCTCTCACTATCACTTGCACTGTGATTTTTCACTTTTGTTATTGTAACACATATCTGTACTATATCCTTTAAGCACTAAAATATATTCATATAAATCCATTGCACTCTTTAGACAAGTTCTTTCTTTGTCTTTCTGTGATAACTATCTATACATCTAAATATTTTAACAAATGTTTACAAAGTAAATATTCTGTTTTCTCTCTATGCGGAGATGAACAATTTAACAATCTTTCTGAAGCTGTTATTGTGAGCTCTATACAATATATTTTTAAGCTCTTGGTAGTAGATAGCAATTCACATTCTGCATTTTTCATGAATATGTAAGTACCTGACCAATATATGATTTTCAAGTAAGCTAACATTTACATTTTATCTCAAAGCTGATTGGGCGCCAATAGACAAATGACACTTCCAATTTTTCTTTTACATTAAATCAAGGTTCCAAGGCACCACACGGTTTCTTGTATGGTCGAAGGAGTTGTTTATGCCATCTTCCCAGACATTTTTCATTTTTAACATCTTTTAATTCATAGGTATGATGACCAAATTTGGATATAATTTCTGCAGGACCTTTATATAACAATTCCATCCTTTTGTTCCTACCTCTCAAGGCACTTGATAACTTATGGTCTTTAACTAGTACCCAATCGCCTATCTTAGGTTCCCATTTATGTTTTCTACTCTTTTTCTTTAATTTTCGCTTCTCTGCCTTTTTCTTGATTCGTTCAAAAGCAATTTTCGCTCTTTCTTCCTCACTTAACTGAATGTCATTAATTTTCAGTGTTTTTGGTACCCCGATCAATATTGGTTCTGGTTCAATTCCTAACATTAATTTTATTGGTGCTAACCCAGTAGTTACATTAATGGTGTGATTGATAATCTTTTCTATCAATGGACAATATTTCACCCAATCCTTGTGATTATGATGTGTAAGTACACGTAAATAAATTCCTATATCTCGGAGGACACGTTCTGTTGGATTCCCTGATGGAAAGTATGATGAACAATAATTTAGTTTTCTCGAGTCTAATGTCACCCTAATCTTTCCATTGGCCTTATTTACAATACATAGGGGATTCACAAATTCTGAATTCGAAATCTCAATAACCTCATCTTCTAACATTGACTTTATAACTGCATCTACCTCTTCTCTTATTGTACTAGGGATAGCTCTCGCTTTATGTGTAAAAGGTTTGATGGGTATCATCTCAAACGAATGAGTATAGATATTACATTTACCAGGTTTCTCAGAGAATACTTCTTTATTTCGGATTAATATTTCAAACAGTTTATCCCTCTGTTGTTCATTTAGTTGATCAGCCTGAGTTACTTTTTCCCTCAACAATTCTTCTAAGTCTTCACTACTCTCCCTATCATAGTACCTAGTTGCATCAGAAACCCTCAAATTGTCTATGAAATCATTTTTATCCCATTCTACATTTTCTTTATTATCGACACTGTACTCTTTGACATTTACTTCAGTTAATTCCATAGCTCCTACTTTAACATATTCTACAAAGAATGTATCCCCTTGGATTTCTTCTTCCTCTTTTTCTCTTACAATAGTTTCTGAACTACTATCTTCCACAAAAGGCACTATAAAGGTCTCATCTTCAACTTTCATTTCTACAATCATGTTTTTAAAATTCACCACAGCTTCCCAGGCATAAAGACAATCACAACCTATTATAATATCTGTCACAAGTCTTCCTACAATCAGAAATAAAATTTCTAGTATTCTCCCATTTATTTCAATATTTATCATTGCTTGAAATTTTACTCTCTCTTTTCGTTTTCCCACAGCTAGCGAGCAATATATCCCATTAACTGGTAAAGACATTACTTTAAAGCCACTACTTTGTAAATTATCATAAAAATTTTGTGAGCATACTGTGCTATTTGATCCCGTATCTATAATTGCATTGTATTGTTTTCCATTTACTCCAATTTTGATTTTAGGTGGATCTCCTACTTTTTCGTTTTCGTCAATTCTATTTTTCCATTCTCTTTTCTTTTGTATCATCATTTGCCTTCCAGGACTATTTATTTCCGAGTACTTATCACAATCATTACTAGGATACCCAGTTCTCACTGAAGGCGCGTTTGACCGGGTCTGGCGTTTCCCTGATTTTTAGGTATTGCTCCTGTACTATTTCCCGAATTGTTACTTCTGTTT
Organism: Tenodera sinensis; assembly: GCA_030765045.1. Classification (NCBI taxonomy): domain Eukaryota; kingdom Metazoa; phylum Arthropoda; class Insecta; order Mantodea; family Mantidae; genus Tenodera; species Tenodera sinensis. The sequence goes on along the minus strand of CM060961.1, from coordinate 95,932,777 downwards.
TCCTGCATTAAATCGGGGTTACTTCCTACCATGTTTTTGACCGTGTTAATGGCCTCGACCATTTCCGCATTTTCAGGGGAATTTCGTCCACTAGAATACCTTTCTCCCTGTCTTGGTGACCTCGGTCTAAACTCATTATCTCCGTTTGTCCAATACCCATCATTTGAATTTCTACTATGTCCAAAATAACGGCCCCGTCTACCTCGATCAAATCTATTTGTATTCATATAATTCACCCTTATATTTCTTCCCCTTAGATTACCATTTCTATTTTGGTGATGCCCTTCCTGGTTATATCTACCTTGATTTTCCCACCGGAATGATTCCATCCTTGGTACTGGTCCTTTATATCTTTCCCTAACCTCACTTCTATTCTGATAATACTGTGCCCCTTGCCCGAAAGAATTGACAGTTTCTTTTCCTTCATATGTATTTCCAAATGCGTGTTTTGGCTTATTGACTTCTAAGGCGGATAATAATTCTATCATAGCTGCAATGCTATCGGGTCGGGCTATGATTAGGTAGTGTTGAAGTGTTTCCGGAAAATGTGGAGTAACTATATTTATTAGATCTTTTTCATCCAAGGGAGGGTCCAACATCTTCGATTTTCTCGCTATTCTCATAAAATAGTTTACCATCGATTCCTCCGATCTAGGATTAAATTTTCCATTGCTTAATTCAACTCTAATATTAGCCTGCCTACTAGCTCCCCAATATCTGGTTAAAAAGATGTTCCTAAAGGTCCTGTAGTCATTATTGTTACCCATAGAAAGGCCTAGCCAATTAGCAGCATTACCCTTTAGACATTTTCTTACTATCACCATCTTGTACTCCTCTGGTATACGTTTCACCGTGAAGTACTCTTGTAACCCTTCTAAAAAGGCTTTAGGATCATCTGAATCTTCATTTTCAAAAACTGGAGGTGTCATTTCATTTAAGACATGGTTAGGCCAATGTAAATTTGAATTGTCACCTATCCCTGAGCTATTTCTGAGATCAGAATGGGAATTACTGTTACCTCTATTTTGCATCGAAATGTCAGCTGATACATCTGGTATTGCCTCGTTTCTTGCAACTTCATTACTAAGATTGTTGTGATTACATGCATTTTCATTTAATTTCAAATTTTCTAAGGCCTCTTTTACCTGAGTAATTTCTGTCACTACTCCTTTTATTTGGTCTGTAACATCCTCCAAATTTCTAGCCTGCCTTTCACTTTCTACATCAGATCTTTCTATTCTAACTTTACACCCCTGTAACTCTTCTCTAATTTCTTCCCTTTGTTTGTCTAATCTATATGTTACTTTTTCCCTTTCTTTATCTAATTTTTCACTCACTTGTTGACCTAATTTCTTTTCAGAATTCTTTACTTCTTGCCTTATTGTCTCTAATTCTCCCTTAACCTGTTCTCTATTTTCTTTTACTTCACTACTAACTTTATTAATTTCCTCCCTAACTTCTTCCCTAAAGGTTTCGAAAACTCTCCTCTGATTCTCCAATTGCATTCCCAATTCCTGTTGTCCCTTTTCTAATTTCTGTCCTAACTCTATACTAGTTTCGTCTATCTTACTCATCTTTTGGCTTAACTCTGTTCTTAATTCTTTACTATTTTCATCTATCTTTTGACTTAACTCTGTTCTTAATTCTTTACTATTTTCATCTATCTTTTTACTTAACTCTGTATTCATCTTTTCCACTGTTCTTAATTCTTTACTATTTTCATCTATCTTTCGACTTAACTCTGTACTCATCTTTTTCATTATCGTTTGAAACATATTCTCTATTTCTGACATAAATGCTGGCCTTTCTGAATTACTACTAAACATTTCTGAACTACCTCTAGGTGTTTCTCTAACGTTCTGATCTTCTAATTCTTGGCATATTCTGCTACCAATTACATTCCGATTAAATTCTTCCATTCTACTTATACTTTCCCGAATTTCCGGACTTTCAAAACCTCTAAACTCACTATCACTGTCTTCCATTTCTAAGCTATTTATATGTGTTTTTCTACTCACCAAAATTTTCAATATTTTCACTATTTCACTTTAACTGCACTTAAACTTGTTCACTACACGTTTCACAGATGTTGACGCGCTGGGCACCTTCTTGTCTGCTGGTTCGATGCTGGCTCGGTCGTCTTGGGGTTTGGTCCATTCTTTCGAAGCCACACGTTGGGAAGCCAATTTGAAGCTGTAATATTGCTTCCTAGTTATTACCTCGCCATTTGAAGCTGAAGTCGTTGGTGAAGTGATGTTGTTGGTCACGTTGATGTGGTTCGGTGTGTTATCTCCGGCTAGCTGAGCTTGATCTCTTTATCTCGGGTTTACGTGAGTGTAAAGGACAACCCAAGAACAACTTTGCAGATCATTTATTGCATCTGTAAAGGTTTTCGGGAGTTATGCCGATTCTATATGTGTATCTGTAGAAGCATCTCAATCACATCGGCGCAGCACGAACTGCACGAACTCCCGTACTGCTCTCTGGTTGAGTACTGACTAGACGCTTCTCTCTTACCCACGCCAAGAAGACCGTTCGCTTCCAATTTGAATGTCATGACGTCATCCAAGAAAGCCTCGTATCCAAAATGTTATTTCCTTTTCCCGCAATTTAGAAATGTCCCTTTCTATTATAACATGTTCTTTTATGAATTTTGAATATATAATTACCTTTTTAGGATTAAACGATGTTTACTTTATATTTTATTAAATATATCGCGCGACTTTTAAGGTTTGTAGAACTAACTTTCGAACGTTTATTTTAAACTATGTGGTATGACGTCATGACTCGTTAATTTCAAACCAATAATGCGTTTATACTACAAATTTAACGACTATCATTTACTCATATCTTGCTCACCTTACAACACTTGCTACTCTATTATCTATGTATGTTATTACTTAACAATTATCGCAAATCTCATATCCGGCAATTAAATTAAAACGTATCTTTTTCAAAAGCCCATTCAATTGGAAATCTAAATTTCGGTATCATCATCATGCAGTATCGTTAGGATGGGAAGGAAGGAACACAAAAGTTATGATACAATATCAGGAGCTCTTCATTCCCACATAGAAACAGAAACATAACATTAATTTCACAGTGCCACATCTGCCTTAATATTTCAGTATTAGTTTCTAAAAATCCTAAAAAGGAAAAGAAAAGAGAAACTATTTTAATGACACACAATTAACTGAGGACTAATCATTTATATCCCAATTTATGTGATTAATTTGAAGTCTACCACACTATTAAAACCTGTCCTAATTGTTTTTTTTCCTCTGGTGAATGCTCAGTGATGTGCTGTAAAAACTTGCATATCATAAAATTCAAATAATGAAATGAATGAGCTACTTTGTATCATACTATCAGGAAAATGGCATACATTTAACACAAACATTCAAATTATCATTTAACTTTAACATAACACATAAACAATGATTTTGAACACTACCATAGAGCACTGTTAACTTTGAGGATAACTGAAAACAAAATTTAAGTAGTTTAATTGTTCTTTTTGGAAAGAAATTTGTGTTAACTGTTATTACTGTAGAAAACCCTTTTAGAAAATGGTACAAAAGCTAATCTTATTTGAATGATTAATATATTACATAGGTAGTATTTGAAAATACAATTTAAAAGGATAAAATAATTTTTCATTGCTCATTTTATCACTATAAACTATTGTGCAAAAATAACAAATGATCTAAGCTGTTCCTTTTATGAAATGGGATTCATATTTTTAAATTGTAGGTATCCTCAATGTGAACTGTGCTTAAGTGCAGACTGTTTCCCTCTAGCTACGTTAATTCTTATTAATGCAGGATCAACTTTTTTCAGAATCCTTACGATTTCCAAGATCAAACCGAGTTTACCTAATTACTTCATCAATTACACTGAATCACTTCAGCATTTGTGGAGTAATTAATTCCTATTTCTATAAGTCCTTGATTAAAAATATCAGGTGTATGCTGTGTTGGCCCAATAATAAGTCACCATCACATATAAGCTCTACCCCTTAATTTCGAGGAAGAAGTAAACAAATATTTTACTTGAAAATGAGTCAGACATTTGAGAGGAGAAACATTACACAAAATTCACTTGTACTTACATGTGAAGACTGATGTACTGTAAATGTTTGTTCTAACATATGATACAAACATTGGTGCCTAACATACCAATACCATATTTACATAACCCACAACTGTAAGTTTGAACCTTGCATTGTAACTGCACCAAGTGCCTTGACTTGATGATGCTTTTTGGTCTAAATGTTTATTCACATTGACATAAATCAGGTTTCTTATCAGTATCCATAAGTAAAATGATAGAAGAGTGAGAAAGTGAATACCAGTACTGACAATGGTGAGTATCCAACTAAAACTGAATTAAGAACTTGCCATGATCTTTCATGATCATGAAAGAATGACTGAAATGAGGGCAAAAAGGCAACATATACCAATTGTTTGTGGATAGAATAACCTTATGCTGTTGAGCCTGCTTTATACATAACCTAACTCTAAGTAATTTTTATTTATATGTAAATTTTTGTAGGTAATGTAATTTAGAAACATGTTAATAGAACCTTATTTAAACATAATTTACTTTTATACTTGTTAAGCTTCAGTGAAATACAAGTGAGTTTTATATAATTTATAATACACTAGATCAGAAAGTAAGATTCATATGAGAGGTGGAGTTTAACACACACAAAATCAAAGCCCAAAGTGCTTCAGACTTAGGAATAAAATTGCTTATACCATGCTATGTATGTCATCAGTAACAAAATGAGGTGTATGAACTTAATGTAAAAAAAGTGAAACAAACCAAATTAACTGATTTCTTTAAAGCAGGATCAATTTCAAATGAATGTTTTCTTTGTATACATCCTTGTTGTTTTTAAAATTTTACAAATATAGGCCCACGGTATTGCTTTCTTTTATAAAAAAATTGATGCATTATCAAAATCTCATTTGTAAATAATTCTGAGTTACAAGTAATCTTCCCTCTTCCCCTTGTTATATGCATAAAACAGGTTTAACTGTATTCACTTTTCAGTTTAAAAGAATGCTTTATTGAGGATGAGCAAAGAAGTAAATAAGTAATTTACTCAGACAGTTTGATCCCAAAGACGTCAAAGATTTTTAAACAAGATGTGAAGAGACTACCATTTTTGTTGTGACGTTAGACTGTTGTTGATTATCAATCCTGCATGTTCTCCTGCAGGAGAACAAAGGAACTGAGGCAACAAAATAATTTATATTTGTTTTGTAATGAAGTAATGACATTTAAGATGATAATATTGTAGCTATAGACTTCAAAACAATGGCAATTTTGCAGTTGTGTCCCCTTATAAATGATTTAGCTTTTTCTGCATTAATGGCATCACAGAAATTTTCTGGGCCAGGAACTGATCAAAGGAATTCTGTTGAGGAAGAACCACAGTCAGTCCTAGATGGGGGTCAAAAATCTATTACTTTGTAAATGAAAATATTCAGAATACAGCTAGCATTACTCTTTGAGCATATTATCTTAAGTTTTCATATTCTTTGACAGTTTGATTAAAATCATTTCATGCGATAATAAAATAATACGTCACAGTGCCATCATATGCATAATCTGCTTTGGATATTTTCTCATCGAAAAATATGGCAATTTATTACATAGTATAATGATAAACCTCTGATGCTCAATAAGAAAATACATCTGATAACTCTTAGATTAATGAGTGCAAACTCTGAGTGTTGTGAACAAATATTATTCTATGAACATTGTTTTTAAGGACACTTGGTAGTGGTTTTGGATCAAAAAATGGATTTTTGTTTTTCTGTTTAATATGAATCTACATAGTTTGCACAACATGCCCATATAAGGTTTATTTGGTATATGTTTCTGACAATTAAGTGCATTCAACTGGGGATTTAAATGGAGTTTTAAATACGGCAGATTATCTTCTTTTGCCATTTATCATAACTTGCTTTTTTTTAAACTTTAGGTACACTTTCCCAAAATACTATAATAGAGCTTTGATTTATTTTTTGTCCATATGCAGAATGTACTGCTCTAAATAGCAGGTAAAAGCTTTTTATGTTACACTTTCATAAAATTCCTCAAAAAGCATTTTCACAAATAAAAAAATTAAAAAATAAAGAGTATATAATCATTTACTTTTTTAAATTGCTATTATTGATCAAAATATCTTAATAATTTATCAGCTATATTGAATAAAATATTTTTAACGTGCCTAAAAAATATTAAATATGTCATTTTAACTATTTAGGAAAAAGTGCACCTAAAGAAGAAAATATGTGAAAAATTTTGAACATGTTTTGTTAATTTACATATCAATAGAGTAAAAATTATTAACCTTACTTATGATTTGGTTTTGGTTTCTGAATCAGAAGAAGGTGTTTTATAAGCAGTAGAAGTTTCATTATGACAGATTGCATAGTATAGTGCAAGAAACACTAACATATATTGCATTGAGATTCTGCATGGAAATTGCTATTCTTACACAACCAAGTGTCCTTAAAAGCATATGCATGCAAAGTCTGACTGTTGGAATACAAATATTATTTTGTAAGTTACTTGGCCATAAGAACCAGGTATAAAAGCAGAAGAAAGAAAAAAGATGAAACACACAAAAGTGATGAATAAACATTGGTAGTTATATGTGCAAGTTGCCAGCCTTCTTGTCAATATCTGAGTAATGCTCTGATAATAGTATATGCATACAAAACCTAACATCCTCATATAATAATGAAAAGTGTTTGTTCACTTCAACATATTCAGCTATTATACAATAATTGCATAAGCATCATTTGTATATTAGTTTTAAAGCATCTAAATTACCTGAAAGCAAGAAAAAACTTGCTTAAAGTATGAAGGTATATGAAAATTTTTTTCAAAAAGCATCTGATCAAATATCTAATATTTTTAAGTCTTGCATTAACTTAAACTTAAGAAGTTTAACTAACCAGTATTAAATGATACTGAGTAGTAATAATGTCTCAATAATAATATTAGTTTTCTTCCAATTTTGCTTCAAAGGGCCAACAATGTCCATAATAAATAATATTTGAAATATAAGTACATCTTTTAAGATTTTGCAAGGGATGAAATGCATTTAACAATATTTGTGATTAATTTTTATTGTCTATTGGTAGTTTTAGATTATGTTGCAAATATTTAAAACAGCAATAATATAATTTTTTACGTGTTTCTTGGTTTTGAATTGTCTGTTAGGGCACTATAATACAGGGATCGGCAAATCTGCACTGGTTTATGATGTTACATAATATCACAGTAATGGGCAAAGAAATACTTTGCTTTGCTTCCCCTCTCTCCTCCAAACAATGCCAGGTCAAAGGTACTCAAGCAGCAATGTAAACTGCATTGATGTGACATGGCTATTTTGAAATGCAATGAAAATGCATGGAAATGCATGGAAACTGTCTTACATATTTATGTAGGTATGTTAGAAAAGTTAAAAAGGTTTTATGATCTTAAAGCAATGAACCATAACTTTCAACTTTTCAAAAAATCCTTTCACATGGACATTTATACAATAAAGCCACAATTATGGAGTGACGTGAATTTACAAACACTGTTTTGAAATCACAATTACAAAATAAGGCTGGTTTACACAACTGGGTTTGACAACATTTCCATCTTCAGTAATATCCTGTGCATATTAGTGCTATGTTTAGACCAATATATATGTGTGTGAGCAATTTTTTGTCTAAAATGAAGATTATAAAATCTAAAACCTGATTGTGATTGATAGATAGAACCCTACATGTTTTGTTGATGTCAGTATATACTTGTGTATTAATGTTAAATATATCCGAAACTGCAACACTCTAGATAAAGTGAAGGATAAGATGAAAAATTAATGTTAAAGACATTTGTCTGTATATATGTATTAAACATATGTATATAAAATCAAATGTGCATTAGAGAAGTTCTTACGCCGTCACTGCAACTTCTGAAATCCCTTGTTCGAATCGTGCATCACACATGTGTGTGCCAGGTTGCGTTCAGTGACATCATCATTCCTGTAATCGCGTTGCTGTTTGCAGACTCCTGCTATAATATATTGTCACGTAAGTGATTGAGAAGTACCTATTTTATATTAAGTTATAACATTTTATTAAGCTTCTAAATTTGTGATAAATCACATTTCAAAATTCTTGTAACTTGTTACACATGTCTTAAGATGTATACGTGAACGGACGTAAATGGTTCACCACTTCCTATGGTAGTCCCTATGGACTTTTCTATATCACCCTTCCGTATAGCAACTGGTGGAAGCATGTTGCATTCTGCAACATGAGAGATGTCATGTGTCTTAAGAATTTTCTAGAACATGCTGTTCACCAGGGCGTTGGCATACCAAATATGATAAAAGCCGCCATTACAATTGCAAGACCCCATAGGGGACAGCACCCGATATAACCGGGCGCTGAGAGCTCGCTCGGGGGGAGTCTTGTCCAGGAACTGCTGTGTGCTGTGCTCCAGACTGCTTAGGTGGCGGTCGGTCGCCATCCGATGGGTCAACCATGTTGATCCGTCTCGGCTTAGACGTCCTCGTATTTCAACAATGGTATCGTGACAATATGTGTATATATAATTTTTTATTGGTAGCTATATGAATAAGGTTAGAAATCCTGTGTTTGAGGGTTAATTAACTTTTCTGTGATCCATAAACTTAGTTGAGATTTTTGTTATTTTATTTCTGGCTGAAAATTATAAAATTTAAGAATTTGTGCTTAAATTTGTCACTAAAAAGGGTTTCTCAATAAAGCACCTTTTCATTTATTGGTTTTAGAATATTTTTTGTAGTTATAAGGTACTTCATATGGAATACAAAATTACTTCTTTTGATGTTCTTATTATAATAATTTGATTGCAGAACAGCAGATGGCAATACAAAATTCTATTCTTCAGTTGTATTAAAGCCTTTTTTTGTGTTTTATAATGTTCAATAACAAGAATTTCCATTTTAAATATGCTTCGGAAACTGTTGCAACTGTGGTTATTCTGTACATAGTTTCCTGAACTAAAGATAGTTTTAAATAGGAAGTTCAAAGTTTCCTACTCAAATCTTGACGTTAACCAGTTACTATGATGTTTTATGCTGCATGTTTACTCATTTGTGTATGATTTTGAGAAGGCTGTTTTCATTGCCTGTGACTGAAGTTCAAAGTAGTTCTCTGTTTTACATATTTTTTTCAAATTTTGGTAGAGTATTTAAAAAACTTCACAATTAAACATAAAGGAATAATTTGTTTGTGTATTTATTAGATACTAATAAGTAAAAAGAAGTTTGTGAGATTAAAAGTTAAAGAAACATACTTTTATGTAAAACCTTAAAATTATATTTAAAATTATACTTCATTAAGGTATATTCTGGTTACTCTGTGATATTGAGGTATTTCAATTAACATAATTACATTTGTCGTTGGTGTTTACTTGGACCATTACTGAAAAAGAAAGACAAAAATTTTTCTGCTGCAGGTATATTACAAAATAAAAACAATTACATAATTTATACTGAAATGTTTGTTTATAAAAATATGACGTCAAATTAAGGTAATCCTGTGTTATTCTGGTAAATCCATGTTCATTTACATTCACATCTATTGACATGGAGCTGTCGCTTTTAAGCACACTTAAAAACCATCAGTTGAACCTGCGACCTTATGATTAGTAGGCCAGCGTCTAACCGACTGTAACGGTGTGTTAAGTATTATCAGATTAATTATTATTATTCAGATTCAGATTAATTATTAATCAGAAAAATAACGATTGTATTTTTTAACATATATTAATATTATCCATCACTTAACAATGGTAAACCAGAAAATAGGTGTTTCAAAATAATTTGTGTTCAGAAAATAAATTGAAACCACAAAGCCTGTACACAGCACAACCAAAACCACCTATTATCCTAACTATAATGAGGCGTAAAAGCGAATTCCACTCATAACAACAAGGTCAGATCACAAAGGAAGTAGTCAAGCTAAAGTAGTCTACACCTGCCATCTGTTGTCAAAATTTCAGAACTTCTCTTGTTATTTTTTTTTTCGGTGATAGAAGAACTACAAACTATCACGGAGATACCCGATTTACCCTAACCTAATAATTTCTATGGAGTAATAATACCTATGCATTTCTGTAGAAAGAGGCTGCAGTTTTTACAATATGTACCAACTGAAAAGTCTTAAAATTAATACTGGCAAGATAACAACCTCACCAGATACTTGGAAACTCATGCAAAACAGATTTATGTTTTTAATAATTTTTTTTACAATAATAAGCGATTCGACTGCGAATAGTCTGGTTCAATAATTAAGGGAAAACAATACAAGATGTGCCTTTCTGGAGCTTAGCATTTCTATTTTTCTGAACTGTTTTTAATGAATTGCACTATATTTGTGTAATGTACGGATATTTTTGGCGGCAGTAGTTTAAAATAAATGCACTATATATGTTGTAACTAAAGAGGGAAACATCTGCATGAATTCTACAACACAAACATGTACACAAATACTCGCGCGCACACACCTGAGCTAGAGGCGTGCGGTATTGGGCCAACAGTTAGCGAACTTGCGCCCCTGAGGAGCAGTGGCTGTTGAGGGCCGCCTCCGGTACGCCTGTGTAGAGAACCGACACTGGACGCGGCAGAACTCGCCGCGGTGGAGCCAATGCCATTAGGTTGCTCCACTACTGGGGTGGTCGTCGTGGGCGAGGGGACGGCGGCGGCGGCAGCGGCGGCGGTGACGGTGGTGTTGGAGACGGTGGTAGGGGGCGGCGCGGGTGTCAGCGGCCGCCCAGAGCTCCGGTTGCCGCTAATTTCACCGGCTTGTTTCAGAACTTGGTAGATGAGGTCTATTTCCTGCGATTCTGTGGCGGGAAGTGGTGAAAAGGAAAGACCCGAAGTTTTGCGAATACAAGACAAGTAAAGTTTGCAACGCGTGATTGAGACGACAGCGAAAAGTGATTGAGAGTAGAGTAAAGGTAAACTCGTAGAGACAGTGACAAGAACATTCAACAACACGATCATGCAAAAGCACAAATTGCCACATGCAAGATTTTTTAAGGCAGAAAGCCATATCAAGCAGTTAACAATAATTCAAGCACCGAAAAAAACAACAAATGTTTTAGTTAAAGAAAAAGAAACTCGCGGTGTTTTGATTAATTATGTAGCAGCGGTTATAATGCCAGGAGTATAAATTTAGGTCAGCAGAAAGTGTTTTTTGAGGTGAGCATTATTAAGCATTAGGTGAAAAGTGAAACAGTAGTTTTGGAAAGTAAAGTTACAGTTAGTTTCATTAGAACACGTGTATTTTACGCGCCGTGATTGCAATTTTAGGTTTGAGTGAGGGGAAAGGAAAGGAGAAAAAGGTGTAAACAATCTGTTAGTAAACACTCAACCCTCTCTGGAGATGTTAAAAGCACAGAAATAGTATTTAAAAGTATATTATGTGTGTTCAATGTATATTCCAAACAAAGCTAGCAACAATTTTATTAGTTGTATAACTGGGGTTGGGAATTATCATTTTAAATGTTGCATGTTTGAATACCTGATTGTCAGAATTTGTCACATTTATTGTAGCTTCTCAAGAGCTTCTCCTCTTTTTTGTGCCTGTTAAAAAGTAAGTTGGGAAACGGAATAATCCGGATATGGTTAATCCAGTGACAGTTATAAACACTGAAACTTGGCTTTGTTAACGAAGATTGTCCTTGATACCCATTGGCCAATGTTACTGCTAGAGTCTATGTGGATTTCAGGCTTCCATATGCAGCTAGAGTGCATAAGAATACACTACAAGGGGCAGAAGGCGGTTGGTGTAGGAAAATCAACAAAATTAATTTTTATTTCCATGATATTTCATTACATTTTAAACCAGCTGAGGGCAGAAACCTAGTGATTACGAATGTAATAATGGTCTTCACTTGTAACAGCGGCAGCGCGACGCTGCGTTGACTCTCTCTCTCTCTCTCTCTCTCTCTCTTTCTCTCTCTCCCCACTTGGACACTTGTTCAGTGGCGAACGACAGACAACGTATACAATAATATTGTGGATATGTATACGTCGTGAGGAAAGACGAGCAATTCCCCTAGATGCGCAGTGGCAACTCTTCACCTGAAAGACTGATGGTGGGGGAAGTTGCGCAATCATGTATGCGTAGAAGTCATAACGTTTCCGTTCACGAAGGAACGGAGTTCACTATCATAGCGTTAGTGCATATTGCTAATGACATTATATATGTACAAAAATTAGCATTATAACAAAATGATATGGCTATAACTATGACTACGTGACAACAATTACTTTCATGTGAACTGCAATTGTTTCAGCTGCGCGCTGTTACAGTAATGTTTATTCATTCGGGGCAAGCTCGCCCACCTTTCCCCCTATCAGCCGTTGCAGAGAGGAAGGGAAGGAAAGCAGCTTTCCCTATGCGCAAGATTTGTTCATGTCTCACCTCACGATCTATCCAGTATTACACAAGCATTCGTCGCTAAATTGGTTCTTTGGATTGGGCATCTCAATGATCGAAATTTTATTTCAAATGTCTGCAGACTCGTGCCTCTATTTGTGAGCAAAATCTGCAGAAGTGTGTTGGAATCCTGGAATCTAAACACTTTTTAAGGATTCAGAAAAACAGAAAACATTTTGTTTCTGTTTTCGAATCCATTCTCCATCGATCCTACAAGTGCTGAACTAATACGGTTCCTGGCAGGACTAATAGATTTGCAAACAGACGTATTGTTGAAACAGATACTACTAAACATCCGCAACTGACATCGGTTGCAATTACGATCCAAGCCATGTTAACATCACCTTACGTAAGTGAGAATTTCTTTTCAAAGTTAAACATTGTTAAATCAAAATGTAGGCCACGAATAAGTAATAGTTTTCTGGCTCAACTAGCATGGCAACTTCCGTCTTCACTCCTGATTTTCATTCACTGACATGCCGAAAAGACAGCCCATGTAATGAGGTCCATACAAAATTATCACCACTAAAATAAACACATACCCTCACTGCCCTGCAGAACAGTTGTAAACTCGCCAATTACACGACCCTTACCCCAAACGCCTCTGTGCCAAGAGGTTGCAGAACCTAATGTGTTGGGGTTTGCCCACCGCTGTTTTAAACACTGATTAGTAAGATTACATTTATAGTCTCCAGAATTAGAACATCACACTTGAAGTGTTACATACGATAAACAGCACCAACTCCAACTGGTTTAGCAGGTATCTTATTGGACTGAGTGCACTTCACGTGAATAATAAATTATACCACCTCTGATTGGCTACAATCAGACATTCATCGCAATTATTTGATATAACAATGCCAGTTCTGTCCTCTGCTTTGGCCAATCAATGTGCTAGGGGCGGTGATACCAGCGATATCTTCAAGGATATCCAAGCATATAGTTTTGCAAGTAGTGCGTAAACCACGGTGTCATTCAAAATATATATTATCAGCCATATTTTGTTTGTTTACCTCGTTACCTATGTATATGTAAGAGTAGATAAATTTTCTAACACTAACACTTCTTCTAACACTATAAGAAATGAAGGAAATGTTAAAAATGCAGCATATAATAAATACACTGCGGGACAAAAGCGGCATAACGATTATGGAAAAGTTGGAATTTAATTATATACATACATGCAAGCAGACTCTCCGGGGTATCTTATTATGCGTTTAGTTGATCCTTGCTTAGACATACTCGTATTCTAAACCGTGATGAAATAAAGACAATAATGTGTAAAGAAAGAGAGAGAAAAAAAAGTGAAACAAAGTATGCGTATGAAAAACGTATACAAAAGTGGCTTAATTTGTGTAACTAAAGTTAGTGAATTGCTTCAAGTCATGTGAGAATTAGATACCAAAATATAACATGACATTTCTCCACGTTTTTAACTGTTACGCTGTTCCCCGTCAGTTTATTTGCTTTGCACTGATCACTTATATTTTATTTCAAGCGAATCCTGCATCTTTGTGTTCTTTTACTTGTATCAGTATGTAAATACCAATTTGACAAAGCCAGTAAACCTCGGTACCTTTTACTCAAAATATAAATCAGCTCCTATCTATTACCCCACCAAGTTGGACAGCCCTGCACAACAGAAGTAAACAGACGCGTGCCGGGTTCACCGTTAGCCTCCTGATTCACTGCTGCTACCGACACGCAGGTGTGATATTCTAATTCTAGCATAGACTATACCACTGGTTTAGTTATACTCTTAAGATTGCGTATGCGCGAAAAATGCTGTTTCTTCAGAAATACTTACGTTAACTAACGAATCCTGGGTGAGTGTAAAGTTATCTCGAGTAAGTGATTTAAGAATGCGATGTCTCGTTAAAGCCATTAGGGCCACCCACCACACCGACTTCACTTATATAGATTTATTTCAACCACATCTACAACCACATATCCTAAGTATAAATTATTGCCAATTACGTGTATTGCTACAAAATGTGCAATAAATGAGTGCAACATAATGCTACATGTACACAATAAGCGATGTACATTGTTTTCACAGATACGCAATTTTAACGGTTTATACAAATGATAATTTTATATATGAACTTGCTATTATAGCAGTGATAAAAACTAGAAATATGGATGATTAGGAAGTTCATTTAAAGATACTAGCTCATGACATCCTGTAATACTTTCACCTCTTCATCGGCGACAAAGGTTAGTTGAAGAGCAAAGTTCTTAGGTGAAAGCAATTATTATTTTTTCGGAAAATGAAAATTATATCCAGCAGTGCTACCTGCCTTGCTTCCAAGGTCAGTATTTCAGAGTTTTAATTCATCAAGTATTTTGTATTACAGCACAAGTTATTAATACAGACGTTTTCTAAACCACACTAAACAATAATTTATGACTTTTAAAACTCAAATATAATTTATATGGGAAAATTGATTTACGAAGGCATAACTAAAGAAATTCGACTCATACGACCTGTTAGTGAATTTAGCAGTCTTATGAGCTCGTTAAAACTCGTCTTCTTCCGATCTAAGCAAATAAGTTCGTAAATATTATGTTACCTGTATATGCACCAAATACTGTTTGAACAGTATAAAGTCAGAAATGGTTTGTTTTAGCGTTCTAATTTTTAAAGCAATTTTTTTCCAGAGTTTCGCGTGTAGGCATATTTTCAGTTTCAAATTGTTCCACAGGATGTCTAAATCAGTGAAAGTTGCATAGCTCTGCATAAAAAGTGGAATAAGAAGAAACTATGTAAGGCTTTTTGTTAACTTAGTTATGTTATGAAATATTAGCACACATATTGTGTCAATTTTATGCAAAAAATTAAGTTTAATATTTGACATTCATTCTTTTTTAAACTAGGACACGTAATTAAAAATCATATCTAGAATTGATTAATATAGTATTAAATAATTTAATTACGTAAGTCAAAGATAATTGTATTGTGAAGAACAATTTTAAAACAGTAAAAAGGAATAATAAAGAAGAAATATCTCGGAAATTAATTTAAAAATTTGCATTAAATTTGATGTAGGTACATGAGTATTAAAGTCTGACTACTACATTACATTTTCAAATACATAGAAATGAAGTTGTGGATATTAGACATTTTGATGGGTGTTTCTAATGCAAAGCGCTTATATATTTTTGTAAAGTTTAGCTCTAAGTTATTCTTTCAGTGCAAAGATATTTTTTCATTGCTGTGGTGTACAGATGAATTCGCCATCTAAGACCCCAAAATATCCTATAAGAAATTGAGAATGGATCCTTTGACACCAATTTATCTTAAGTTGTGTATCAATGAAAGTTTCCAAATTGTCAGATTCTTTACCACCTGCCATCTGGTGCTGCATATCTAAGGGTAACGCTTAATAAGTATATTTTTTGAAGGATATGTTGCTTCATTTCTCAATCCTTAGCAAACAAATAAGTCACACGAAAACTAACCATGTTTATCTTTATAATCTGCCACTGGAGGCAGGTTGCACAGTATCAGCTGATCTTATTCTTGTGCTACTATTAAAATGGCCTTGCGCTCTCTTGCACGAACGTTTCAACCAATGGGTATCAAGGACAAAGTAGAACAACGCCCATTATCTTCGGCGTTTGTTTATTAGTTACTCCTTGCACATCACGAACAGGAACAATGGAAAGTGTATAAGTGAAATCAACTCGATTACAGATTAACCAATAATACCTATTGTATATGCACTTTGAAAACAACGAGTTGACATTCCATTCATCACAAGAGATATTTCTGTACTATAGTCGATCCAGTCTTAGACCGGATTTGATGTCTTATACGTTTGTACACCTACCCATTTTGTATCCCTCCGCGTTACCCTCGTATTCTTCACAGTTTTGGGGAACAAACTGCTTATATTTATTTTTGTATGAATGCAGAAGAGAGATGAACGACATCACACAGAATTAAACAGAAGCCACAATCCTCTACACTTTCACAATGGATATTTACTACTTCACATTAGTGAAAAGTTTTGAACTACGATTAACATAGTATATCTCTTAAAACTCACAGATTACTGTGTGCTTTGGTTTTCCGCGCATCGCGGGTTCGTTAATAACTTTACATGTATACATCAAATTGGGTTCTAAGAGAGGAACGATTATAGCTAATTATGGAAATAACTTAATAAATAAGCAGATTTGTTTGGAATAAACCAATTATTTGACTGTTTTGTGCATGCCACTAGAACATACTTACATTTTAATTGTAGGTACCTAACATTAAGAATACTAAAGCCGAATTACCTGCAATCTTATTTATAAATGCATTAGTGTATAAATTAAAGAAAGGTATAAACAAGGCAATAAAACTTTAATGTACCTACTAGTACTCACTTGAATTAAAGTTCTAACTACGTACCAAGCATATATTCAAATACTTCACCTAACCAGATCCTAATAAAATACTTCTTCCTGCATTTGAATTTTTCGTGCCAGTTATTGGATAATTAATAAAATAAAAATATCAAGCATGTTCTCTGATTCGTTGCTTGAATTAAGAGGAGACAAAACCACAATGAGTGACCTTTCCCATGTCTTAATCATTTGTTTATTGCTTACTAAGCGTTAGAAACACTGTAGTTGTTGGTAATGTAGTTCTAAGGCTAAGAAAAGCAAGCATTTATGTAATTCTGAAAGTTTCTAAATGCAGTCGTCCGTAGTTATAAATCTCATAATAAAAAAATTCTCCAAACTTAGTCTAATGCATTCTTTAATGACATATCCTTTGCAAACACTGCAAATCTTGGTTGATCTACTTCTACAATCCAGAAAAAACAACCAAAATTCTATTTAAGCGCGAATTTAAGCGGCTACTTCAAAATTCAAAATACTACACTTGTTACATTATTTCGATAATATTCACAGAGATAAAGGTGTTGAGCATAGTTCTTAGTAATGCTAATTTATCAATATTAAACCTTACATACATCTTTCGAAAAAGCCAGCATTTGTTGACAGAAGGAATTAGTAGAAAAAAGTACCTAGTGCTTCTCCCCTAATTTATTTCTTATTTGACAACAGCATTCCATTTGTTTCGAATTGGAACTAATGTCAGGTAACGTCTGCACGGGTAGTTGACTAAGGTACTATGCTTCTAAGAAATTAAGTCTGTTTTGGTCCAAAGTCATATATGCCGCTGTTTTAGGGAGCGAGGTGCGACTCGCACTAGGGAGGTCCCGGATGTGAAAAATAGAAAAGAAAAGCATTTTGTGTTAAATACAATTATATTATCTCTGTGAATATTGCTATGAAGCTATTGTTTGCGGGAAAACCAACACCTATGTTCATGTTAAAACTTTTTGTTGCAGCATTTGACTATGGCATGAATAAATATGATTCTATCACACAGTTTGTTCAAAACAAGTTGAACATCATGAAGTGTTGTAAAGGCGGAGGAGCAACAATCGAACATACTCAAAAGACACAAAGACTAAAGCCGGTGTCCCAAGGTCCAACTTTTTTGACCAAATTTTTAGTATCCAATGGAATTACACACTAAAGAAACAGTGTCTGTCACACTATGACGTATTTTGGCCAAAAACAGATGACAGTTCACGTAGCAAGCTCTTTCTCTAGTTACCTTGGTAGCAAGCGTGAGAAACATGGCGGACGCAAATATTAATTTAGCGACTGCTATATCGAGTATAGGTTGGGCATATACTTCCACAAGTCTGAGTAGGAAGAAAAGAAGACGTTGGTGGACACGGTCATGGTTGGAAAGAAGAGAACAGGGTACGGGCCGAGCTATATTGGGTCTACTACAAAACGAATTGAGGTTAGAAGACCCGGAAAACTATCGCAATTTTCTACGAATTGGCAAAGATTTATTTCTCAACCTTTTACATCGTGTCGAAGGCAAAACTACACACCAGGACACAAATATGAGACAGACGCGAAAGAGATATGGAACAATTGTGTTTTAAGCATATGGATGGAAAGGGAATTTGAACTCATTTTATAACACAAAATTTAAGCATACTGTTAATTGGATTTCTTATTATTTATGAAATATAGCTATGTAATAACCACCTCAGTAATATATGTTAATTGTCACGAAAAATGGTTTACGAGTCTTCCAGAAAAAATTAAACGTTTTATTAAAGCACCCATCACATTAAAAGTGCCACGAGTCGTACATACACAACAGCTGACTACATGTTGTCTGCGCAGTCTGCCATATTGTTACGTTAAAGACGCTCATTGGCTATTTTCAAGTTGTTGGATGAAAAAAGTAGATGCAACGCAATCGCATTATTTAGAAACAGATTGGATACAAAAAATGGGATAGAAATTGTATGCAACAAAATTGTATCCAACTCTCGATGTCTTCCGATGCACTTTTGTTGTACACAATTCTTTGGAACAAAAAGTTGGACCGTGGGACATCGGCATAATAGAAAAAAAGCTATTTTATTTTAAGATAGCTCATTAGAAGAAAATCTTAATATTTCATTAATCTGGGGATATTGCCAAGCTGTAACAGCTGGTGTGTACGAAATAGCGTGCCAATGATTAATATAATTCCCTTAAAACGGTCCAAGTTACAGAAAAAAATTCTGTTTTACATTCATGCGCGTTTCTCTACCCCCTCTTCTACAAACTATTCTTACAAAATCCAATTCTTCCATCTCATTGTTAACCCAAAGAAACTTTCATTCCACATTTGCACCTTTGTTGTAGGTATAAGAAGAGAACAAGAGACTAAAGAGATAGATTTTTAAAAAGTGGATGTAGGTATATGTGATGGTTCCTTGCATGACCACGGGGAAGAAAACGAATAGCGACTGACAAATTGAAACAAGAGGGACAGAGAAAACCGAATCGATATCCAGATGTTTAATTTGAGCTCAAATCCATACTTTTTCCATGACATAGGGAGAAACAAATGAATAGAATGTTCTAAAAATCAAAAGCGTGACAATTTCAAACCAGCAACGCGTATCTCCGAAGGAGCGAATGCCGCAAAATTATTATTGGAATTTAACTATCTTTTTAACAATATCTAAATTTTGTGTAGTAGGTACGTTTTTGTCTATAGCTTACCGTTTACCAGTTACGAAAGTATACCTACAACATTTCTTGCAATTGAATGGTATTTCACAGACTATTTCACAAAATTCAAGGTATACATTTTGTCATACATACCACACCTTTTTTATAAAAATCGTTAGAGCCATTTATGAGACAATAGACGACTTCGAAAAAATTTGCCTGTAAAATAAGTTGAAACAAGTTTTGCCTTTGTCATTCAATTTGTTATTTAGGGTTAATTTTTTTTCTTTTGAGGGCTGGGTTGAGTAAATAAGTTAGAGTTTGGAAGTGGGAGTTTTATTGAAAATGTTCGTGTCACATTTTTGTAAGATATCTACTGAATTTAAATACCTAGTTTGGTATTTTTTCTACTTTTGTTTCTGAGTAATGCTTTTCAAAGACACATTCACGGACCTTTTTCTAAAAATACCTTTAAGGTGTAGTAGATCTCAAAACATACCAATGAAACCACTACATAGAATTTTTGGGTGGAATACAGTATCTACTCTACTTGCTAGATACTTGGTAGAAAAACTAAAAACTCGTTTCCTGTTACTTGTGCTACCTGCTGAAAATTAGGTCAGTTAATAATAATGTAATACAAAATTGGTTAATATTGATTGTGCAACGAGTTAATGTTGCTTGTATTGTACAGAAACTTTCATGAGTTACATATTAAGACTTTCCACGAGTTGGATGTATTTTATGCAAATTTATTGTTGTTGTTGTTGTTGTTGTTGTTTTCTAGTGCCTTGCATCTGGCAATGAAGCCATTAGCATTCGTGCTTTCCAATACTTTTGAACTGTAGTTTCTTCTGATCTTAATGCTTCACAGGTCTTCAAGTGTTCTTCATTCATTTCTGCTGGATCGTTACACAGGACACATATTGGTGAGGCTGAGATACCAATTCTGTAGAGATGACTTGCTAAGCAGTCATGATTTGTCAATAGTCGGAAGGCTGCAACAGCTGTTTTCCTTGGTCTCTGGGGGATTATATCTGGATTGGAAAGTAGTGTAATCCATTTTTTATCTTTGGCATTTGTTTCTATTTCTTGTAGATATGAATGACAAAAATTTTTAATGATCAAGCGTTTTATTGAGGAATATGAGAAATTGAATTTAGACTTTTGTTTTATTGTTGTGCCTTTCTTTGCAAGTGAGTCTGCAGCTTCGTTCCCCATGACTCCACAGTGTGCCGGAATCCATTGGAGATGAACAGTCTTATTAACTTTTTGGAGTTGTGTTAACATTTTGTAGCATTCTCTAATTTTTGTTGACTTCTTTGTAGTATTTGAACATATTCCCTGAATTGCAGCTTTAGAATCTGAAAGAATTACTGCCTTGTTAAATTTATTTAAGGGTCGATTTAATAATTGTCTGAGAGCAATGTGTATAGCCTCTATTTCTCCATCATAATTTGTTGTGTCTCTGCCAACAGAATGATAAAAGGAAAAATGTGAACACGTAACTCCAGCTCCAGTAAGGTTTTCCTTGGAGGATCCATCAGTATATATGTGTAGCCATTCTTCTGTGGGATACCTAGTATTGATTGTTTCCAGAGCTAGAAGTTTTTGTATTTCTTTTGGTGTGTCTGATTTACTTATTTCCTCTATTAATTCCAAATTGAAGGTAGGTTGCAATAATTCCAATGGATTTTCTCTTATAAGTAGATTTTCTCTGGTGTTAGGAATGTTTAATTTGGATTTAATCTGTGTTACCTTTTCTAGGAAACTACTATGAGTTTTAAGGATTGAAGGGGGGAGGTTCTTTTCTGTCCATAAATTTAGTATTGTAAATTCTACAAAATAAGCCATTACATAATTAGACACCCATAGACTAAGTGAGAGTATCTTCTATATGATGAGGCGTTAGTTTATATAACTGCATTTCATTTACGTTTTGAAAACAAGCACTTGTAGGCATTCTCTTCCTGGGAGAGAAGTGAGCAGGTGTTACGGACTGCAATGTAGCTTATCATCAGCACAGGATACTTAATTATTATAAAATATAAATTCAGACGGTAAATATTCTGTGTGACGACGACGCTGTCTGGCAGGCTGAGAACAGCCCGAGGTGTGTCATGCGTGTACCTGCCCTTGTAAGGGCTTAACCACTATATGACGGGATGTGGGGTTTTGCAGGATGGCGGGTGAAGTATGAGGTAGAAGGTTGATAGGAGGTAGCAAGATTTTGCTCCTCAGCGGCTGCTTAATCAGTGTGCAACTTCCGTTGGGCACTGCTGGTGTAGGGGTCCAGAAAATGGAGGTTCATTTAAATTTTGAATTTTGAATCCAAGCTTGCTTGGAGGACTGTACGGTGTTCAGCTTTCGCTGTTGGAGGGGTGTCTCCTTCGTTACCGGGGATGCCCGCAAGCCATGCGGGGAACCCGGTGTCCCACACGCGTACGTGCTGTGGGGTTGTAGTCCCCAAGAGACCTAACCAGGGCACTCCTGTGTTGTGGAATCTGGTCGTAGAGTTTCTTTGCCCGGCGCCTGATTTCGTCCTCCACGTACGGAAGAGACGAGGCTTCGTGCAGTAATCTCGATGGGAATCTGCGGCATACAGAATAGATTATCCGAAGGCCTCTGTTCTGTATGCGCTGCAGACGCAGGAGATGGGTATCTGCGGCCATGCCCCAGATTTCGCAGGCGTATAGAAGGAGTGGGATTATGAGGGCCCGGTAAAGGCGTAGCTTCAGGGGAATTGGCATCCCCGACCGCAGCATTGGGTATAGTGAGGCAGTTGCCCCGCCGGCCCGCGCTGACAGGTCGTTGATGTGTTCCCGAAAAGTAAGGCCCTTATCGAGCTTCACTCCCAGGTAGGAGATGGAGTTTACCCATTCGATCCTTCTTCGCAGATAGGTGAATGTGGGGAGATTGGCGGGGAATCGGCGCTTAGTGAATAGTATGGCGCGGCTTTTCTCCGGGTTAATGGACAATCGCCAACGCCTGCACCAGTCTTGGATGAGGCGGAGGTGTCTCTGTATTGGGAGGAAGGCTCTGTTAGGGTGTTTGTTTGTTGTGTAGAGCAACACGTCGTCAGCATACTGGGCTATGTTGACGTGTTGTTCTGTGGGTAGGTCGGCCACGTAGACGCTGAAGAGCGTGGGGGATAGAACAGAGCCTTCGGGGACTCCGCCTCGGATAGGCCTGCGTATGGATTTATTCCCCGCCACTGAGACCACGAAGGATCTGTGTTTAAGGAAGGAGTGTATGAGATGTATCAGGCGTGTGGGTAGCTCCAGCTGGATAAGTTTCCGGAGGAGACCGGCATGCCAGGTCGTGGAGAAGGCCTTCTCAACGTCCAGCGAGACCGCAGCGGTGTAGGCCTTGTCCTGGTATCCCAGGGCGGCAGCCTCCACCACGCGCAGTAGCTGCTGGGGTGTTGAGTGACCGGCCCGGAACCCAAACTGATGGGGTGGGATGGCTTGAATGTCCCTTAGTGTTGGGGACAAGCGGGCGAGTATTAGCCTCTCGAATACCTTCGAGAGAACGGGTAGGAGGCTAATGGATCGGTAATTTGCAGGATGGACCGGGTCTTTCCCTGGCTTCAGTATGCAAATCACCCGGGCCTCTCTCCACTCACGTGGGAAGTGGCTAAGGGCGAGACACATGTTGAAGACCTTAGTCAGGAAGAGCACGGCCTTGACGGGAAGGTGGCGGAGCATGGCAGGTGTTATCCCGTCAGGCCCCGCGGCCTTTTTGTGGTTGAGGCGTCGGAGTACGCCCTGGACTTCGCTGGGTTTGATAATCGGGAGCCGATCCGCGTCTTCGAGAGGGCGTCGGAGATATCGACGAACCTCCCTACGTACACGGTCGGAGAAGTCTAGGTCCTGCGGGTCATCTCTCGGCCGCATGGTCCTCTCCAGGTATTCAGCAAACGCATTTGCTTTGGCTTGGGGTTCGTAGGCCAGGCCTTGGGTGCCATGGATAGGGGAGGTGTGGGACCCACCTCGGTTTCTAAGTCGTCTGGCGATCCGCCACACGTCGCCGTCACCTAGGTTCAGACGAGACATCGTGTCCTCCCACGCACGCACTCTGTGCTCGCGCAGTCGGAGACGCACCTCGTGGCGTAAACGCCTAAGAAGCGCTAGG
Organism: Tenodera sinensis; assembly: GCA_030765045.1. Classification (NCBI taxonomy): domain Eukaryota; kingdom Metazoa; phylum Arthropoda; class Insecta; order Mantodea; family Mantidae; genus Tenodera; species Tenodera sinensis. The sequence continues at coordinate 95,909,099 of CM060961.1, read as the reverse complement.
TTGTGCGGTGTGCGGTGCCTCTGACAGAGTCTGCGAGCCGCCCAAGAGCGGCGGATGAGCAGTAGAAGCTCAAGGGGCAGGACGTCGGGGTGTAGAGGAGCTGGGGTGTGGACAGTGAGGTTGAGGACCGTTCGCTTCACCACTGAGGTGAAGGAAGTGACCGCCGCCTCGAGGGTTGGAATGTCGGTGATGTTGGGGTTAGCTGGGATGGAGCCATTCAGGCAACTTTTGACACAGTCCCAGTCGACGTTCCGGTGTTGAACCGGGATCTCTTGGCTGGCGACCCGGGTGTTGGTGGTGGCCAACACTGGGTTGTGGTCGGAATGAAGGGCGTTGATGGATGTGAGTGATACGTGATATGGAAAGTGTTTGATGATCGCGAAGTCTATGACGGATGGCCGTCCCAGACCTCGCGGGTAGTGGGTGGGTTGCCAGGGGCCCTCAACTCTAAGCTGAGGGTCCGCGTCAACCATGCGGACTATGTCGTTGCCTCTTGTATCAGCGCGGGGGCCGCAATGCCAACGCCGATGTTTGGCATTTAGGTCCCCGGCCAGAATGACATGTGGGTGCAGGGCGAGGATAGAGAGGTAGTCGTTTGCAACGAACTGCCTCTGGGGTGGGTGGTATGCAGACACCATCATGACTTCAGTACCGCCAAGGTGGATACAAGTAGCCGTGGCCTCGAGGGTTTGAAGTGGAGGGAGCTGTATGGGTTTGTGGACCACACTGTTCTTCACGAAGATCGCGGTACCGCCCCCACGGCGGCCGACGCGGTCCGATCGGAGACAGTGATAGCCCTGAAGTCGGGATGTGAGGTTCTGGTGGAGATGCGTTTCTGAAACCAGGATGAGGTCCAGTGCATGCTCGCCAGCAAAGTGGTGGAGTTCGTTCTCCCTTCCGGCCAAACCACACGCGTTCCAGAACGCGAACCTGAACGAGGTGTTCACCCTAGTTCGAGCTGCCATTCTGGTTTGCGCAGGTAATGGTGGTGAGAAGAGCGAGACCTTCCATGGCAACAGCCATTTTGCTGGCTTGGTCGGTGGCGGTGAGGAATTTCACCAACAGCTCGCAGAGCTTCTGGCCGTGGTTTTGCAGCACCTGCTGCAACCACGCCATCACCTCTGGGTGTTGTGGTGCGGGAGGGGTAGGGGTTTGTTCTGGAGGTGGGGCGATGGATGGGTTGGTCGGCGCCGGTGTCTCTTCGGCCACGACCTCCCTCGGCTGACGGGCGGGCGTGGGGTTTCCACGCTCGCTCTGAGCCTCGGAGACGGTAGCAGGCCTCCGAGAGTGACGGCGCTTACCCTCCCTTTGTGGAAGGGGGGGCGCGGGGGGTGCTGGAGCTTGTGTGTGTGTTCGGGGTGTGTGTGTGTTCGCCCGTGACTTGGTAGGTTGTCCCCGTCTTATGCTGGCCGCTGCAGCGTACGCCAAACCCGCGACTGGTGCTGCCGAGGCAGGTCCAGGTTGGGGGTGGCTGTCCGCCACTGGAGGTAGAACCACCTGGGGTGGTCTCCTAGCAGCTATGATGGCTTTCCGCGTTGGGCAACCACCATAGCAGGCTACATGTGCGATTCTGTGTGAAATAATGTATACAGGCTTTTGTATCTTCGGTGCTCAAAGAAAGTAGTATCCCCCAATGGTTGTATCCTCGTCTATAAGACATGGAACACCGGTATGACGTCATTACCGTAGGAAATACTCATTGGTATTATCATCACGTATAAAGAGCCAATTATAAAAGGCATTGAATACAGTAATAACCTGTTTATAATGTCAGGGCTACATAAAAACTGTTTGAAGTATACAATTTACAGCCAGTATACCGCTATCCATTGAGCTTATTGTACGCCTGACGATGTTTCTCTTGCATTCCACAAAACACTTGTTTATCTAGTGAAAGTTCAGCCTGAATAGATATGCAGGTTGATTCCATAAAAATTCTATTCACCTACTTCAGCAGGCGTGCATTCGTATGAAGTAAAAGATCAAAGGAAGTCGTTAACAAGGATTTTGTACCAACTATACCTTCGAGTCACATTTTATTCGATTCGCTCAAAACATAGCTAAGTGATACGTTGGACGTTTGTGCACTAGATTGTGAATACCACGAACATTTGAGTGAATTGAAATCTGATAATCATTGAGTCTGAGCATTTGCACAAAACGGTCTTAAATTCTCCGCCCAAATTTAAGACGATTTCGAAAGAGAAGTACAAAATGAGACTGTGAAACGTGTTGAAAACACATTTATCCATCACTATGCAATGACAACACTTCAAGAATTCTAACATATGAAATTCATTTTAAAAGAACTGATTGCCCATTGTGTCCGCGCATCCTGTCAAGTGACATCAGTTCAAGCTTGGCCACTCTTGGCCAGTCTCTCACTACGCCGCCATTACGGTTCAGTTGTTAGGTTGTATGGTTATATGGTACTTCTTCGTTTGTCAATCAGCAATCCCGCCGATTGTGAAGTGCGCTCGGTTAATCGGTTTTAAATGCAAAACACGTTCGTCCTGCTGAAATTCACCGGCAACTTGTTTAAGTTTATGGTGAAAGAGTGATGGAAATGTGCGTAAATGGTGCAGGCTGTTCGATGAAGGAAGGACAAACGTTCATGATGAAGAACGATCTGGAGGTCTACTGTCGTGAATGAAGACTTGACACAAAATGTTGATGAGGAAATCCGCCGTAAGAGGCGCTTCACTATTGACGAATTTCTTTAGGAATGTATTGGTGGAAAGTGATTGGGAAATAACATGTTGAAAGAAACTGTTATTAACTGGTTTAACGGCCAGGTGGCAGAATTCTTTGATACTATGATCCAAAAGCTGGTGCCACGATTTGACAAAAATTTAAATGTTAATGGTGACTATATTGAACAGTGAAACAATGTGCATATTATAGTTTGTGATACAATTTACGTTCATAAATAAAGTTTCTTTTACTTAAAAATGAACCTTGTAATTAAAATTTTTGAACATTTGCGAACTTACTTTAAATTTTAAGCTACAATGTGGGTGCGGCATCGGGCGTACTTTTAAAGTTCGTATCCGTATCTGTAGCATGGAAATAGTGTGTTTCTACATGTTGCTTCCTATCCATCCTCTCAACAATACTTAACACTTTTGCGCAGTTATACTTTTCGTTTTAGAAAAAACAATTGTTTATATGAAGGCTTAATGCAGACTTCACATAAGTTAATTTTACGAAAGTATTCATGCCAAAGCCATCGCTGCTGTAAGCGAACTGAAGGTACCTATAGGTCTGAGTCTTGTAGGACGATCAGGTTTCTCAGGACCGAAATGCACGGTGTTCACTGAAATAACACAGAACTCTGTGTAGTTTCCTATCATACATCATCTTATACAATAACATATCAAACTTTATCTGAAATTAACACGTAAGAAAATAGGTGCGTATAATAGTAGAACACTTTCATGACTTCGCTTTGCTTTCACGAAGCAAAGCAAGAACAATAAAGCGTGTGCATATTTTAATTAATGAAGTGTAACTGAATAGTCTACCCCAACACATTTACTACGTCAGAAAATACTTCTCCGGAAACTTTAGCAAAAGCGACAACAAAAGATAAAACTAAATAAGTAACGCATCAGCAATGCAGTTTCAGAGAATTTCAGGAGTAAAAAGACAGATCCATTACGTTCCTTAAGCATCAACTCCACATATCATTAATGGTATTAAAAAGACAATTAAGGGGGAAAGGAAATAATAATTTTGCCCTTTATTCTAGTAACACCAAGCCTTGCTCCAGAACTTATACTACCAACGGGAGGGGATACTTGGTGACCACTACTGGTTACAAATGTTTACGTGGCAGTACTTTATGACCACCTTGATATTTCATTGCTTTTAAAAAGGACCAACCAACAATGAACTTAAACTAGAACTTTGGATCGTGGTATTAAATACCCAATCTGGTATTCACATTGGTACTGTAAAGCGTCGAATTTCATCAAATACAAAAAACGTTGAATGTTTACATTCTAATGTAAGCTATCCAAATATTACTGTTTAGAATTACTAGCAAAGATTAAAACTAAAAATATTACCCTCGACTTTCAGTAATCTTTATTTTACAGTTTATTTTATATGTTTATGTATCAAATTGCGTAAGCTTTCACGGTCACACAAAATGATTATCCGGGCTTTCGGGCCGTGGTCTAATGGAAAATGTCCTTCCAGACGTTTCGTTCCAAGCTGCGTCGTATGTGGTTTACGAGTTTATAACTTTGACTGTATATCCATTCTTCTCTCACATCAAGTATCGGGAGAGCAGAAAACCTCTGAACCGGTGTTTCTGCACTGGACGTATGGAAACGATGACGCACTACTGCTGTAAACAAGGTCATGCTGCTGACGTGGTTTTGCTCTGCAGTATTGAGTTTGCAGTGTTATGATGTAGTTCAATTATTACCAGTAAGTTATTATTTTATCCTGCACTTAGTCACTAGGTGTATTATGGCTCAGAATATGTTTTCTACTGCACAGCGGGTATTTATTTATGATTCGTATTAAACTTGCCAAGTGAAAGTACGATTTGCAGAAACATTTCCAGGTGTAACTGCTCCAGGCCCTTCAACAATCCATCAACTTTACAATACATTTCAGGCTACAGGAAATGTTCAGGCTAGGAAATCTAAAAGACGGTATACGGTTCTTACCGAAGAAACATTCATCGTTTGGACGTCTCTTGGACGTCATTCACGACATATAGGTATTTCTTATGGCTCTCTGCGAAGAGATCAGCATTCTTAAGTCCTTCGACTTAATGAAAATCTGAATGATAAACCTGATGAACCTTTTCATAGCTAAATAACAATATTGCTTAACTGCCTGAACTTGCCAAATGTTTCAAGTAAAATGACAAATATGAGGATTAGGTCATAGGCGCAGTAAGGAAAATGCATTAATGGTAAATAAAATTAATACTTTCAGTGTTTACTTTTTAGTGCATTACTGATATGAGCGACTGCACCGAACTGATTTTCTTTTTTCCTGATAACGTAAATATCCCCATTCTTTTTTTAAAGTGGACACCGATTATACTTTATTTCAGAAAATACACTAGATGGCCATTATATAACAGCTAAGCCCTTTTTTCTTTCTTTCCTTTTTCCTTGTTTCTCCGCTTTATTTAATCGGCTTTTTTTTTCTTCTGTTTTTCACACATATGCTCCCAGGCCCGAGGGAGACTCAAACCCGCGTCCTACCACTCGGCGGAACGGCAGACATACGCTCCAGCGACCACACCTATGAGGACAGCAATTAATGGTCGCATATAAAATTAGTTATTCCTGTTCATATGTATCATTTTTATACTTTACCTTATTTGCGCTGAAGAATTTATTCAATTATTTCAATTAATTGAGGTTAAGAAATCAATCAATCGCAGGATTGAACGAAGAAGCTCAAACAATACACACATTCTGTTTACAGGAATTAAAGGCTGCATTAAGCTCCCACTTCCCATCAATTTAAGCCTACTAGTGTGGAAATGTTATCACAAGATATTAATTTTTTCCTCCCGTAACAATGCAGAGTTATGGTGGGAACCGGGTCATACGGGTATTGCAGGAAATTAAAAAGCTGATGTCCTAACAAGGAAAGGAGCATCTCTCCCCTCACAGGACCAGAACCTTTCTGTGGAATAAGCATCTTAGAAGCCAAAAGCACAACACAAAATTAGATATAGAAACCCTAAACAAATTAATGGGAAATAGCACCCATAAACAAATTTTACATTCAGGTCATTATCAAGCCTTAGGACAAACTAACTCACTCGTTAGGGTAACCAAGTCACAACTTAGAAGAGTTATAAGTTATATAACTGGACATGGAACATTCAGAAAACATCTAAGGATAATGGGACTATACCAAATGGAAACCATTTATCGCTTGTGTTTAAAAGCCAATGAAACCGCAAAATATGTCTTATTAAAATGCGAAGCTACGAATGGAGTAGATACCATATTCTTAGAGCCACCGCAAAATTAGAGAAAGGTTCTAATCTAGCGAGACAAGCACAACTATGTGTGTAGATATAGATCTGCAGATCAGAAAACAGGAAGCGCGCAAAAGGTCTTTTTAGGCTGATGGGGAAACCTGCTTTTAAGCCTAGTTATAAGTCATATAGGATTTAAAAAACGAGACCTCTGGCTTGGACATAAGACAATTCAGTTACACTTCTTACCCAGATATTTCTTATATTGATAACGGTTTATACTGCAGACTTCGGATACTCACTCTCCTCATCAGGGACCGGCTCCTGGACCCTTGTTTCTATCTCTGATGTTGACTTCTGTCGTCTGAGCAGCCTTGACTTCGGCTGGCAACGTCCAACTTTCTCCTGGCAATCGACGTGCACATTAAGCTTGCAGATGCGGCACTTTAACCCTTGTCGGGTGTGACCTGTAGGATTAAATTGTTGGTAAATAGTGTACACAGAATAAAAAACAACAAAGGAGGACCTTTTTCTTAATAAAACATTTGTAATATTAACCTCTGTATCAGCTATGTCCAAGGTTTGCGAAAGAGGGGAGGTTGGATTTACCTATTTCTACTACACGCGGTCTTTTCCACTCTGTAACACACAGACGTGTATTGTGTTACAATGGCGGTTTTGTTATAGGAGTTCGTTGCGTTTGATTTACGAAAGCACTTTCAAATCTTATGCGAAAAACATCTGTTGATTAATGACTTGTTTGGTACCGCTTGAGTTTAAAAAGTCTATCAATATTTGGCGACAAAGTCGAAGTGCATAGCTTTAGAAGATACACCAAGTGATCGTCCTGTAACCTATTGTAATACAGGCTTTAAATATAGCTCAATCTGGAGAAACTGTTCACAAATATATGTAGAGCTATACTCACTCTTATACAAATGCTTAATCCTGTATTTACTACATATTAATCGACATAAGCATTTTCAGAAATTATCTTATTGCTAATTTTCTTGTAGGTGCAAGAATAGGAATACAGCAAACTTTTTTTAAGAGTTGGTTGCTATACGATGACTTTAAAATTCCGTTCTCTTTGCAAGGCCTAGAAATAAAAACTGAATAATATATCCCTACTTGAGAGAAGAATAAGTATTGGCAAATTCACACAAATAATAAAAATTATCTTGGAAACCGTTTACTTACAAAAAAAAAAAAAAAAAAAAAAAAAAAAAAAAAGTATTTTACATCAATTTTGTGTTTTAACCACATACATATTTTTTATTTAGTAACACTTTGTCTCCTACCGTCTACTATTTGTGCAAGTTATCCAGAATGAAGAGGTCTTCTGAGGATATTTCCAGAAAATTCAAGTTATTATTAGAAACTGCCATGGAATCGCCTGTTTGTGTCCCTCACTGGATACTGTCTGGTTGTATTTCTACATATCACAAGCTAGAGCTGATTCACCCTCCAACTGAAAGAGTGGAGAGGGGAATAACCGCTAATTATGTAAGCGCCTCCAAAGAGACAAGGTTGGACATCGCTGCTCTATATATTTGATTTCACATTTGGCTGCAACGAGCCAGGGTTTAGTTTTCGGAAGGGCAGATAGAGTAAAAAGTTCATACCGGGAGTTTGAATGCAATTTATCAAGATCTTTCAAAACTTGGCTTTAGGTTGTACAAAATTGGGGTTGGTTAATCTGGTGAACCCCATAAGCAATTACGATCTGTTCCTACAGATTTGAAATCCTATTTGTAAGGGTTTGAGTAGCACTTATAAACGCGTTTCGAACTTAGTTACAATCGGTATAAAATTGAATATAATTTGAGAACATCCAAAAAATTTACGAGTTTTAGGTGAACCACAGCAGATCCATAGTTGAAACTCAATGTAGTATTGTTATTGTTATTGTTTCCAATTCTCCCAATATGGTCTTGGACATTATACCAGCATTTGTTTTGAAAGGGGGAAAACAGAAGAAGAGGTAAACGGATAAAGAGGTGGCTTACGTTGTCGGTTTAGAAAAAGGAAGGGAGAGAAGAATGAAAGAACAGATTTTATTTATGTGATATATACTTTTTTGTTGCGAGTTTGAAGAGAAAATGGTATAATTCCACTGATAACTTCGCTGGACTGCAAAACATATGAACTGTTTAGATTAAAATACTTCATTGTCATTTCATGACAAATGAAATTAATTTTCTGGGATTAGCCTCTGAAGTGCTCTTCATTCTGAATGATTTTTATGTAACTGGTAAATCGTACGAGAAAGTCTTACTACAAAAAAGAAAAGGAAGAAGAGGATCCCGCTAAAGAACACAATTTGCCAAGTATATATTTGTAGGGCTAACCATTTTCTGAATATTCCTTACTATCGATTTGAATTCTTAAATACTTATACTTTTCTGGATAGAAAATCGTTAGTCTTTTCCTCCTGCTCGTACACAGAGAAGGCAATTTTAAAGCCTTCACATAGAGAACAACCTTGACTTGATTATACCTTAAGCCTGTCATATTCCCCTATTTCCAAGGAAATATGTAATAAAAATATTTCTACATTTAGAAATCAATTGTTATTGCACACAATAGCCGTGAGTAGGACAAGGTTGGAAATGTTAGAATGAGACTGAAAAACCCTCAGTCATAGCCGGGATTTGAACCATGGATCTTACGGTCTCAAACCGTCTGCTCTAATAACTGAGCTACCATGGCCAAAATAGCAAGACACACTTTCTCGTAGTGCTTAACGCCCGCGTTTACTACTACGGCACCGCAGGCGATGACACTAATGATACATGGAATGAAGGTGGAGCACCGGTGGAACGAGATGGCGGGGGAAATCGGAGAACCCGGAGGAAACCCGCCCCAGCACCACTTGGTCCACCACGAATCCCACATACAGTTGCCTGGGATCGAACCCAGGCAAGACACAGAGCTAGTGTGGACGAACGATTAATTTTCATTGATTGACCTTATAGCTGGTTAAATTATGAAGTCCGGGACTTAAGCATAGTAAGTCGCCGTTAGTTATATGAATTTAAATCTTCTTGTGGTTTAACGGGAAACGATACGAGTGAATTGGAGAATTCAATGTTGTATCGGCAGTTTGGCCATGGTAGCTTACTGGTTAGAGCAGCCGAACGGAGATACGTGGTTCAAATCCTGGCTATGGCATTGAATTTTTCAGTTTCATTCTACCCGTTTCCATTTCTACAAATTGTTTATTGCCATTAACATGAAGTAATATACCTTGTAGTATAAGCCTTACAAAGACTAGTTTGTTGTAGGTGGGAAGAGAAAGTCATGTGGTTTGTTTATTCCATCCAAAAATCGAATAGCGAGATTTCACTAGAAATACACGTTTTAAGACTGCGTGAATCAAGGTTTTGGAAGCATTTTTAGAACAAAAATAGCTTGCGCGTGTGTATTGTAAACAATATGACTCCAGAACAAATAGTCGCTTAAATAGGTGCCAAACTTGGTACTTAAGTTCAGCACCTTCCTAGGCTACACGAAGACCTTTAAGAAAATTCCCCATCCCAAACTACCCTTTTCGTAGAAAAATGTTCTAAAATGTTGATTACATAAAATGGTTCTAAAGAGTTTCATTAAATTGTGATATATTTAATGTATTTTCATTAAATTTTCGTTATCTTGACTTTTCTGGTAACAGCTTCTGAATGACTTGTGCATAACTGGTAAGAGACACACGAAATCTTACTCTAGAAAAAATGTCAAAGAATGTAACTCTTGCCAAGTAAGCTTTTAATGGAGTGTACTATTTCAGAGATATTCGTTGTTTTCTATAGTGATGATCAGACATCAACCACGGAACTTCAAAGCTGTGATATAGATACACCCTCTTAAAACATCTCACTTGATTTACCTACTGAATACCGCAACAAAATACGTAAAGCATATTGAAAGCTTTTCTGGAAGCTGAAGTAGACACAACAACGATAAGATTTTGTAAGCGTGAGCATAGAAAGTCATTCGATATATGACATCAGATTTTGTTTTTACTTTCCTAGTCACTTAGCACGTAAGAAGTTATGTATTTTACCCTAATATTCGATGTCGAGATTTCACCATCATTGAGGTCTACTGAATAATAGAAGAATGCCCATGTGTATGTTTCTGTATTCGTGTGTGCGCGCGCATCTGTGAACAGCGTAACTCTAAATCAAAAGGTTAATACCTACTTAAGTTTCGTATCTTTTGAAGATGAGCCTCGAAGATGTTCAAGCAAATCCCCTAGCCACAAATTACCATTTACTTGGAAAAACGTTCGATTTGTTTACTTTCTCAAAAATAGCTCTACAATTCTGATTAAAATACCATATATCTAGGACATGAACATGAAAAAATACAATATATGTATATGCACGAGTGTCCATTTTTACTTAAATTAGTTGACTGTTCGTAAACCACTTTGACGAGCTTATTAGTCTCCCCCCATTTTTTTTTTTTTTTTTTTTTTTGCTTTCTCTGCTACGTAAAGTAGGGAAAGTATTATATTCCACCAAAAATCCGATGTCGATATTTCACCGGAAATACATGTTTTGAGGCCCACTGAATCCAAAAACAGCATTATTAGAAAAAGGTTCGCGCGCGCGCGTGTGTGTGTGTCTGCCGGTGGACAGCATAACTCAAAAAGGAAGTTTGGTTAAAAACCAGTTGGTATTTAAGTTAAATGTCTTTCAACCAGGCGACACGAAAGCTTTGAAGAAAATTGCTTCACCCTAAACTACCCTTTACATGGAAAATTTTTCGAAAATTTTTATTTTCTTGAAAACGGCTCTAACCATTTTGATTAAAATGCCATATGTTTGAGATATTTTTATGACAAATGAAATGTATATCTTGAATTTTCTGGCTATGGGCCCTGTGGTCGAATTTACTCTGGATGGCTTTTGAATAACTCCTAAACCGTAAGAGATAAACCAAATCTTACTATACGAGAATGTACATCTTGCTAAAATACGCAATTTACGTCCGAATCAATTTTTTTGCAGAGTGAACCATTTTGGAGATATGCCTTGTTATTTGTGTGGGTTTTGGAGAACTTGTACTTCTGTCAAATGGGACACCCTTAACCATTTTGATATGTTCACTATGCAAAGAGAACGGAATCTCAAAGCTTTAAAAGATTTGGCTATCGCATAAAGCCTACTGTATTCTAACATTCCCCTTGCACCTACAAGGAAATAAGCAATAAGGTAATTTCTGCAAATGTTTATCTCAACTAACACGAAGAAGATAATATAGGAATACGAGTTTGTAAAAATGGTTAATACGAGAAAGTCAAGTGAGTGCAACACATAAGATTTTTAAATTTATTTAGTTGTAGTAGAATAATAAGTAATTTATTGGTAATTCTGTTGTTTTAGAATAAATCTGTTATAGCAATAGGAGTTGGGTTTGGTCAAACCTAGAATAAGTGTTCCTATAAATATGCGCTCTAAAACAAATACCTGTTGAGATATGAGCCATTTTACTTTTGCTGAATATTTTCACCAGAGAATAGACTTAACCCAACGGATGGATTGATCAAAGAGGTCCAGTAGCATGGCCTCCCCATTTGCCGCTCCTCAATCCATTGGATTTTTGGTTATGGGGACATCTAAGATTATTGGTGTATGGCAAACCCATCGATGATGTGCATACGTCACAAGAGCGTGTGCTCAAACCCGAGAGTAGCCAGGAATGATCGAAAGAGTTGTGGATTCTTTGGGTTGTTGTCGTTGTAGTGTTTAACGCCCGCTTTTACTACTACGGCACCGCAGGTGGTGACACTGATGATACATGGAATGAAGATGGAGCACCGGTGGAATGAGATGGCGGGGGTAACCGGAGCACCCGGAGAAAACCCGCCCTGACGCCGCTTCGTCCACCACGAATACCACATGCGGGTCCCTGGGATTCTTTGGGAAGAGGAGTTGAAGCATGTGTAAGAATGCACGGTACCACATGGAGCATTTCCTGCAGTAATATCGACATAACGTGCAGAGGACAAAACGGCAGAAAATATCAACTCCTGTTAGGTGTATATGGATATTTACCCAACAATTGTTTCGTTAACTGTTTGTGACAATAAAGTGTTCACTAGAATGCCCTTGTTGTATGAAGTTCATTGCCTGGTGTAAGTATTCAACACAACTAAAATGGTTTATATCTCCAGAGGTGTTTGTTTTCGGGCATAGGAACGTTTATTCTAGGTTTGACCAATCGCAACTCCTGTTGCAATATCAGACATCTTTCTTTTAAACAATTATTCTTCTGAGAACAGTTGGAGTTCTCTTCATTCGGAAGCAATTTGTATACTTTTGTATAAAGGGTAGACTGTACGAGGTAGACAATAAGTTACCTACTTAAACATGTTAACTTTTAGAACATTTAGTTTATTTCAAATAAATTCTTTTACTGCATACGCCACTTCCAAAGCTCCCATTAGTCTTGATTCAAAGTTTTCAATACTTTGTCAATTTTATTTTCTCTTGTGTGTGCGTAAATAGAGAAAATATTATATTCAACCCTAAAATTCAATACCTAAATTTCACCCGAAATACGCTTTGAGATTATCTGAATACAAGAAAACAAAGCATTTTTAAAGGAAAGGTCGGCGTGTGTTTGCCTGTGAACAGCATTACTCAAAAACAAAATTCGGTTAAATACAAAACTTGATATTTAAATTCAAAGTCTTCAAAGGATGGATCACGCATATTATTTAATTGCTATGGTTCTCAGCATCCTATTCTATATCAGGTGAAAGAGAGCTTAATTTTTCTCAGAGGCCTCTTTATCGGGCTTGAGGTTCTTTTGTGCCGTAAATCTACGACCAGCGGCTTTACTTCTCTTCCGAAGGAAGTCTTGCTAAAGATTATTAGGACCGAAAAAAAAAAGTCATTGCACTCCGCTTGGTTTGAACCCTTGACCTTGGAAACCAGAGGATAACATGTTACCCCTAGACCACGGAGGACGACTAACCTTCCGTTAGAATAGTTTCTGAAGATGATATAAAAACATCTGATGGCCGCACTCACATGACTTTCTCTACTCTTACACAGACTATTCTTGCAAACTCTTATTCCCATGTTAATCGAGATAAAAATTTGCAGAAATTATCTTTTCCCTTTTAGATGCAAGGGGAGTATGGGAATACACTAGGCTTTGGATGATAGTCAAATCTTTTAAAGATTTGAAATTCCGTTCTGTTTGCACACCCAAGAAGCATTTCCATTTGAGTAAGTACTACAAAGTTCACACCAATAACAAGAAATATCTCCGAAGTGGTTAACTTCAGAAAAAAAAATGCATTTGGGCATAACTGGTGTGTCTTAACGATATCTACAATTTTGTGTAGTAAGATTTGGTGCATATTGTACGGTTTACCAGTTACGCAAAAGTAATCAAGCGTTAAAAGAATGACATAGGCTATAGCCAAAAAGCTCAAAATATACATTTCATTTGCCATGAAAATACCTTAAATATATGGTATTTTAATCAATATCATTATAGCCATTTTTGAGAAAATCAAAATTTTCAAAGCATTTTCCATGTAAAGGGTAGTTTAAGGTAGAGAAGTCATCCAGAGTAAATAGGACCATGAGCTATAGCCAGAAAATTCAAGATATACATTTCATTTGTCATCAAAATACAACAAACATATAGCATTTTGATCAAAATTGTTAGAGCCATTTTCAAGAAAATCAAAATTTTTGAAAAAATTTCCAAGTAAAGGGTAGTTTAGGGTGGAGTAATTTTCTTCAAAGTCTTCGTGCCGCATCCTTGAAAGACATTAAACTTAAATACCAACTATAGTGTTTAACCGCCTTTCCGTTTTTGAGTTATGCTGTACACACACACACACGCACGCACGCACGCACGCACGCACGCACACACACACACACACACACACACACACACACCACACCTTTTTCTAAAAATGACTTTTTTTTGGTTTCATGGGATCTCAAAACATATATTTCCACTGAAATCTCGAATTTTTGGGTGGAATACAATGCTTAGTCTACTTATCGTAGCGAAAGTAAAAATATAGGTCTCGTTAAAACATAATTTATGTCCAAATGATTTTTTGGTGCAGATATCCCTTGTTATTTGCGTGAATTTTGCAGTACTTATACTTTTCTCAAATGAAAGGTTGTTATTCACGTTTTTATCTCCTTGCCGTGCAAAGAGAAGGGGATTTCAAAGCCTTCATATAGCGACCAGCTTTAAAAGATTCGACAAAATCTACTGTATTCCCATATTTCCCTTGCATCTACAAGAAAATGAGCAACAAAATAATTTCTGCAAATGCTTATCTCGACTAACATGAATAAGATAGAGGAACGAATTTGTAAGAATAGTTAGTACAAGAACAGAGAAAGTCATGTGAGTGCAACACATCAGATTTTATTCTAAAAATGCTTGCTGGGTTCAGAGGGCTTCAAAACTTGTATTTTCCTTAAAAATCTCGATATTGAATTCTTGGATCGAATACAATACATCCTGGGTATGTAATAGATAAAGTAAATATGCAGCACAATTTAAAACGTACAATTGTTGCAAATATCTCCTTGTGGCGTCAGTCATTTCCGAAATATAAGCTATTATTGGTTGGAGTTGTTCAATACTTTTTCACTGCTGACGCTGTTCAGTTGTTTCTCGTGATTTCGTAGAAACAACATGGAACTTAACAGGCCACTTTTAAACCTCTGACTACCAACTCAAATTCCTATACCTTCCTTTTACCACCAACGAAATTTGTTATTTTACTTGTTTATCTCGATTAACATCTAGAGATAGAAAAATATGCTAAAGAATACGACGTAGAAGTTGTATAAAATATCGATCAAGGCTTAGAAGGTAAACAGTATGAAATATACAACTTTTTTTTAGTGCTATCGCTATTCAGTTATGTCTATCTATGTCATGGAAAGAGTTCGCAATTTCAACACGCGTCCAACACGCTTTTGAACATGTGACTATCGATTATAATGAAATGATAATTCTGGAAAAGTTCATTTCGATTAAAAGGAGGGTAAAGGGCACATACACGCAGGGGACACCTCGCACACCTCAACCTGCGCAGATCTATTGTGTGCAACACCCCCCAGAAGGGAGGGATAAGCTGACGGAACCTAAGAGGCCACGTCTCGCGCGGAAGCCCCTATGAAGTGCTGAGATCTCTTCATCCCGGTGCCAGACCCTGCTGAGCAGCTGCCATACCGGGGGGTTCAGAACCGCTCAAGCGCCCCCCCCCCCGCCCCCGACGGAAGACAGCGGCCGCCCAAACTCCACCTAGCATCGAGATCAGCAGTTAGCATGAGCAAGCATTAGCGCCATCTTTCCGGCACCGGCAACACTACTTGCCTGAAAGCGAACCTAAAAGATGATAAGAAAATGGAATGAGGGGAAATAATGGGAAGGAAACCGTGGGATGAAAAAATGTACCCAGCATTGGCCTAAGTCAGGCTGTTCCAAATCCATGATTTTGAGTTTGAGTACTCGCGAGTACGCAGCAATATTGCGCGGACTACGGCTCTAGAGGTAGCGGTGGTGGAGGATGATAGCCAATATGTCACTGGGCGAAGGTCATTGCAACCACATTCATTCACCGTTACAGGTCTCCGCCAGTACCACCGTGCCGTGAGGGCAGCTTCCTCAGAGCAGAGCTGTGCTGCATGTTGCAGGCTTACTCACGCCAGGCGGCGAGTACGCCACTGCTCACTGGCGAGCAACTCACCTGGAACACATTCGTCTAAGTGACTACAGTAAAACTCACTCGTTGGGGATCGAACCCGGGAATTCCCGAAGGTGTGTCGCACATGTTGCCAGACGACGCCATCTCGCACGTTTCGATTGAAAGGAAGTAACTAGAAAAAGCAATGTTTAATGTGTTACATTCATTTGACTTTCTCTTCTCATTGTTAAACTATTCTTTAAAAGTTTATTACTGTACATACTTCCCGTTAATCCAAATAAACGTTTGAGAAATTAATTTATTGCATATTTCCTTGTGCGTACCAAGGCGGTACAATTGGCTCAAGCGACAGGCAAGTCTTTTAAGAGATGCTCGTCATGTGATGGCTTTGAAATTCCGTTCCCTTTGGGTGACTTGGAGTAGAAAGCTAGAGTAGGCATTTACGGAGGGGATTCCACACTGAATCGACTGTTGAGGTGAGATCTACATGTTTTGTTCATTAAGAATTTGTCTGTCTCTTACGGTTTACGTGTTATTCAAAAGTCATCCAGAGTAAACAGGACTACATAGGCTATACGTAGGAAATTCAAAATATACATTTCATTTGTCATACAAATATCTTAAACATATGACATTTTAATCAAGATCGTTAGAGCCATTTTCAAGAAAATCAAAATTTTCGAAAAGTTTTCCATGTAAAAGGTAGTTTAGGGTGGGGCTATTTTCTTCAAAATCTTCGCATCGCATCCTTGAAAGACACTAAACTTAAATACCAATTTTGATTTTTAACCGACTTCTCGTTTTTAAATTATGCTGTCTACAGTCTGACAGACAGAGAGACAGACAGACAGGCAGACACACACACACACACACACACACACACACACACACACACACACACACACACACACACACAAGCACACACGCACGCACCTTTTTCTAAAAATGTTTTTTTTTTTTTTTTGATTCGGGGGTTCTCAAAACATATTTCCGGTGAAATCTTGACATGGGTGGAACACAATACTTCCCCTACTTACTAGTAGAGAAAGTAAAAATCTGATGTGTTGCACTCACATGACTTTCTCTACTCTTATACTAACCATTCTTACATACTCTTATTCATGTATCTTCGTGTTAGTTCAGATAAACATTTGTACAAATTATCTTATTGCTTATTTCCTTGTAGGTGCAAGGGGAATATTAGAATACAGTAGGCTTTGTGCGATAGTCAAATGTTTTAAAGCTTTGAGATTCTGTTGTCTTTGCACACTTAACATATAAAAAAATGAACAACGATGATCCATTTCACGAAAGTTCTCAGTTTTCCGAAACTCACACACATAACAAGGAATATCTCCGAAATGGTTCACCCTACAAGAAAATTTATTTAGACATAAGTTGTGTATTTTAGCAAGATCTACATTTTTTGTAGAGTGTGATTTGGTCTGTGTCTAACGGTTTACCAGTTATGCAAAAGTCGTCCAGAGCAAATACGACTACAGGTGCTATAGCCAGAAAATTCAAGATATATATTTCATTTTTCATAAAAATATCTTAAACATATGACATTTTAATCAAAATCGTTAGAGCCATTTTCGAGAAAATCAACATTTTCGAAAACTTTTCCATCTAAAGGGTAGTTTAGGGTGGGGCTATTTTCTTCAAAATCTTTGTGTCGCATTCTTGAAGGACATTAAACTTAAATACCAACTTTGGTTTTTAACCGACTTTTAGTTTTTAAATTATGCTGTCCACACTCTGACAGACAGAGAGACAGACAGACAGACATGCAGAGACATACACACACAAGCACACACACACACACACGAACCTTTTTCTGAAAATATATTTTTTTTTATTCAAGGGTTCTCAAAACATATTTCCAGTGAAATCTCGACATCCAACTTTTGTGTGGAACACAATACTTCCCCTACTTACTAGTAGAGAAAGTAAAAATAGATATTGAATACACCTTCCTGAGTAAATATGTGTTACTATTTTAGTGTTGTCTGTTCCTTAGCGTGATGGTAGCACTGCTGCTTGCCAAGCGGGAGATCCGGGTTCGATTCCCGGCACCGGCGTGGGGATTTTCTCCCGCTGGGAAAGCTGCTCCAGTGTGCACTCATCTTTGTCAGGTTCTTGAAGGGCCAACTGAGAAGCCACTTGATTGAAAAGTAGCGATCCCTAGCTATAAAGACAGCAAAACCTGCCAGGAGAGATTGGGTGGCTGACCACGTTCCACCTCCAGCACTGCACCCCACTCTTGGCGCCTGTGGTGGGCAGAGGTGGGACAAAGCGGTCGAGTGTTGGACCTTGGCTCGGAAAGGGCTGCTGTACCTCGGGATTATAATTATTTTAGGGTTAAAAATAAGAGATAGGTTATGATTAATATGATCTTTTGTACTTCAACCTTTCGCAAATTTGCAATGTAAACTCTTTCTTTTTTTAATGTTCCATTTATATGCCGTCTTTGACATGGAAAGGTCATATCGACGGCTTTTAACCTCTTTGAACAATTGCTCAACACCAATGGTATTTACGCACTTAACGATGGTTAGGACCTTTGGGTTTCTATTACTTTGGATTAACTTATTACATTAAATGTATACACACAGCACACACACACACACACACACACACACACACACACACACACACACACACACACACATTTACACTTCCATTAATATTATCAGATTCTAGGCAGGGTGGGGAGTAATCCTAATTAAAGAAAAATTTCCATCACCCAGCCGGGAATGGAACCCAGGTCCCGTTGCACAGCAGGCAATTGCGCTACCGACTAAGCTACGTAACTACGATTGAGGCAATGTAAATTCTGTTTCAGTGTGTAATGAGCAGAGAGCGGGGTTTTAGTGCGAAATCCATCAAGTTAACCGTGCACTTACAACGGGAAGTGGAAGCGGCGGCCGGCGGCCTTGCAGAGTGGAAGACAGTACAGCCCTCACGCTACCTGCCGGCTCTATACTCCGTGCTGCTAATCTTATTCCTATGTTTACTTACTAAAACCCCGCTCCCTGGTAATGGGCATTAATCACATTAACAAGTAGACAGAAGAATATAATTTTGTTAAAATAGTTTGTTGAAGAGTGAGTAAAGAATGTCAAGTCAGTGCAACACATCCAATGTTCATTTGAGTTTTATATTCATTAGAAGAAGAATATAACTATAATGAAATCCAGGGCAATGATTCAAATGATGTCAATGTGCTAACAGAATCACATTCCACACAGCTTCTCTATAGTGGGATTGTTCTGCGACATGCGAAATTTCAATTATCGCCGGAGCTTAACATTTCAATCTATCTGTTAATGATTAAACATATTTTAATACGTGCATTTAAGGACATAACTTGTTATTTTAAATTTATCACCTTGACTTGAGACTTTTTAACGATCTCAGGTCCACTGCCAGGTTTGCCTATGCACCCTTTTAAGCCGTTTTCAAATTAAAATTATACCAATTAAGCTATAATTAAAGATTTATTAAACCTTAAGGATACTAATATATTTACTTAATATCCTGCTGCACTACGTAACGGTAAAATCTCTCTGCTCCGCTGCTCTTTAATGGATCTGTAATCTTCGCAAAAGTTAAAGGCATATGGAGCCCCGTACTGCGGACTCCAGCGAATCCTATGCTTGCCCCTCCTACCAGCGCTGCCGAATGTGGTGCATGCATCTCACACAACCTTATGTACAGACCGTCTGCCGGTAGACGCACTACGCTTGGCAACAGCGCTCTGCTTCAGCATTGGCCACCGTTCACATGCCTTTACCTTTTGCGAGTGGTATAATGAAACCACATTATGTCGGTTATGTTAATGTTTTTAAATTACTAGAAAACACAAGTTTGATAAATATGCAGCGTTGATAAGTGAATGACATAATTTGATATCTATAGAATATAATAATTGTTTCAAGGCAGACTCTACTAAACGTATGACTTTAGGATTATATTCTAAAGGTCTACTGGATACCAGAAGGGTAGACATAAAATATTAAGAACGCACCTGAAGTGTAATATATGTATATTTACGACCCGTTTCTTTCTTCTCTCTGTGTGTGTTTATTTTACGTCACTTTAACTACAGTCTGTTCACCAGCTGAAGGTCCCTAGCAGAAATGCAACGAGTCAGTATATGTATCAATAAGTAATTCTACTGCCACAGTGATATATGAAGCTGGACTCATGATTCTGATTACGTTTACATTACGTGCAAGCAGAAACTGAAGTATAGCTTCAGATATCACTGTGTACGTAAAGTTACTGATGCAGTGACTCGTCGCATTTCTGCCAGGGACCTTCACTTTAGCTGGTGAACTGACTGTACGTGATCATTTCGTGAGGATTTGTTAGGAGGTACCTCATGCTTGAATGTGTGGCGCACCTTAATCTTGTAGATCTCATCCCTGTTTAACTTTCCATCTTGCTTATTCGCGTGTTTACTGAGGACTTAATGCTAGACAGCCGTACCTCTGCTTCTAGCATGCCAAGCATATGCCATTAGCGTGCCATCCATTATCTGTGACTGGATGACAGAGTATTCGCAATTACCACCTATTTTCATTTTAACTATTGTTTTACACCTAAGATGGAACTTTCGGACGTGATATTAAATATCCAACCTGATATTTACCTTGACGACTGAGTGAAACCACAAAATCCCCGGTAGATTTCTTGGCCCACGGGATTTGAACCCAAAACCTCCCAAATGCGGATAACAGAATTACCGCCAAAGCCATCTCCTTCGGCGACCCTCGTTCTCTCTATCTATTCAGATGAACTTAACATGATAGTTTTTTAAACTGTAGAGTGCAGCACCGGTACGCAATAACGATCACTTATTTGAATTATTTAATATAACTATCTGAAAAGTGAAGATCCCTTGCACTGAATTTTTAAAGTTTGACTCAGCTTTCCAACTTATTGCAGAAAAACTTTCGAACAATTCTTACAGATTTGAATGCTACGATACTGACTACGTGTAATGTCTAGAATTATTCTATTGCCGATTGTGCAAATCGTACCAACAAAGTTATTTTCTGTCACTTTTTAATCACATTGCTTTAATGCTATGGTCCCATATAGCTTCCCTTAAACTGCGCTGTGATGGAACTTACTATTCTAAAATATATACTGTTCTAAAATATTACTGCTGCTTTCTGAAACAAGTAAATGAATGAATGAATGAATTAATTAATTAATTAATTAAAATAATAATAGTAATGATGACGACGACGACGATGATGATAATGATGCCCTCTATGCAGAACCCTCATCGGCCTGCCACTGCGCCCGCCTCGGTAGCGCGATGGTTAGCGTGTCTGCCTCACGTTCAAGAGGTCGCGAGTTTGAATTTCGCTTAGGGTAAGTTATCCGGGTAAGGTTTTTCCCGGCGTTTTCCCTTATCCCGAGAAGACGAATATCGGGTAACTTAAAGCTCCGTGGACCTCGGGCTCATTTAAGCACCATTTTCACCCGTTTCATTCATTCACAGTCCAATATGACATTACGTTGAAGGAGGTTAATTTTATTATTTAAAAAAAAAAAAAAGCCCTGCCGCTGCGTCATCCAGCCGCAGCCAAGGCCATAGACGAGTGCAGGATGGGGGTGGCAGGAGTCAGTGCGCTGACTCCCCCGACCGTAAGGCGACCATTTGATCTTTTAGGGACGATACTTGCCTATGGGTGTAGCTACACAATTGGCCCCTCAGGGACCAAACGAGGCTGATTGCACCCCGTGCTAAACCTCCCAGCGGGAGAAAAAAATCCCATTCTGGTACCGGGGACCAAACTCGGGTCCTCCGGCACAAACAGGCGCGCTACCACTGCGCTATGGAGGCAGCCAAGCTAATTAATAAAACAAACAGGCCTAAGGTTGTTATACAAATTCATTCAGTTTCTGTAATTTTAGACACTAGATGTGCCCTGACAATATTGTTTTCCGCACACAGTAGTGAAAGACAAGTTGCAGAACTCTCAGGGGAAGCCCTATATGGCATTTTCGAGAGTTGTAAAATACCTATATTACTAAAAAACATCATATAATATTGCATTAATTATAGTAGAATAGATGTAGTTTAGTTACCCTTCATAGTCTAGGGGCAGCATGATAATCTGTGATTCCGGAGGTCACTGAGAACCATATTAGTTAAAGAGCGTCCATAAATAAAAACTGAATTTCATTTTTATTTTTCTCTACTACGTGTAGTAGTATTGTAACCCACCCAAAAATTCGATCTCAAGATTTCACCGGAAATATATGTTTTGAGGCCCCCTGAATCCAAAAAAAGCATTTTTAGAGAAAGGTTCGCGCGCGCGCGCGCGTGCGTGTGTGTATGCATGTGTGTGTGTGTGTGTGTGTGTGTTGGTGTCTCTGTCAGGCTGTGGACAGCATAACTCAAAAACGAAGGGTTGGTTAGAAACAGAA
Source organism: Tenodera sinensis (assembly GCA_030765045.1). Classification (NCBI taxonomy): domain Eukaryota; kingdom Metazoa; phylum Arthropoda; class Insecta; order Mantodea; family Mantidae; genus Tenodera; species Tenodera sinensis. The sequence continues at coordinate 95,886,981 of CM060961.1, read as the reverse complement.
GTTGATACTCAAATTTAATGTCTGTCAAGAATGCGACACGAATATATTGAGGAAATTTTTTTCACCCTAAACTGCCCTTTACATGAAAAAAGTTTCGAAAAGTTTGATTTTCTTGAAAATGGCTCTTATGATTTGGAATAAATTGCCATATGTTTGAGATATTCTTATGACAAATGAAATATATATCTTTAATTTTCTGGCTATAGCCTATGTAGTCATATGTACTCTGGATGACTGTTGCATAACTGGTAAACCGTAAGAGATAGACCAAATCTTACTGTAGAAAAATGTAGATCTTGCTAAAATACACAATTATATCTTAATAAATTTTTTTGTAGAGTGAACCATTTTGGAGATATGTCTTGTTAAGTGTGTGGGTTTTGGAGACCTTATACTTCTGTCAAATATAACATCGTTATTCATTTTTATATGTTAATCGTGCGAAGAGAACGGAATCTCAAAGTTTAAAAGATTTGACTATCGCTCAAGGCCTACTGTATTCTAATATTCCCCTTTCTCCTAAAAGGAAATAAGTAATAAGATAATTTCCGCTAATGTTTATCTCTCAGCTAACACGAGGAAGATATAGGAATAAGAGTTTGCAAGAGTGGTTAGTACAAGAGTAGAGAAACTCATGTGAGTGCAACACATCAGATATTTTCCATATAGCCTTCATTACCGAAACGATCGTCGTTCTGGATAGTCACCAAGGCAAGTTGTTTTTATCTTTAAGCAACGTGTTAGGGCATGGCAGTGTAATAGTCATGGATAACAACATGAATTTGAAGCTAGTGATGGGCATTTTTTCTCGAGACACTTTAAGGGTTGCTGCTCAACATGTCACATCTCTCTGGTGAAGTTTTTTGTGGCAACAACCGATTACCTCACTGGTATCTAAACTTCTGAATGTATCACCATCATTATTCGCAATGTTGATTTACTCCAGCGTGAATCCGCACAAAAACAGGAGAAAACATTCTCTGGCAGCAACCGAAGGCAGTATAATCTCCAATACAAGGATGATTACAGATGCACCAAAACCAGCTGAGAATAAAAAGCTACAATTTTCATGCGATTAAGAGGTAATTAACCTTGGGAATTGGATAATAAAAATCTACTGTATTGCATTCCAATGACTTTTCTACTTTTGTAAGACTATTCTTACAAACTCTTATTCTTTTACCTTCTTCATGTTAGTCGAGATAAATTAAAATTAAATTATTTTGTTATTTAACGATGCTGTCAATTGTAAGGATCACACCAGCGTCACTGGTGTGCCGGAATTTTGTCCCACAGGAGTTCTTTTACATGCCAGTATATCTACTGACGTGGAGCTGTCGCTTTTAAGCACACTTAAAAACCACCGGTCTGGGCCGGATTTTAATCTGCGATCTTGGGAGCCAGCGTCTAACCAAATGAGTTATGTTAGTCGAGATAAACGTTTGCAGAAAGTGTCTTACTGCTAATTTTCTTGCTGGTGCAAAGTGAATGTGGGAATACAATAGGCTCGATAGTCAATTTTTTAAAAGCTGGTCATTATATGAAGGCTTTGAAATTCCGTTCTCTTTGCATGGCCAAGAGATAAAAGGTGAATAATGACCTTCCCTTTGAGAAATATATAAGAATTGAAAAACTTAAGTATATTTCCGAAATGGTTCATTCCACCAAAACGATCCATTTGGTCATAAATTGTGTGTTTTAACGAGACCCATATTTTTTGTGCAGTAAGATTTGGTCTATCTCTTACCAGTTAGCAAAAGTCATAAAGAATAATCATGGGCTAATGTCACAACATTCAAAATGTACATTTCATTTCCCATAAAAATATCTTAAACATTTGACATTTTAATCAATATCCAAATTCGAAATATTTTCGAAGTAAAGGATAGTTTAGGGTGGAGGTATTTTCTTCAAAATCGTTGTGTCGATTTCTTGAAAGATATTAAACATAAATATAAACTTTGGTTTTTGATCAACTTTTAGTTTTTGAGTTATACTATTCACAGAGGACATACAGACACGCACACATACACACATGCATACACACAGACCTTTTTCTAAAATGCTTTTCTTTGGATTCAACAGATCTCAAAATATATATTTCCGTCAAAATCTTGGCATTGAAATGTTGGGTCGAATACAATGCTTCTCCTACGTAAGTAGTAAAGAAAGTAAAACTTATCTGTGAACCTTTTCATTGGTAACTACCATCGGTTATTGAAGGACTTTCTTGACTGCTCTTAACACAAGCCACACTATTGTGGCATAATATATTCCAGTTTTGTGGAATCTAAGACGATATTTGCTTTCTGTTGCAAGAATGTGTGGAACTATTTTTCGCTACCACTCGTTTCATAAAAACACTGGCCTCTTAACTACTACCGTAATAAACTTGTTGCACAATGCATTAATAGTATTCATTTAAAATGATACTTTATCCACAATAGGTTATTCATGACACATTTGTGACCATAAATAATTCGAAATGAAGCAATAAGGATTTCATTACATGCGTATTATGGAAAATAAATCACAACTGTACCCGCACTATTCCTGCATGTGGTTGTGTTGATTACAGATTAATTGTCATAATTATGTGACTTGGCAGTGTGCCCAAGGCAATCCTGAAATGCTGTTAAAGAGCCTATTGATTATTAAATAACCGATAACACATAAACACATATACCAGCAAACTTACACGACAGACTCGTGAGTCGGTTTTTGATACTAATTTTTCCTCACACTCCTGACCTTCTCTACTTATCCCAAACAGTCCCTTATGTGCTATAATATTTAAAAAAATTATATTTCTATTCGCGTTAGATTAGCTACTCATTACACATGTTTTACTACAAATATTTTCAAATGAAGCAATGGACTTGATTACATGAATTGTACGCAATGCTTACTTCATGGACAAGGCGTTCAATATTGAGCAATCCAATTTACAGCCTGTGTCAGTTTAAACAACACACAGTAGACTAACAAGATTACAGACACCTGTGAGTTTTCGCGCGTTGTTTGAGCCGGAACTATGGTATTATAGTGTGGTTTTGTTTTGATAGTGTCATTAGTGTGTGTACTTGCCTAGTACGATAATTCCTATGCCATTGCACTGCACATATGTTACAAACCCTTTTGAAAGTCATTTCACATTGAAACGGCATTTTCCAAAGTTCCACATAGAACTGCATTCGAGGAACATACCAAAATGCCAAAAACACAGTATGAACAAGGACTGAAATAATATTGTGATACCGGGCGCGGCGAAAAACAAAGGACTGTCAGGGCTAAGCTGCTTAACATCACATATACCAGGCGGGCGAGCAAACAAACCCGGAGGACCAAGCTTCCCCACCCTACTCACGCGAGCAAACACATAACAACAGTCAAACGGCAACACAAAGGATCTTCCAGAGCATTCGAGAACTGCCCAGAAGCCGGCTTGTTTGTAGACGTTCGAGAAAGATCTGGGTACGTCATCGCCGGTATAAAAGCTTGCGAAGCACGTGAAGGCAGGCGGTTTTTGAATCCGTCAGTGTGTCAGTGAGTGCGAGACAGCTCCGTGTGTGTGACACGTAACGAAGATTTAATGAGCATCGAGTGATTGTAACGTCGTAGTTAGTGTTTGAGGGACAGAAAGTGAAGAAAGACACTGAAAGGACTGAGCAAGATTACAAGAAGTGAAAGTTGTGAGTTGTGATAACCCGATAGACTGTAGACTGTGTTAACAAGGAGAAGAAAACTGTGTGTGTGTGTGTGTGTGTGTGTGTGTGTGTGTGTGTGTGTGTGTGTGTGGATGCACTAAGTTAAATTATAATCAGTTTTACTTATGGGGGCTCTATAAGTGCTATGGTTTTCTCAGCTTTTTACGTGCGTGAAAAATCGCATAATTTTGTTCAAGGCCTTTTCACCAGGTTTGAGTTCTTTTATGTGCCATAAATGTAGGACAAGAGACCACCGGCTTTACTTCCCTTAGGGCCGAACAGTTTCATCGCCCTCCATCGGGTTTGAACCTTGGGAACCAGAGGCTAGGATGTTAGCCCTAGACCACGAAGGACCACTGCTAGGTGTTGAGCCTGATAAGTGATAACATATACAAGATCTGTCTGTCTTCTGCGTGTGCATACATGCGCACTCAAGCTCGGCGGGTGCAGGCGCCCTTTGCAGAATCTTGTCGGTAGACTATCTTCAGTAACACCACAAGTGCTGAAGTTTTTCAATAATTTAAATGAGGTTAACGAGTGAATTCTTGGAATAAATACTTAGGAGCGGATTAGAGTGACCTGGTGCGTGATTTCAAGTTACTGTTGAAAGGAGCATACTGTCTTGACATTTGTCCTATGGGTACAGACTGTGGGTAAACAAATATATCGAAATATACCGTGAAAGTGAATAAGTAAAAATTTAGATTTCTAACAGCCATATCCAATTCAAATTACAAATTCCCTAGTTTCAGTGGATCCCTGTAGTAGTTTAAATTTCATAAAGAATAACTTTCGTTGCTTATCCAATACCATAACCTCCCAAGAAACATCTGCGTTATACTTGCCAAAGGCTAAAACATAATGGCAGAAGTTTGTGTAAAAAAATCTGTGTGTTGCACTAACATGACTTTCACTACTCTTGTACTAACCATTCTTACAAACTCTTATTCCTATATCTTCATCGTGTTAGTTGAGATAAACATTTGAGTGATAGTCAAATCTTTTAAAGCTTTGAGGTCCCGTTCTCTTTGCACGCTTAACATATACAAAAATGATAAATAACAAGGAATATCTCGGAAATGTTTCACTCTACAAAAAAAAAAAAAAAAAAAAAAAAAAAAAAAAAAAAAAAAAATTGAGGCATAAAATATGTTTTAGTGAGATCTACATCGTTTGTATAGTAAGATTTTGTCTATCTGTTACGGTTTACGAGTTATTCAACAATCATCCATAGTAAACAGTACTACATGAGCTATATCCAGAAAATCTATAATATAAATTTCATTTGTCATTAAAGTATCTTAAACATATGTAATTTTAATTAAAATCGCTGGAGCCATTTTCAAGAAAATGAAAATTTTCGAAAAATTTTCCATGTAAAGGATGGCATAAGATGGGGCTATTTTCTTCAAAATCTTCGTGTCGCATCCTTGGCAGACATTAAATTCAAATACCAATTTTGGTTTTTAACCCACTTTTCGTTTTTGAGTTATGCTGTCCACAGACTGACAGACACACAGAATGACACAGACACACACGGACCTTTTTCTAATAATGTTTTTTTTTTTGGACTCAGAGGGTCTCACCTGCTATTTCCGGTGAAATCTCGACATCGAATTTTTGGGTGGAATACCTGGAATACTTCCTCTACTTGCCAGTAGAGAAAGTATGTAATTCAGGAAATTAAAATCGGAGAAGTTACGAAAATGTGAACGATAAACTCCAGAACGGGGTTTTTCAATGTGTGGTATATGAGATGTCTTGCTACAAAAGGTAACTGAGCCCTCCATGTTAAAAGTTGTAAGAAATACCTAAGATGTATATAGTATATTATTTGTGTGCATCTAATATTTGTTGCGATGTCGAAAGAAGTTTCTCACAATGTAGCTTTTGTTTAAGTGAAAGGCGGAGAACGTTCAAGTTCAACAAGCTCCGCATGAACTTTATTGTCCACTGCAATGAAAAGTATAGTATTCACTTTGCATACACGCAAAATGTAGGGTTCTATAACGTGATGATGATGATGATGATGATGATGATTATGATAATAGTAATAATAACTTATAATAGATAAACTGGTTCATATTTATTTTAAAGGCTGATAAGCAAGAAAACTGAGGGGCAGAATCTACGTCGTAACCTATAGAGTTTGATGCCTCATAGTTTTTTGAAACAAGTTCTTTTGCGATTTGCAGTAGTTCTGTTGTGTTACGCCAAACTTTCATTTTCCTTAAATAATTATTTACATAATTATTTTGTTGTTTAACGACGCTGTCAATTGCCAAGACCACATCAGCGTCGCCGGTGTGCTGGAATTTCGTCCCGCAGGAGTTCTTTTACATGCTGGTAAATCTACTGACATGGAGCTGTCGTTTTTAAGCACACTTAAAAACCATCGACCTGAGCCGGATTTGAACCTTGGGATCAGTAGGCCAGCGTCTAACCAACTGGGCCACCCAGACCGACATTTTCCTTGAAGTTCTGTTTTCCTGCTATTTCCGACAAACAGCCATTCAAAGTTTTAAACTTCATTGTGAAATTCTGGTCAAATACACGATTTCATGTTCGTTAAATAAAACCAACTTGCAAATTTTACAGTGCGTATGCGCGTGTCTCCATGAATAGCTTAAAAATAAAATCGTCATATGTTAAACTTATTTAAACGTTTTAAATTGTATTTCATTATATATGACGAATCTAATGCCAAATATTTAGTTTCTACCTTCGCTGCGAGTTCGCTCTGGATGTTGTTTTCCTTACGTTGAGGTTATTTTTTTACGATCTAGTGTAAGAGAAATGTTGGAATGATATTCTCTTTGAACTTACAAACACATTACGTCCCTTACCCTTGTAGGCAGTTATGAGCTGGCAAGTCGACCTTTGAGACCACCTGCCATGACTAATAGATAAGTCATCCTGGCTTCCCCCCGCGGCTAGGAACATGTGCCACGGAATACATTTGAAGTCAGCTGTACAAGGCAAGCAAAAAACCGATTAAGCTGATCCGCCTCTTGATAAATACAATGAGCCTGGGTTTTAGAAACTGAGTCAAATAGCTTAAGAAAAATTATAACCAAGAAAGCTCAGTAAGTTAATTACGAGTAACGACATTATCTTTTCGTACTTTCAGTATAGTCACAAGGGCGATTAAAGTTTTTTGTGCTTTTCATAAATAACCATTGAATTGGCTTAACTATTTCATCTAGTTTTATGGGATACTAGACCTTGTACTGCCTTTTATATTTTGAATTTTCAGATCACCAAATTTCAAAAGTTTTACCTCTATACCAACAGCCAATAATGATCATAAAATGCCTGAGAATAGACTTGCAATATTCCTATTGTCGAATCAAATCAGAGGTTATGGGAGTAAACATAATGTAAAACATTATTAGTTTTTAAGCAACATGCTTTAGAACTATCAATTAAATTCGATTCAGATTGGTATACAAAGCATCAAGGTATTGGCTGAAAGACGTTTGCGTGAAATCTTGTCGAAATGGGACTGTCATACCTGATGTTCAATTTTCTGTAAATTATTGTAGCTGATACGCAAATGCTACTGATTTCTAAGCTGATGCCGGTGTCCCACGGTCCAACTTTTGGACCAAACTTTTTGTATCCGATGGAATTGCATACAAAAGAAAGTCTGTCACACTATGGCGCATTTTGGTACAAAACAAATGACAGTTCGCGTAGCAAGCATATAGGTTTGGCATATACTTCCACGAGTCTGAGTAGGAAGAAAAGATGTATAAGACGTCGGTGGACACGGTCATGGTTAGAAAGAAGAGAACAGAACACGTGCCGAGCTATATTGGGTCTACTACAAAACGAATTGAGGTTAGATGACCCGGAAAACTATCGCAATTTTCTACGAATTGGCAAAGATTTATTTCTCAACCTTTTACATCTTTTCGAAGACAAAATTACACACCAGGACCCAAGTATGAGACAATCTATTACAGCGCAAAAGAGGTAAAGAACAAATGTAATATTTTTAACCTTAGTATGGATGAATAGGAGATTTCAACTCGTTTCATAAAAACAAAAACTCGAAGAGTTCAAACGCTTAGATGGGGGATACAATGGCTTCCTGAGTCTAGTTTTTCATTTCTATAATGCTGCAAGTTCTGTAAAAACCATAAACGCAACACACAAACGCAAAGCAGTGCGCACACAACAGCTGACTGAACGTTGCATGCGCAGTCCGTCATATTGTTACGTTACTGACGCAGATTGGTTAATGAAAAAATTAGATGCAACTTAATCATACAAACAGGTTAGATGCAAAAACCAGGATAGAAATTGTATGCAATAAAACTGTATTCAATTCTTGATGTCGCACATATACTTCTGTTGTACACAATGCTATGGGCCAAAAAGTTGGAGGTTCAGAGTTCATAACTTGGACAGGATGACTTGCCCGAATAAGGTTTTTCTAGAGTTGCGCTTGTCCTGAGTGGAGTGTAACTCTAAGTTCTAGGGACCCGATACCAATTTGAGGATATTTTCATTCGTTCACCATTCAATATGACCAGCCAGTTAAGGGATGTTAAGCTTAAACTTTCAGATGTGTTGCATATGCCTTGCTCTATTCACTTTTGTACAAATCATTCCTAGAAACGTTTATTCATTCTACCTAGAACCTACATCATGTTAATTGAGAGAGACATTTCTAGAAATGGTGTTATTACATATTTTCTTATAGGTTGAGTAGGAATATGCGAAAATAGTAAGCTTAAGTGATAGTAAAATTATTTAAGCTTTGGTCGCATTGGGATCGCTTTAAAATCCCGCTGTCTTTGCATGCACTGGAGGAAACAAATTAGAACTTCCATTAGAGAAAAGTATGAAAATTTCAAACCAATAACAAGGAACATCTCAAAATGGCGAACTCCACATGAAGTTGTTTGAAATATATTATGCGCTTTAACAGGATCTACATTTTTTGTGTAGTAAGATTTTGTCTGCCTCTTTTGGTTTGTAAATTATCCAAATTCACTCAGAATGAAGAGGACCTCAGAGGTTATTCCTAGAAAATTGAAGATATTCATTTCATTTTCATGAAAATATGTTCAATATTTGGCAATATAATCAAAATCACTAGAACCGTCTTTACGAAAATAAAAATTTTCGAAAGATTTTCCAAGTAAAAGGAAGTTTTCGATAAGGGACTTTTGTTTCTGCCGCATCCTTAGAAGACCAAGTTTAGTACCAAGCACCAAGCTTGGTATTTAACCAAATATTTGTTGTTTTTTTTAATTGTGCTATTCACAGTAACAAGACATGCACTCATTTTCTTCTAAAAAAGCTTTTTGCCTGTTCAGGGAGTCGCAAAATATGAATTTCTTGTCCCTATTAGTGTCAGCTCATTTACTACACACACCTTGGATACCCATCTATCATGCTTTAATACAATTTCTTCAAGACGCCCAGTTACAGCAATAAATTGTCCTGCTCTCTTTGCAGTTGCTCTTTTGTTAAATCTGATGTTAAACTACCCTCTAATTTTGATGGTGGATAGTTTAATGTAGGTAATGTTTGTGTTTTTGTTTTATGGTGTTGTATATGAATTTGTTTTTATATAATAATTTGTAGGTAGGTATATTATACTTGTATACATTTTGCGTTGACAATATGGTTAGAAACCAAACGCCAGATAATAAATTAAAAGGTCTGATGTGCTGCACTCACATGACTTTCTCTACTCTTGTACTAACCATTCTTACAAACTCTTATTCCTATATCTTTTTCCTGTTAGTTGAGATAAACATTGGTACAAATTGTCTTATTGCTTATTTCCTTGTAGGTGCAAGGGGAATATTAGAATACAGTAAGCTTTGAGCGATAGTCAAATAATTTAAAGCTTTGAGATCCCGTTCTCTTTGCACGCTTAACACAAAAAATGAACAACGATGTTCCATTTCACGAAAGTTTTAAGTTTTCCGAAACTGGCACAAATAAGAAGTAATATCTCCGAAATAGTTCACTCTACAAAAAATGTATGTGAACATAAATTGTGTGTTTTAGCAAGATCTGCATTTTTTGTACAGTAAGATTTTGTCTGTCTCTTACGGTTTACGAGTTATTCAAAAGTCATCCAGAGTAAACAGGACTACATATGCTATAGCCAGAAATTTGAATATAGACATTTCATTTGTCATACAAATATCTTTAAAAAATTACATTTTATTCAAAATCGTTAGTCATTCTCAAGAAAATTAAAATTTTCAAAAATTTTCCATGTAAAATGTAGTTTAGGGGGAGGGGCTATATTCTTCAAAATCTTCATGCCACATCCTTGAAAGACATTAAACTTCAATACCAACTTTGGCTTTTAACCGACTTTTCGTTTTTGAGTTATGCTGTCCACAGACTGACAGACACACAGATAGACACACAGACAGACGGGCAGGCCGACAGGCACGCAGGCAGAGAGACAGGCAGACAGGCAGGCAGACAGACAGACAGACAGACAGACAGACATAAACAGACACACACACAGAGACAGACAGGCAGACCGACAGTCAGGCAAGCAGAGAGACAGGCAGGCAGGCAGACAGGCAGGCAGAGAGACAGGCAGGCAGGTAGGCAGACACAGTCAGACACACACACAGACAGGCAGACCGACAGTCAGGCAAGCAGAGAGACAGGCAGGCAGACAGACACACACACACACACACAGACAGGCAAGCAGACAGATAGACAGACAGACAGTCAGACAGACAGACAGACAGACAGACAGGCAGGCAGGCAGGCCGATAGGCAGACAGGCAGGCAGAGAGACAGGCAGGGAGACAGACAGACACACACAGACAGACAGGCAGACCGACAGGCAGGCAAGCAGACAGATAGACAGACAGACAGCCAGACAGACAGTAAGACAGACAGACAGACCAACAGGCAGGCAAGTAGACAGATAGACAGACACAGACACACACACGGACCTTTTTCTGAAAGTGCTTTTTTGGATTCAGGGGGTCTCGAAACATATATTTCCGGTGAACTCTCGACATGGAATTTCTGGGTGGAATACAACACTTCCTCTACTTACCAGTAGAGAAAGTAAAAAGGAACTTGACGTATAATGCAGTGCACACGGCCTATTAAGGTCGTTGCAATTTCAACCAACTCGCTTACCTACAGTCGGGAATTATTGAGAATGACTGAGTTTCGTCATAACGTTGGCTGCATCGTTTTTGGGAAGCCCTTAGCGCTCATCGTCTAAAGGGATGCAAAACTACGCTTCAATTAAGCATCGAACGAGATCACTCCACGGTAACACGTGAGGCTCCTATGCGGGAGGTCCGAGGTTCAAAGTCATCTAAGGCCGTCCTTATGACTGGGGTTTATTCCAAGCTTTCCCGAGTTCTCATAGCTGGCAAATACCAGGGAGATACCTCGAATGTATCCTGGAAGGCTTCCTTAGCAGAATTCCGTTCCCGATAATCATTTAATTGTGTGCATCATCGGTGTCCACAGCCTGTGGTGCCCTGTGCAGTAAGATTGGGCAAATTGAGGAGCTATTTGATTGAGAAATAGCGCGAAGACTGCATATATCGACCGGGAGGGACCGGGGCGCTGACCACATACACAATTTCCAGCCTTCTCTTGCACACGGCTAGTGTGAAAGGCAATTTCTATTGAGTGAATTTACAGCTGAAGCCCAGGACTTAAAGCACAACATTTAAGTCGCCAATAGGCTATATTATTTCATATGAATTTGAGATGTTCTTGTGGTTCACCGGAAAAAATGCGAGTTAGTTGGAGAATTTAATGTCATGCTGTCATGCTGGTATGTTGATGTAGGAGCAACTTGACGAGGACCGGGGGAGCTGTAGTTCAAACTCCGTATTGGTATCGAATTTTTCTGTCTGATTTTACCCTTCCAACTATCATAGTAATTTGGCATTTTCATATATTTTTTTAATGAGGTAGAGAGCTTTCGCAACGCGGCTCGCAAAAAAGTCACTATGTTGTGTTATGTTACTGTAAAACACAAGTTGGCAAAAGTGGATTCATGAATTCGTGTGATTCGTGAACCTTTCACCGTGTAGCTATGCAAAACAACGGTACACACAGGGAGTATCTTAATTGATTTCAGGAGTCCAAAGGTCACTTCCAGTCGTTTCGCACCGGTAATCAGTGCAGGAATTATGTCTGTGTCAACATCGCCTGCTTCACTTGTACAAGATATTACATGATTTTCTTCGAACCAGCATTCCACGACTTTATTCTAGATATGTCACATACAACGGAACAGCTAGTATGTGTTCTCTGATCTACTTTTTATGTATGCTGTATACATTTTCTATCATCGTCATCGTTGTCGTCATCGTTGTCGTCATCGTTGTCGTCATCGTTGTCGTCATCGTCATCGTCATCGTCATCGTCATCGTCATCGTCATCGTCATCGTCATCGTCATCGTCATCGTCATCGTCATCGTCATCGTCATCGTCATCGTCGTCATCGTCATCGTCGTCGTCATCGTCATCGTCATCGTCATCGTCATCGTCATTATTATTATTATTATTATTATTATTATTATTATTATTATTATTATTATTATTATTATTACTATCATTACTATCATTACTATCATTACTATCATTACTATCATTACCATTATTACCATTATTACTATTATTGATATTATTATTATTATTATTATTATTATTATTATTATTATTATTATTATTATTATTATTATTATTATTATTATTATTATTATTATTATTACTACTACTATCACTTCTTTGTTATGATTACAGATTGAGAGCGTGGTAAACTTCTAGAAGTTTACAATCTAAACATAACAAACATGCCATGCTATGTGACGACTCTCTTAGCCAACAAATCAAATTATGAAATACTTACTTCAGACATATAAAATCACTTGGTATTGTGCCAAAGGATAAAGTACATAATTAGTTATATTCTCATTCTTGAGTACCTAAAAACTGAGTTTACTTCACATATATTCCCGGATTTTAGGACTCTTGATAATAAAATTTCCATGTTTGTTAATCCTTTTACTGTAGATGTAGTCAATGTAAGAGTTAACTTGTAATGTGAACTCATAGACCTACAAGCAAAGTTGATGGCAAAAAGCAAGTACAGAGGTTTACTTCACACAACGGTATGCAAAGAACTGTGCAAACTAAAATATGTTGGTCTGAGAGAATTTACTGCTTCTGTTACAGCAATATTTTGCTCCGCACATGTCTGTGAACAGGTTTTTTCTCTAATGAACGTAGCTGTTACAGATATTACGCCAGTTTTATCGTGTTTGTATGTTCGGATGATAACTAATGTAATTCCGATTTCACGTAGTAAAAGTAAGATCACCTCTTTCCTGTTTAAAACAAACGTGCTGATTGTTAACTATATCAATCCACAACTGTCAAGAGTTTAAGAAGCGAAGAACTACCACTCCTCCAAGCAGCAAGAATGGTGCGTGCACAGTGGATTCTCAACAAAGACTATTCTGCCCGTCCCTGCCGTGAAGTGAGAAAATATGGAGAAAATTGGTCAGTTGATTTTAGCAGTTCCGGTATTTCAGAGATGGCTGTGTAAAACTTCTCTTTTTTGTTGTTTGCACATCGTCATCTGTAGTAAACTTTGTCAGGTGCTATTGTTTGACAACTGAGATGTTAACACATTAGGGTTCGGTTTGAAGATGTACCCAGCGGCCAATCCAGTTAAGCAACGTTGGCTGAACACAACTCCATGTTGGCAGGCTGAGGTAGCCCGAAGGTGTGATTGAAGTATACCCTCCCTTGATAAGGCTTAACCACATATTAGACGGGATGTGGGGGTTGTAGGTTCTAGGTGTAATTAAAGAGAAGTTAATTGAGGTAGCAAGATTTGCTCTTCGACTGCTTCGGGCGATGTTACTACTTACACGAGAGACTGTCTGAGAAGTCAACCGAGTTTGCGACAATGTCAGTGTAGGGGGCTAAATGCCACCTGCTCATTCACCACAGAAAATACTTCCGAAAAAACTCTTATCTCCTATTACGCATAGATAAATCCGCATTTAAACGATAACAAGTTTACATTCCCACAATGTGAACCTTGATGACCTGCTCTTGATTGCTGGAGATTCTACCACAGCGATGTCCAAGTTTGTAAAAGAGGGGACGTTGTATTTACCTCTTTCCACTACACCCGGACTGTGTCAATCTTTAACACACACACGTATATTGTGTTACAGTGGCTCGTAAAAATCAGTTCCTTAGTGACTATTTCGGTACCGCGAACTTTTAAGAATATCAATATTTGGCGCAAAGTCGAAGTGCATAGCCTTAGAAGATACATAAAGTGATCGTCGCGTAACCTATTGTGATGCAGACTTTAAATATAGTTCAATTTGGAGAAACTCTGTCCACAAATATATGTAGAGCTATACTCACTCTTATACAAACTATTCTTGCAAATGCTTATTCCTCTATTTACTTCATTTTAATCTTCATTATGAATGATTTTTGTAGAAATGGTAAAAAGTAAGAGACAGACAAAAGCTTACTGAATATCTCGGAAATGGTTCAATCAAAAGAAAAAAGAAGTATTTGACATAAACTATGTGCTTTAACGAGCTCCACATTTTTATTTGAGTTTGCCAATACTTATAATTTTCTCAAGTTCGAACAGGTTTTTCGTTTTTTCACCTCTCAGTCTTGCAAAAAGAACTAAATTTCAAAGGTATAGCATAGCAACCAGCTCTTAAACATTTCACTATCGCTTAAAGCTGTATTCCCATATTCCCCCTGCACCCACAAGAAAGTTAGCAATAAGGTAATTTCTGAACATGCTTATGTCAGAAAAATAAACATTTGCAAGAATGATTTGTATAAGAGTGAGTACAGCTCTACATATATTTGTGAACAGTTTCTCCAAATTGAACTGTATTAAAAGTATGTATCGCAATACGTTACGCGACGATCACTTGGTGTATCTTCTAAGGCTATGCACTTCGACTTTGTCGCTAAATATAGATAGGCTTCTTAAACGTAAGCAGTACCAAACAAGTCACTAAAGAAGAGATGTTGATTGCATAAGATTTGACAGTACTTCGTAAATCAAACGCAACGCACATTTAACTCACCCACCACTGCAGCACAATGGACGTCTGAGTGTTAAAGAATGGCAAAGCCCGCGTGTGGCCACGCCCTGTCCAAGTGGTTAGACCACTCGCCTCTCACCAAAGCAATCCGAGTTCGATCCTAGGCGACCGCATGTGAGAATTGCGGTGGACAAAGTGGCGCAGAGACGAGTTTCCTCCGGGTTCTCCGATTTTCTCCGCAGTTCTCATTGCTCTGCTGCTCTATGTGTCATGTGTCACCGCCTGCGGTTCCGCATGTAATAAAAGCGGGTATTAAACACTATCAAAAATGTCCGCGTATGGTGGAAGAGGTAAATCCAACGTCATCTCTTTTGCAAAGGCTGGTTTTAGTTGGTGTAGGAGTAAGTGAAGTATATCACATGAATATTCTGTATCTATCCAACCTACAGGTTATAGCGTCATGTTAATACATCGCCCCTTTTAGCAAAACGCCTATTTTTCTGCAGCTCACTTTCTTGTAACATTTTTTTAGTTACTGTGTCTAATCATTTCAAATATGTCAATATGTTAAATTCTGGGGCATCTTTATTTAAGGTCAGCTCTCCAGAGAAAAATATAAGGTTTTTACTGCTGAGCTTAGGATCAGAATATTTGTGACTTTGCATTCTTTTCACTGATGTGACAAGTTTTACTCAACTTTTCTAGAGTGAGTTGGTCAAGGTTTAATGTCACATCAGTTTCACTGGTGCATAGCAGCGTAATTAAACACACCGGAAGTAGCCTTTGCTTCCTTCCACTTCACTCCTGGGGCGTCGAACACAGACCTCTCTAATCGTTCAAAATAGCAGCAGTGAGTTTTAATCAAGTTTCTGTAGCTTCCTTTTACTTTAACTACAACATATAGTAAGAAGGAGAAGTAATGAATCCCATTCCAATATTCACTGTCAAGATTTCATCTGAAATGTTGAGGCCCTATGAACCCTAAAATGCATTTTTAGAAAAAGTTTTTGTATATATGTGTGAACAGCGTAACTCAAAGATGGAAAGCATGTTGAAAACCAAGCTTGGTATTTAATTTCAGTATTCAAAACTTAATTTCAAGGATGTGATACGAAGATTTTTAAGAAAATTCCCAAACTACCCCTTATATGGAACATTTTTAAAATTTTGATTTTCTCAAAATTGGCTTTAACGATTTTGATTAAAATGCAGAATGTTTATGACAGTTTCATTACAAATGAAATGTATATCTTGCATTTTCTGGGAATAATCTCTGAAGTGTGCTGATTCTTCGCCGCTCCCGTTCGGCTGTTTTCTAGGGCGCGCGTTGGCCCGCTAGGGAGTGCTGTCGTCTTGCCCAGCTTACGTGAGGGAGCGAGAGAGAGGGTAGTCTGTCTAGTAGTCAGTCGTGATTGTAACCTCCAGAGGTATGTAGCTCTTCTCTCTCTCTGTTCTTACTACTACAGCCGTAACTATGCGGGATCCATTTGGTGATATAATTATTTCTATGGGGCAATGATTTTGTGGGGTTAGGTCGTCACTTACGCGGACAATAGTAAATTCAGATTTCAAATAAGTAAACTTGGTATATAGCTGTAAAATGTGTTCAACTCACTTCATTTATATTTACTGTAATCGTCCACTGGTAATCCTTATCACCCGATAAAACATAGAGACATATGATTGTAATTTCATCAAGCCTCAACATTTGTAAGTATCATTAATTAAAATTTTGTTCATCCAAATCTTTCATTTTATTTCTATAAAAAAGGGGGGGGGGGACTCCTTTGACAGAAAAGGTCCTGCCGTTTCCCCACTAGGGTGATCCTACTTCCACGAAAGAAATTGACTACATCCCGTGAAGGGCAGTGCAGAAGTCACGTTCATTCTGTATTACTTTTACATAATGGTAAACCGTAAGAGATAAGCACAATCTTAGTACATTGTTTTGTGGAATTAACCATTTTCGAGATATTTCTTACTATTGAGTTGAATTTTCAAATACTTTTTTGTCAAATGGGAAGTCGTTATTGCCTTTTTTCCATCTCCCTCTTGGCCACGCAAGGATAACGAATTTCAAAGCCATTACATAGCAAATCACTCTTAAAAGATTTGACTATCAGTTAAGCCTACGTATTCCCTTAATCTCGTTGTACCTACAAGGAAGTATAACAAAATAATTTCTACAAATGTTATCTCGATTAACATGAAGTGGATATAAGAATAAAGGTTTGTAAAAACTGTTTGTACACGAGGAGTAGAAGAGGCCATATGAGAAACACATACATATTTTTCTTTCAGAGACATAATCATCCTATTCTGAATAAAACTTTGATCAACATTTCTCATTTCATGAAGCGCCTAAATAGAAGCGTTCCCCTCTGGGAGGTCTGGCACGGGGTGCACTCAGCCTCGTTAGGTCCCGGGGGGACCAATTGAGGAGCTACTTGATAGAGAAGTAGCGACCCCAGGTCTAGAAGACCGCATAACCGGCCGGGAGGCCTCGGGGCGCTGACCACGTCCCACCCTCCAGTACTGCACCTCACCAATGACGCCTGTAGTGGGCAGAGGTGGGGGACGCAGCGGCTGGGCGGTAGGCCTTGGCCCCTTGTGGGCTGTCGCGCCGGGGTTTAGTAAAATAGAAGCGTCTTCAACGAGGTGACCATAGGGGTCGCCAATTCAAAGTTGAAGGAAAATTTAATGTATAACCTTTATCTAAGCATGCAAAAAAATTAGTCATCTATAATGATTTTATAAACTTTATTTGTATCATTTTAATAAAGATTTATTTGGTACCCAACCTGATCGTAGGAGGCTAATAAACACGTTTCTTAAATTTCCACACACTTTGAAGCAAAATTGCTGATATGCCTATGATCATCATGAAAAATATACTAGAATTATTTAAGTGCAAAGGCCTATAAGATTTGAAGCTTTCGCGGCGATGATTATTAATTAGCGCTTCTCGGTTTACCAGCGGTGTAATATCTATAAAATTGTTCGAGCTTTCGGCCACACTAAACTCCATAGCCATCATCAGGAAATGAATAATTAATATATAAATTATCATCTCAAACTCATGGTCT
The DNA here is from genome assembly GCA_030765045.1 of Tenodera sinensis. NCBI lineage: Eukaryota > Metazoa > Arthropoda > Insecta > Mantodea > Mantidae > Tenodera > Tenodera sinensis. Next base: position 95,869,119 of record CM060961.1, on the reverse strand, counting down.
TCATTGGAACAGCATAGGAAACAAATGGCCATCTCAAAATCACGGCCTTCTTTCCAGCTATGCTCATTCGTAGGCCGTTGTCCCCATTAAAATTACGTGGCACCAATTTAATTTTAATTGCCTTTTTTACAAGTCTGTTAGAAGTCTGTTATTGCGTGTAAAACCGCGACCACTGGTTGTAGTAGTTGTAAATTATGTTTATATTCCTCACATCCCTCTTACAAACGGAATCTACATCTACTAAACCAGAAATATTAGTAACAGTACAGCATAGTTGCGACAATGATCACAGAGTTTTATTTGATGGTGTCGCGGTTTTACACCGCAATACCTGACTTATGACAGACTCGTGAAACAGGCGGATGAAATTTAACTGTAGCCAAATAATTTTAATAGGGACAACGGCCTACGACTGAACACAGCTTGGACAAGAATATTTAGTGGAAGGACATGGTTTTGAGATGCTCGTTTGTTTCTTATGCCGTTCCCGATGAAGACCATGAGTTTGAGATGGACACTTATTAACATTTCCTGATGATGACCATGGTGTTTAGTATGGCCGAAAGCTCAAACAATTTTATAGTAACCCGAGAAGTGCTAAGCAAAAAGGTCTAATCAAAGTAAATATGAGTGAACAAGGTGCGTACCTCGAAGTACTTGTGAGCAGACATCACATGGTGTTATTTTCTTGTAGGTGTACTCCTGGAACTGATGAGCCGAAGGGTCCAAGTTGGCTGTCTGCAAATTTGGAGCCGCTGAGTCTTTGCCATTTTTCCTGTGACAAAATACCACACATTATTAAAACAAGGCAACAGGAATGTGCATGTAAATCTGAACAATTCAATATTGTTTCAGGTTCCAGCACATAGATTATCCTTAAAACTGACCTAACAAACACACACACACACACACACACACACACACACACACACACACACACACACACACACACACACACACACACACACACATTTGGTTTTCATTTTTTAAGCATAAGCTCAATTTTTTTAAGAGTATCATCTCAAGAAGTTGAATATGACCATAAGGATGGGATTGCATTTCCCACAAACTAGTAGGTAATATTTTGAAACGAAGAATATCAATAATATTAGATTAACAATACAGCAATATTCACAACGCCGGCATTCGTAGCGTGGGCTTCTCTTTTGATCACTTTTAGGGTTTTGGTTTTCTGTGATCATAAATTATTAATTTGGAGAGCGAATTACCTTTTGACTGTGTTGTGTTTTGCTTACTTATTTGCTCGCTAGCTGCTTCCCAAAATGGAGTTGATAAAGCATATCGTCCTGTCTCACGTAGTACTTAAATTCTTGGCTTTTTCCGGGAAAACCTTGGGTTGTGCTGTTGAGAACGATTTCAGCAACAACTTCATTAAGGAACTTCTGACAGCTCTGTAATCTTAGGTAACTTTTTGATTTTTGAGGCTTTAATTTAACGTTTATGAAGTTTCTGCGTCGGTTAGATAATGCGTAATTTAGACAACAGTCCATTTGCGTATCTTGTGCTAGCTGTTTGCAGTTTTTATTTTATTTTCCTTTCTCTACTACCTAGGTATAATAAGTAAGAGGAATATTGTATTCAACGCAAGGAAAAAAAAAATATTTTGTTAAAGGCCCTGTGCGGGTGCTTGTGTGTCTCTCTGCGTTTAAAAACCAAAGTTGGTATTTAAGTTTTATATCTTTCAAGGACCCGAGACGAATATTTTGAACAAAATTCCTTCCTAAACTACCCTTTACATGGATAATTTTAAAAAACATTTAATTTTCTCAAAAATGGCTCTTACGAAATTGATTAAAATGCCACATAGATCTCGTTAAAAGTACAATGTAGGCAAACGCATTTGTTTGTGGAGTAAACCATTTGGGAGATATTCCTCATCATTTTTGTGAGTTTTGGAATAGTTAAGGGTTTCTCAAATGGAAGGTAATTATTAACTTTTTATCCCTTGGCCGCGCAAAGGGAACGGAATTTCATAGCTTTAAAAGGTTTGAATATCGTGCAAAGCCTATTTGTATTCCAATATTCCCCTAACACTTACAAGAAAAGTAACATTTAAATAATTTCTGTAAATATTTATCTCCACTAACACGAAGAAGATAGAGAAATGCGAGTGTGTAAGAATACTGAGTACAAGAGTAGAGAAAGTCATGTGAGTGCAACATAAGATTTTTGTTGTAATGTGTTGAACCCATGGGATGAGTTATGTTTATTCTTCTTTTGATTGATAATGACTATTTTGAGTAAACCTGAACTTCCGAGTACTTTACGTATTTTACGAATAAACCCCGAATCACTTAACAATATTGAATTAGTGGATTTCGAATATAAATACATATTTTATAATATAAAAAACGTGATCTAAATGTAGCTAAAACAAATAGACTATTACTAACTCCATAGCGTTGTGAATACAACTGCATTGTTGTATTTCTAACGCTTTAAACAATGTGATGGAATTTCAAACATTTCTGATGTCTCGGTATGTTATACTTTATTGATGAACATGCAACCGCCTTGATACGTATTTACTGCTACAAGAAGAAACGAAATGAAATAGTGTTGTCTTCCTTTAAAAGCTGTGCTTTTCGCTACTAACCAATGGAGGAATATACTCCTCACTGAGAATGTTTTCAGTTTGCGTAACAGGCGTTCACTTCTCCGCACTATAGGCAAGCGAAATATTGGAAGCATGGGAAGAAAGTATTCTTTACAAGCCATGCGTGACTGCCAACATTGAATTGCATCGGACGCATCGAAAATTGGGAGATCCGCGATGGATTTGCGCGTCGATGACTTTGAAATCCCGAACAGTGTTTGAAGATGTTTGCAAACGTATTCCTAAGTAACGGACTGAACGACGAGGATGATCCCAGGGCGCGAAAATAATGAAAGGAAATTCGAGGGATTCATCTTTTCAAATAGATGTGTACTCTAACGATAGTATCGTTACGTCCAACGAACGAGATATCGATAGCCTTGTAGCGAAGAAAATTGGCATGCTAAAGTTGCCGCTCTGCCAGCCAGCTACTCCCCACTTCAACCTGGGAGGGGTATATAAAGTGCTAGACAGCTGCCAGCGGGAAGCCGCTCTAGTCAGTCGTCGGCGGGAAGCCACATAATAAAAATAATGATGATGGTTGTTGTAGTGTTTAAAGCCCGCTTTTACTACATACGGCACCGCAGGCGGTGACACTGATGATACATGGAATGAAGATGGAGCACCGGTGGAATGAGATAGCGGAGAAAACCGGAGAACCCGGAGAAAACCCGCCCCAGCGCCGCTTCGTCCACCACAAAACCCGGGCCGCTTTGGTGAGAAGCAAATGGTCTGACCACTCGGCTACGGCGTGGCCACTGTGGTGGTGGTGGTGGTGGTGGTGGTGGTGGTGGTGGTGGTGGTGGTGGTGGTGGTGGTGGTGGTGGTGGTGGTGGTGGTGGTGGTGGTGGTGGTGGTGGTGGTGGTGGTGGTGGTGGTGGTGGTGGTGGTGGTGGTGGTGGTGGTGGTGGTGGTGGTGGTGGTGGTGGTGGTGGTGGTGGTGGTGGTGGTGGTGGTGGTGGTGGTGGTGGTGGTGGTGGTGGTGGTGGTGGTGGTGGTGGTGGTGGTGGTGGTGGTGGTGGTGGTGGTGGTGGTGGTGGTGGTGGTGGTGGTGGTGGTGGTGGTGGTGGTGGTGGTGGTGGTGGTGGTGGTGGTGGTGGTGGTGGTGGTGGTGGTGGTGGTGGTGGTGGTGGTGGTGGTGGTGGTGGTGGTGGTGGTGGTGGTGGTGGTGGTGGTGGTGGTGGTGGTGGTGGTGGTGGTGGTGGTGGTGGTGGTGGTGGTGGTGGTGGTGGTGGTGGTGGTGGTGGTGGTGGTGGTGGTGGTGGTGGTGGTGGTGGTGGTGGTGGTGGTGGTGGTGGTGGTGGTGGTGGTGGTGGTGGTGGTGGTGGTGGTGGTGGTGGTGGTGGTGGTGGTGGTGGTGGTGGTGGTGGTGGTGGTGGTGGTGGTGGTGGTGGTGGTGGTGGTGGTGGTGGTGGTGGTGGTGGTGGTGGTGGTGGTGGTGGTGGTGGTGGTGGTGGTGGTGGTGGTGGTGGTGGTGGTGGTGGTGGTGGTGGTGGTGGTGGTGGTGGTGGTGGTGGTGGTGGTGGTGGTGGTGGTGGTGGTGGTGGTGGTGGTGGTGGTGGTGGTGGTGGTGGTGGTGGTGGTGGTGGTGGTGGTGGTGGTGGTGGTGGTGGTGGTGGTGGTGGTGGTGGTGGTGGTGGTGGTGGTGGTGGTGGTGGTGGTGGTGGTGGTGGTGGTGGTGGTGGTGGTGGTGGTGGTGGTGGTGGTGGTGGTGGTGGTGGTGGTGGTGGTGGTGGTGGTGGTGGTGGTGGTGGTGGTGGTGGTGGGGGTGGTGGTGGTGGTTATTTGGAACTAATTTGAGTAAGGTCCCCTCTGTGTTATAGAATGTAAGAGTCAAAGTCTTTCCCTTCTGGTATGAAGCAAGAAAATGGAGAGGGGGTTGTAGCACTACGATGGGGACTAGTGAACGCTTGCCTTTTAAATATATCGGTACGAACAGTCACACTTGGTAGGATCCATTTACCGAAGATAAATATTGTTTACAGCTTTAGTAAGATGCACAAGAAAAATAATTTTCCTATTTATTTTCTAAGCGGCAGAGTTAAGTAATATAGTATATGCATATTAGAAATATGAAGCAATTTTGGAAACAATCGTTTTCACTTAAGGTGTTTGGTAATACTTATTTCATTTGAAGGTGGAAACGCAGATTTGGTTCATAAAAATCCTTGGTAAAAAACTATCCATATTTGTACAACATGGGGCCATTATCACATTGATATTACATTGAACTGGGATTCTTTTAGTGAAAATAAAAATACGAATGTCACTATTTTCTCTCCCATAGACCCAAGTTTGAACAAGAAAACAATCATTCACAAATAAGAATGATTCACTTGTAATACCTATTATATACGTATTATATACGTAGAGGTTTAAAAAGAATAAAATGAGAGAACTTACTAATATGTGCAGTTTTATCTCCTTCCAACAATGGAGGAGAAACTAAAACGTAGCTGTGGCCACGGCCGATTTTGTCTTCACTACATGCAATCTTGGCTTTAAGTTAAGTGGATCTTGCGCGCAGATACTGTAGCCTTGTGCGGAGCAAAGTTTATATCCTGTCCCGGACAGCCGATTGTTGAGTGGAAGACAGACCTAAGTCAGTCGTTACCACTTGAAACGTTATAATTTTTTGCCGCTAATGGGGAGTCTATGGAAAAGAAAGCCGAGACAGAGGTATGTTTGTTTTTGATGTGTTTTTTCCATAAAAATCATAGCTTCATCTTTGACACCAGTGTGACAATGACCCCTTGTAAGTATAATTAACTTCAACATGAATGTCAGTTCCTTGGTTACCAGAGTTTGAAAACCTGTGATTTCATCATCAAAATCTCATATCTAATACTAGGCATACACATTATATCTAGTTTGTTACCTATAGACAACATGTATTACAGAAGCTATAGTTTGGTCAAACATTAAGGCACCAACACTACAAACATATTTAGTTTCTTGTACACCTGCTACCAGAGGCTTGACACATTCAGCACATGGTAAAACAACTAAAACATGTAATTCTCTGTTGATACACAACTTGAAACAACAGCATTCTACTGGTACTTGCAGCTATGCTTCAGTATGTTTTAAACAGAGCATATGGGCAGCTGAAGGGAGTGTCTGCCTGTCAAGACAAAACGCTCAAAGCAAGAAAGAAACAGGCTCATGTAAGAAAATTAGCTTTACGTTGAAGAGCTGTTGATTTTTGCAAGGACATACATGTAGCATATGATTACGTAAAAATGCATAAAATTGGCCAAAATTTATAAAAATCAAAATTGCATTAAATTTTTTATTACTAATTGTCTCTGCGTAAAACATATCCGTGTTTAAAGGTTACATTTATTAAAGCTTATATTTATTATTCTCAGCATATGGTAATCCTAATATACTTTTATTTTCTCTACTACGTATAGTAGAGGAAGTATTATATTCCACACAAAAATTCGCTATCAAGATATCACCGGAAATATATGTTTTGAAACCCCCTGAATCCAAAAAATAATATTTTTAGAAAAAGGTCCGTGTGCGTGTCTCTGCGTCTGTGTGTCTGCCTGCGTGTCTGTTTGTCCTTCACTCTGTGGACAGCATAACTCAAAAACGAAAAGTCGGTTAAAAAACAAAGTTGGTATTTAAGTCTAATGTCTTTTAAGGATGCGAAACGAAGATTTTGAAGAGAATACTCCGCCCTAAACTACCTTTTACAGGCAAACTTTTTTGAAAACTTTGATTTTCTTGAAAATAGCTCTAACGATTTTGATTAAAATGCCATATGTTTCAGATACTTTTATGAAAAATGAAATGTATATCTTGAATTTTCTAATATAACCCACGAAGCCCTATTCACTCTGGATGACTTTTGCATAACTGGTAAACCGTAAGAGATAGACAAAATCTCACTGTACAAAAATTGTAGATCTTGCTAAAAGATACAATTTATGTCTGAATAGATTTTTTGTAGAGTGAACCATATTGGAGCTATTACTCGTTTTTTGTGTAAGTTTTGGAGAACTTATACTTCTGTCAAATGGAACATCGCTATTCATTTTTACTTTTACTGGTAAGTAGAGGAAGTTTGTATTCCACCCAAAAACTCGATGTCCAGATTTCACCGAAAATGTATCTTTTGAGACCCCCTGAATCCAAAAAAGGGTATTTTTAGAAAAAGGTTCCCGTGTGTGTGTGTGTGTGTGTGTGTGCGCGCGCGCGCGCGCGCAAACGTGTGTATGTCTGTCAGTCTGTGGACAGCATAACTCAAGAACGAAAAGTCGGTTAGAAACCAAAGTAGGTATTTAAGTTTAATGTCTTTCAAGGATGCGACACGAAGATTTTGAATAAAACAGCCCCACACTAAACTACCCTTTACATGTAACATTTTGACTTTCTTGAAAATGACTAACAATTTTTATTAAAATGCCATATGCTTAAGATGTTTGTATGATAAATGAAATCTATATTTTGAATTTCCTGGCTATACCCTATATAGTCCTGTTTACTCTGGATGACTTTTGAATAACTCGTAAACCGTAAGAGTTAGACAAAATCTTAATTTAGAAAAAGGTTGATCTTGCTAAAACACATAGTTTATGTGTGAATAAATTTATTGTAGAGTGGACCATTTCGGAGATATTCCTTGTTATTTGTGACAGTTTCGGAAAACTTTCGTGAAATGGAACATCGTTGTTCATTTTTTTATGTGTTAAGCGTACAAAGAGAACGGAATCTCAACGCTTTAAAATATTTGAGTATCGCTCAAAGCCTACTGTATTCTAATATCCCCTTTGCACCTACAAGGAAGTAAGAAATAAGATAATTTGTACAAATTTTTATCTCAACTAACACGAAGAAGATATAGGAATAAGAATTTGTAAGGATGGTTAGTACAAGACTAGAGGAAGTCATGTTAGTGCAACACATCAGATTTTTATATGTAAACGGTGCAAAGAGAATGGAATTTGGAAGCTTTGAAAGATCTGACTATCGCCTAAAGTCTACTGTATTCTCCTATTCCCGTTGCATGTGCAAGAAGCGAGCAATAAGATAATTTCTGCAAATGTTTATCTTAACTAACACGAAGAAAATGGAAGAATGAGAGTTTGCAAGAATGGTTAGTATAAGAGTAGAGAAAGTCATGTGAGTGCAACACATCAGATTTTTAGTGTTTATAGTTTAGATTTATTTCAAAATAATGCAGTTCCCTAAAATATATTAATTGTGCCGTATATTATGCGATACCTGCAAGAAATTTCACACATTGCTTTTAAATTAATTTTTAATCCTAGAAAATACCAAAATGTATTTATACAAATGTCTACGTATGTTAGAAGTTTAATTTCATGAAATTTATTACAGATAAGCCATTAAATATACAAAATCTTCTCTTCATGTGTAAAGCTACATTGCAGTAATGACTTGTAAGTGTAATATTCGTTATGGATTGAGCATAAAAGTTTTCGCAGTCATTAAAAGTAACAATTTTATGGCAGCTGTTCTGCAATTTTGCACTGATTGGCTATCGTTTTACTCGATTCAAATCTTATTAACATCATCCTCCTTGAGTTGGTCCTCATCACAGGAATATATGGCGCGCCCTGGAAAATATATTTCATTTAATGCATTTAAAAGTATCCATCACCTGCGCTACCGTATGTAGATAGTAAAAAGCGCGCAAAATACCCACTTAAAAAAGAATCTACAGCATGTTAGACTTGCCGCTATGTTCCGACTTCGAATTTCAAATAATTGCTATCGTGATTGTCAATCCAGTGTGTATCAGCAAGTATGTGGGATATTTTTTTAAATCTTTAAATACGACTAAAACCATTTGCTTATTGTAAGTTTAAGCTGCCAGTAGGAGTCTATGTAACTATCTTAATTTATTTTCGGTTTAGCTTTGTTTATACTATATTTTTTCTCTTTTTCTATTTCCTTTACGTCGCTTTAACTACAGACGTAGTCATATCACGACGGATGTGTAGCGGACAGTTAGTTGTCAAGGTCTCATCCCTATCCATGGCATCCTGCTTCGCCACGAATCCACAGAGGGATCAGTGCAGGGTAACTGTACCTCCAATTCTATGATGGCCAGGTGGCATTAGGATGCCATCCAGTAGCTATATTTGTCGGTCTGGGTGGCTCAGTTGGTCAGACGCTGGTCTACTGATCCCAAGGTCGCGGGTTCAAATCCGGCCCAAACCGATAGTTTTTAAGTGTGCTTAAAAACAATAACTCCATGTCAGTAGATTTACTGGCATGTAAAAGAACTCCCGCAGGACAAAATTCCGGCACTCCGGTGACGCTGATGTGACCCTGGCAATTGAGAGCGTCGTTAAACAAAATATTTTTGTAGCTATATTTAAGGATTTAAGGATGTACAGTTAGCCTTCAAGTCTCATCCCTATACCATACCACCTTGCTTCGCCACGAGTCCACGGAGAAAGCAGTGCAGGGCAGCTGTATCTGTCTCTGTGACAGCAGATGGCATCAGGGTCCCATCCAATCTAGTTGCTTATATTAACATTGATCGGATGGTACAACATTCACTATTAGAATCTATTTTTCATATATACTATTGTTTTAGACTTAAGTGGAACTTTGGGTCATGGTATAAAATATCGAAACCGGTATTTATCTTGGCGCCTGAGGAAAACTATGAAGAAATCCCTTCAGACTGGTCGACCCATGGATTTTGACCTCGGGACGTCCCGATTGCGAGTCATACGTTATCGTGGAGCCAACTCGCTGGGTATTTATAATTTAAATAAAGCAAGTATCATAACCTTTAACACATTTTATGTAGCAATAGGTAACAGTTTTCCTAGATTTCAACAGCAGGAGCTTATTTATTATAAGATATTCTAACTTTATAATTACGGTATTATTAATGCAAATATTTCAGATTCATTATTAGGACACCTATCCATGTTACTTTTTCTTTTCATTTCAAAATAGTACACTCATTACCAATTCTTTATATTAGTGGTATGTTTATAGTTTTGAGTATATTCTTAGTGATCCATATAAATGGGCAAAGACATTTGTTTCTAAGGCTACGCTAAAATATACCTCTGATTCACTGAAATGTGTACACTATTCTGAAAGCATTTTGTAGACGTTCCACGATAATATTTTTAATTTTTTCACACTTTTGCAACCGAGTTTTGTTCATTGTAATACTATTTGAGATGTAATTCAGTATATATTTAGCTTATGGTTAAACATAGTTTCTGCGTATAAAACTTTACATTTTAAACTTTTATATTAATATTTGGTAATACTGAGTCTCAATCCTTAAATGAGTATTTAAGCATTGCATCATAATTAAATCTTCGAGAACCTCCTGGTACACGTTTAGGATTTTCAACAGCTCTTCAACTTCCTTGAAGTAATAAATTTACTAATACTGAAGACTAATTAATGAAATATGAAGAGAACAGTAAATTAGAAGGATTGGTGTGATATTAGCGCATATACTTAAAGTGCAGGAAGATATGTAGATGCGTAAAAATTGCTTTCCTTTGGAAAATAAACAATAAAATAAATTGTAGAAAATGGAAAATGCTAAATTATCATTTGCATCATTAGTAACATTAATCAAGCCTTAAAGACTATTGCGGTCAAAACATACTGACTTATAAGTATGTTTATATGAACAGGAAAAGTATTAGTCTAAACAATGCATCACAGTATTACAGTTTCAGCACTATTTTTTAGTAGCAACTCAATGAAAGGAACATCTATACACTAGAGTTAGGGTTACGCCACATGACTTCTACGACTCCTGCTACACGTAACACACATCAACACACACACACAACAACTTTACTGTACCTCATCGACATGATGGTGGAAACTGCATGGTACATTTGATTCTTTCTGTTTAGAAACACAAAGTGAAAGAAAAATGGAAGGAAAATAGAGGGAAAGAGAGGATACAAAAGGGGAAAAAGAACAAGAATTAGTTAGATATACACACATAAACAACAAGTTTAAAGAAAGCCAGTACAACTGAGAGAAGTGTAGGTAATATAATTCATATTAGTTATGGTTTAGTTTTTAAAATATATTGGATTCTATTTAATAAAAGTATTTTCCTTAAGGCACACCCGGGGTGAATTTTTGAAACTTCCACACTTCTGATTTTTTTAAAATTTGTCACCAAAGTGACAATAAAATAGTATGCACATCAAATTTCATTTCAAACTGTGTATGTGTTTATGAGTTACAAATCTTTATTATAATTTTTAATTAAATTTCCATGTGCATAAGAGTTTAGTGTGATCAAAGTTACATTCGAATAATGCATAAAAATTATTTCAGAAGTGTAAATTTTAAAGGGATACGCATTTCTGTTTTTTTTTTTAAAGAGCCAATTAAAATATGTTTTACTCACTCCGTGCCAAAGATACCTGATATTTCTTAATGTGACTTTCTTCATGGGAGTCTTATACGTGTTGATGTAAAATTTACCAGTGAGAGTTTGGGCACTGGAACATTTTCGACATACAAAAACGTAGCTTTGAGAAAACAGGTATTTTAGAACTAATTTCAGGGGCAAACTATGGATACGACTGTAGTGGCCATACATATTGGGAATACCAAACATCTAAAAGTCAATAGACTACTTAAGATTAAGGTAACGATTTTCTGCAAAAAAACTTCATTTTCGATTTTGACCAATTTTATCTACTCTTTCACTCTTGGTGTCCCTCAGTGCTGCAAATTACATATCTTGAAAATAACATTACTCTCGTTGTACCTGGCTAAGAAATTTGTTACATTAAACCTGGGGACATCTGCTCTTAGCAGTTATCCCCAAATGGAAAACACTATCGGACTAAACTAATATACTAGGGAAAATAGAGATACACATTTACTGGGTATTTACTAAGTGGAACAATATTTGACATTATCTATTTCATATTGTACCAATATAAATGAAATCGTCTATCACAACATAAATTTGGCACTTAAGCTGTAGTGAAGAAACAAATCAAATAGCAGGAATGAAATAGTTTACAAAAGAAGTGCCAAATTTAAATTGCTAGAGTACATGTAAACCAAAAGAAGCTTATTTTTTAAATGTATTTTGCTTTCTTTTGGTCTGCAGAAATGTTGAGGTCTTACAGAGGTCTTACCATTACAACAACTTTGCAAATATCGTCTCACAGATGTTTTTGTCTACGTTCTTACATTTACAGGATTGTTTATGCACAAATATGATGGAAGTTTACAAGATACCACTGAAAGTCAGAAGTAGCAGCTTGGTTGCAACCTAAGTTTTGAGGTACAAGAAACCTGATGGCAGTAATTCTTTTTGGCTTTTGGACGATTTGATGGATTCTGCCTTTTTAATATAGCCATAGTGGGCTCTGGTATCGAAAATATCCTTTTTTTTTGTTCGTCCTGGAGGATTTCTTGAAGTGTTTAGTGTCCGACATGAGGCATGATAAAGATCGGAGGAGAGGGGGGGGGGGAACTTACCATCTGTGAACCTATTGAACATCTTTTGTACCTATGCCCCTGGAAGAAAGATGTGAGGTAGAGGAGACAGAGGGAGACTGGAACTAGGAGACATGACAGCAGTTGGTAGGGTCACTACAGTTTGGATTTAGACTCCCTGCTCCCCTTTCCCTGTAGGTTTACATATGACATTAGGGGGGGGGGGCATTTGGAGTCCGCCCCTGATCCAGATGATGAAGATTCACAGACAACAACCATGGTCTGGTAACAACATTACAATATATTGCGTTATATTGAAAACTGAAGTGAGTTATGTATAGAACGTAATGCTTCACGTATGGTTATTTTCGTGTCGTTAACGGAGTGTTGCATCTTTCTACAACTTTATACATTCAATAAGTTTGAAATGAGGTACCTATCCTAGGCTGATGCTATTCGAACGGTCACATTGATACATGAAGGTTGGACAGTTCGCACAGTGGCTAGAAAGATCAATGTGGCTTCATCTGTTGTTGGAAGGGCCCGGGAAAGATTAACTCAAACTGACAGCTATACTAGAAGACCAAGCCAGGATCCAAAATGTAAAACGTCGGCTAGGGATGACCGATATGTGGTCAATATTGTACTCTTCGACGACGCACTGCCACTGCTAAAGATCCTCTAAATAACACGTGTTTTGTCAGTGATCAGACAACAGTGTAATCATTGAATTGCTAAAGTTCTGCGTCGGATAATATTATTGACTGTTGCAATATATATATATATATATATATATATATATATATATATATATATATATATATATATATATTAAAATTAGAATAATATTTCAATTAAGAAGTGTTAATCGGATAAAAGCTAAGGTATACTCAATATCCTTATTTATTAATAAGCAGTTAAAATAAGCAGAAAGAAAAGTATTTGTAATTAGTTTCGAACGCGAAAAGAATGGCTACCATCACGTTTCTTGTACACACATATAAAGTTAGATCCTTCATAGACTTTTGTAACATTAAAATTTCTCAGATTAAGGCAAATTCCTATTAGATGTTTTAATGTAGCTTATAATCAAGGACAACTGTAGTTTATCACTTATTAACACATATATATGTACTACATCAGTCTAAATAAATACACCAACATTTATATTATACAAAAGTATGCATTGAAAATTTGTACGACACAAAACTCTCAGTAGGTATATTTATAACAGAAAACATCCAATAACATGAAATTGCAAAATTAAACTAACAAAATGAAAAGAAAGAAGGTACACACATTAAACTACATATACAATGAGGTCTTGAAGAAACCGAATTCAGTCTAATAGCAGCACGTTCGACAAAGCCACAATAAAAATATTAACTAAAACTACTAACCCCTTAAATTTTAACCATGAAGTCCCGGAAACTACCTTAACTAGGACATTTCAATCATAATGCTTTTAAGTTATTTTATTACAGAATTTGTGGTCACTTCTTACACTCATTTATTGGTTTAGTCTTTACGAGCAAAATGAGTATATTCAAATCTTTTTAAAATTTGTATTAATATGTATATAAGAGGATCTGTAAAGAAAGGTTTGAGTTGAAAATTTTCTATCGATATTGCTAGTTGTTTTGAACATACATAGTTGTGAACTGATACTTTCGCCTTAAATCTTAATAGGAAATAAACTCGGTAACCATCCCTATTTTCATAACTGAAAAATACAATAAACTAAAAATAAATTAAAACTAAGCAAGAAATAATTCCAAAATGTCTTTTGATTCCTGTTCTGCATCTGTAAATATTACATAAAACGTTTGTCTTTTACCACCAATTTCGATTGATAATCTCTAGGAGTGTAGCACAACTATTTCAAATTTCTACCGCAATCTAAGTTCATAACTAAGAAACAAGCATTTAAATCATGTAAAAAAATTAAATGCTATTCCTAGCTATATTTGCACATTTTACATAAACTTTTCTACTGATTCACTGAAAACTTGTAGTATTAATACGAACCTCGAAAAGCCTTTTCCACTGCAATATAAAATACAGAATTCGTTTTACGTTCATGAAGAATTAAATATGCTGAAAATACATACAAAATACAGGAGTATGGGCTCTTCTGAACTTCAAACTTTAAAGCATAATAATTCTGAAAAAACATCATTATTAAGAGTCGCCTGAAACAACATTTGGTTGTACAACAGATGTAGTTTTGTTTTCCAGTTTGTCTTTGTCAATGTATTTTATATCTTAATCAGAATATAATTTAGCTATCAATGTCAAGAGGATTTTTAATCTACAAATTTCTAGTATTAAAGTTAGGGTATTCTGGTTGAACACTGTCATAAAGCAAAATATTTTTTCACATCTGAGAAAATTTACATGAGATGTATACTGTAAAAAAGAAACATGCTTTAAAAGTATGTTCCCATTCTATTAATAAACTAAGCAATTAATGACAACTATGTTTTCAATATTCATATTCCATTAATTTGACCTTGCATATATCCCAGACCTATGGTTACATTAAAGGAAGAATGGTGGTGACATTACCTTACACTGCATTACCTTACACTAATAGAATATATTTTCTTTCAGCAAGGAATTTGAAAATCCCAAGATTATTTCTTATAGTTGCTGCATATAGCGTCACAGCGTCACAGAAAGAATAGTGGACTACGGATAGAAGTAATTTCGATATGTTCTTAACGTCGTGTGAAAACCAGTACAAGTAAGAAAGCAATACTTTTCTTTCGTATCTACACCACATATTAGCAAAATTTGTAAAACTTTAAAGTTTGAAGCGATTTTTGAAAGACCATATATAACTATACTAACTGATACAGTTATCGTCATTGCTGTACTACGCTGGCACTCTCGGCAATTTGTATTTCTCAAGAGTTTTTGTTTTCTTGTTTTTTTAAGCGTAGCGTTCAGGGCTGCTAAGTTAACAAATGGGCTTCAATAGGTTTTCTGGTGGACAGCTTTGGATTCTAATAACAAAAGTTATATTATAATCAAATACCGGGTGGAAGATACTGTTTTGACCATATGTTAACCAGGGATTCTACATGATGAGTGTAACAATTTTCTGATACAATTATTGTCAATAAAAAACAGTTTCGCCGAAAGAAAAAAGCTTGTGTCAATGAAGTAATCTAACTTCTTGAAGAATGGATATAAATGATTTATTATTTCAATAACTATCACGCAAACATTGTGTGAACACTAGTGTAATGCATTTCTACCTTAATTCGAATGACCTTAGTCACAATTTAATGTTAAAATGTCATGCAAAGTTTAATTTCTAACAGAGATTTGGCAACGTCACGTTAACATTAAATACATTCGTGAAGAATATTTGACACAGTTTTTTTTTTTTGGGCGAAACGGTTCTTTATTGACAATAATTGTAGGTATTGGACTTATTTGCTACACTCATCATGTACAATCCATAGTTAGCGTATGGTCGAAGCAGTACCTTCCACCCTGTACATACAAAAGATAAATGCAATGATATTCGAAGTCCAGAAAATGAGATCGTTCTTTAATTCAGAATTAAGAAACAAACATTAAGAGGTATGCTGGATTAATTAAGTGAGGAGCTTTATTTATACCGACACTTACAGTATAGTGGCGCCGTGGACGAGTGGTCAGACTGCTCACTTCACACCAAGGAGGCCTGCCTTCCAGCCTAGGGGATTGCAAATGAGATTTGTGGTATATGAAGCGGTGCCTCGACAAGTTTTTCCAGGTTCTTCGGTTTCCCCCACCATTAATTTCACCAATTGCTCTATCATAATCAATTTTACCTTCACTTCTTATCATTTTCCTCCTTGTTCTTATAAAGCCCCAATCCGTTTCGAGAGCTAAGGCTCCTAAAAGTCGTGTCGCAAAAAAAGCGGTCAGTGAAAAATGCGGTCTGTGAAAAAAAGTGGTCAACCTCCCTTGAACAGGTACATGAAAAGTCTCATTTACTTTATGGATAAGACTACCTTTCAGTATTCATTACAATACGTAAATTCTACTGTAAAGTGCCACGATTAAAAATAGTGACTCCCATCACCCTTTTTCCAGGCTTTGCACTGGCAAAATTATATAAATTGTCCATCAACTTCTAAATTGGCTTCATCGGATGCTCCATACTGATGCTCAGATACTTTCAAAATATTGTTGCTCCTACTTGTTAATTTTCCGCCACATTGTTTGGACTTCTCTTTCACGCAGACCCCTGTTATTACAACACTTAATGTTTCTCTGTACTTTCGGTATGCATAATCATTGTGAAGCGCTCATGGCTTCCCCTTATTACTCGTAGAGTAATTACTTCCATCACAGCTACTCGATCACTCACACTGAAATTCAGTTGTGGATTACCTCAGCGTGAAACACTTCTATAGTCAAAACAGTAGGTGATGATATGATCCCATACACGGTGAAAAGCAGGTAATGATTTCTTGGAATTGCCTTCTCCCTTACGTACGAGTATTATCTGACATGCAGTGTGCAATACATGACCGGCTTTTTCACATCTCCCATTTCCCTTTAATCTATACCAGTCTCTCTCAGGTATAAAACAACCCTCTAACCACTTCATTCGCAACATTCCTTTTGGCCGCTTATTTCGCTGACCGCTTTTTTATACATTCCCCAAAAATCACCTGGAGAGCTATCCTAACAATCTTGTTAAGCTTATTGTAGTGAATTGTATTATTAAATTTGTAACTCCATTAGCTTTCACTTATCTGTAAGAATGTGTTTTACATGAGTTACGTATTAAATTGTGCTAAAATGCCCTCTTATAGGCACTAACATGTTGGTAACACTAAGACGATGACTTTCAATATTTGAGCACATTGTGCGACACGCATGTTAGAGGACCCGGTGGAAACTGCTGCCTTTCGGCTCACACTACCCACTCTCCGCCGGATAAACGCTCTACTAAACACACTGTATAGACTTACTTGGGCTCAAGAGTTATTCGTCTGATTCAGAAATGAACTAATCCCCATTAATTTCTACTCCCTGGATTAAATCGTGAACTTAAAGAAAGTTCTCTTCCTCTAATGACAAATCGAATGAAGTAATAATTCTATCTTAGTGGTTTGAATTATAAATGTTTATTAAAAGTAATTAAGCTATGCCTACCGAGAGTGCCATCAACGATCACTGTGTCATTCAGTTTATTCAATATTTCATATTCTAGTCTTCTAAAATACTTTTATTTCCACAAAGTAATCTACTAAAATTAAATTGCAAAAGAATTCTAAAAACCAAAATTCCTTAGACATATTCCAGGCTCAATAGTGTAAAGATATTTTACTCAATAATATCCCGTGCATCATATTCATACTGTAATCTCTAATTCACTACAATGGGTGGCGGAAGGGACTGGCTTCAAAGTAACTGCGAAGGGCGTATTTCGAGATTTAAGCTCCAAGTGGTAGATTTTAAGATAAGTAAAGAGGATTCCCCCAACATAAAAAAACTGAAAATTCATTCAGCGCTCACATACTGCAAAAAATACAAACTTTATGTGCTTGTATTTAACTTAATTCGAATTGTTTATTACTCTAGGACATAGTTTATTTTAAAAGACGCATTTTTAAGCTATGCAGCAGGAGAGGCATTTGAATAGTAAACCTAGAATCTTTTTTGTTTGTACAATTAAAGTTATAACGCTTTTTCTCAACCATTTAAGTATATATTATGTATATATTTACTACAATGCTTGAAAATTTATTTCACGTTGTAGATTAAGTTTTGAAACACTCATAGAAATAAATAGTGTCTTTAAATTTACCAGAGAAACATTTTTGTTTGAATAAGTTAGAAATGTCTTATTTACTTTTTCTGTTCAATTTTTGAAAATTTTTCCCCTACATTATCGTAGCCAGTTTTAAATTTTCTTTTTAGTAGAAAAAAAGGTGGCGCAGAAGCAGAGTGGTTGGATCGCTGTATCCCAGGGGACCGCATGTGGAATTTGTGATGGACGAAGGTGGGTTTTCTCCGGGTTACCGGTTTCTCCTTATATCCATTTCACCTTCATTTCATATAATTTTTTACTCAAATTCCAGGCTATGGGCCAACCCCTGTTCCTGGTTCTTTGATCACAAATCCGTCCTCAACAGTTCGCTGAAGGTAAACAATTGAACTGATAATTTTGGTGCAGTATCTGAGTATATTGCTTTAGTAATGACTCAAATATGTGAAATTTTTAAAGTGCTGTTTCGTAAAACCAATACTCTGACCCCTTCAGGTTTTCCGGAATTATAACTTGGAATAATGGATATGTTTAAAAAAAGTCTAAAAATTTGATTCAAATGTCACATAATTGAGATCATGCCAAGACAAATATAATGTGCATTCCGAATTTTCCCTAAGTAATCGGTTAAGTCCTATGCATTTCTTGTACTTGATTTATGTAAGTTGGAAACCACAAATGATAGACTAAAAGTTTGGAAAGTAACGTAGAAGTGCCTCATCTGATGGACTACTGGTCGGTCTTTCTGTTTTTTCTACTTCTATATTAGGAAGAGAAAGTATCAGCAGTGAGGGAGAAAATTTTGTGTAATACATCATCAAGTGATACACAGCTGATTGGCGTTTCCGCATGTAGCAGTGTCTACAATACATCATGGCAGAAAAGTTGTGTGAGGGTGGCACATCAGATTTATATATACAGAATGGAAGTGAAATGATCCGCCAGACTTTAACAGAAAATTTCTCATGTTGTGAATAACAAGAAAGTCTAGTACCAAAATGTTGAAAAGTTTATAGTTTTCTAGAAACAATATTTTTATCAAAAACATTTATCATCAGCTGGCTGAATTATTATTATTATTATTATTATTATTATTATTATTATTATTATTATTATTATTACTATTATTATTACTATTATTATTACTATTATTATTACTATTATTATTACTATTATTATTATTATTATTATTACTATTATTATTACTATTATTATTATTATTACTATTATTATTACTATTACTATTATTATTATTATTATTATTATTATTATTATTATTATTATTATTATTATTATTATTATTATTATTATTATTATTATTATTATTATTATTATTATTATTATTATTGTCTAAAGGTTCTTGATTTATGGCTATATTCATAGAAAATTGAATAAACAACGTTTTCCTTTGGCGTATTTCAATAGATTCAACGGCTTTTGTGTAAATTAAATTCAAAAGAACCCATAATTTGTTGCCTTTTTGTTGCAATAAATTGTAGTTTTTTAAAATTTAATTTACACAAAAACCGTTGAATCTATTGAAATACGCCAAAGGAAAAAGTTGTTGCTTATTCAATTTTCTATGAACATAGCTGGAAATCAAGAACCTTCAATGAATGATTTTTCAGCCAGGTGATGATAAATTTGTTGATAAAAATATTTTTTTCTAAAAAATTATAAACTTTTCAACATTTTGGTATTAGAATCTCTTGTTATTTACAACATGAGAAATTCGGTGTCAAAGTCTGGCGGATCATTTCACTTCCATCCTGTAGATATATTGTATTTTCTTCGGAGGGGGTTATCCTCTTTCTTATTGGGACTTTTTAATTTTCATAAGTTACATAAAGGTGGCACACGCACATTTAAAGCCTTTTTACTATAAAACATACATATCTACGTAAATTTCATGTTAGAATATTCATTTTGTTACTGGCAAGCAGAGATATAGCCCAGAAAGTTATAATCGCGTAGAGACAGTTTAATGCAGGTATTTTATATAAAAAATTAACTTTTTTAACCGAAAGCTTAAATGGGTTTACCAGTACAGTGGGACTTGGATAATTTGAACGTTTATGATTCGAAATCCTCGTTAATTCGAACATGTTTCTTGATTCCTTAAATTTTGTATTAAAGCAATGTAAAAAAACTCACATGTAAATCGATTTTTTTTCCAGAAATATCAATCGAAAATTAATCTAAACGCGGAAATTTAATATAACTTCGTCTGTGTGTTTCTGCAAAAGAGGTCATCACTCTGGGGTTGTTTGTTTTGTTGGAATGCAGTTAGAATGCTGTTTGGGGTGGAATAGCTTTCCTAGCTGCCGGCCTTGAGCTTCTATATCTGCTCCCAAATCCCCTTGTTTAAAACATGTGCCCTTTAGTTGTCGCTTGAGCTTTCTACTGTTCAGTGAGTTGTAAATCAATGCCATTATATCCCTTAGTAAACTGCGTGTCCAGTGCAAGACTAACTTTTGCGGAAAAAGTCGCCGTCATGGGAGAAGTTCTAAAGGGGTTAAAGAAAAAATCTGAAATAGCGACAGAATAGGGGATACCACCGAACACTGTAAATTTATCCGAAAAATAAGGAGAAAAGTTTTGGTAGTGCCTGGAGTGAAAATGGAAAGAGCCGAAAAAGAGTGAGACAACCGGGAAATCCTGATGGAAGTACCTGTATTGCTAAAAGTTAGTCTAAAAGGACGTAATTTTTGTAATTCGAATTATTGGATACTTCAAATTCTTTTCTTGTCTTTCAGCTTCAAATTATCCAACTTCCACTGTATTTTGTAATATTATGAAGTGGAAGTCATTATCAGATAATTTTAAACATCTGAATTTGAGTATTTTCTCTTAAATTATGCAGCGATTTCTGTACTACTTTAATATTTTTCCACTTATTTTATCTGCAAAAGGAAGATTAAATAAATGATTTTCCGCCATCAAAAGATATAAAAGTGTAGTAAGTAAATACTATTTGTACATCTAAAAATATACAGAAATATAAATTAAAAATATACATAAACGTTAAATATTGTATTGCAGCAACGCACTACAGAATACCTTTTCTGGTTAGGCTTCGCAGGCGCTATTGGTAGTTCTTGTTTTTCTTGTGTCTTTTCTTCCCTGTGTTAAAAAACATAATGGGACATGTTATAATCCTCAAACTCTATTTTACTAATACGAATACAGAAATTTTCAATGTGATGCTTTGGGACTTCCAAATGGCATATTGTTGACTCATTGTGGTGAGATTCATATTAATAGGGATATATGCTTAGACTTGGAAAGCAGAATTGAACTTAAACTATTGGCGAAAAATCTCATTTCAAAACCAAATATTTCACAAAAGATTTAAAGATACAATTTAATCACTAGTGTAGACGATGGAGCATGTTACGCTCAAAGAATGTGGCTTATTTGATCTGATTAGACGTTGCAAAGGCTTGCTTTGTGAACCACTGCCTGTATATCAGAGTACAAGAATAACTCGTTTTTTCCTAAGCTATTGTAACTTCTGCATGCAAAGTTGTCAAACTCAATTTTTAAAAATAAACTTCCCAAATCATTATTCTTTCATCTCATCATATGCTAATTTGGTGATTAATTCAATTTTAGTGACTTTTACCATAGATAAAACTACAAACCACAGTGCCTTATAATTCATAAGATTTTCACGATTAAAGCTGTGGAATAAAGGATATAAAGAACAAATATGACGTAATGACGCCATTTTAAGTCCCAAAAGCATTACGTTGTTAGGAGAATGAACGCGAACATTAAATATTTTCTGACTATGGATACAACAAACAAGAGCCACGACAAGAAAACTGGCCTAAATTAAATAATCGTTCATTCAAAAATAAATATTTACTGCCAAGCATAAAATGTAACCAGCCGACATAACACTTCAGGATGACAAACCCTAAAACAATTCAACACTCATGAAAGGCAAATAGTATAGAGGGAACTACTTTGGTTCATGCAGTCTGCTACATAGGCTTATTCACTACTTTTGAGATTAATCTGTTGTGGGTGTGTAGTAAATTTTTCACAAACTTTCAACACTCGAAAGTAAACACCTTCATTTTTACTTAAAATTCAGAAGATATTAGACCAGAGCTCTGGAAACACATTGGAAAAAACTCAGAAGAATCAAGTCTCAAGGAGTTTAGTTTTTAAATATATTCAAAGAACTGCATCAACGTAGATCTTATAAGCTGATTTTTTTTTTTTTTTTGGATAAAGAAGAAACGGTGTAAAGGTCAGGCTACGGTAGGTATAAAGTTTCCCTTTTGTATTCTACAGAAACACTGCAAATAAACACCGCGAAAGCAACACTTACATTACTAGATGAACAACCAAATCTAACGAAGAATGACTTCCTTAAGATATTTTGTGATGAAATCAAATCATTGACTGAAAGATAAATTATCACTGGATTTGACTCTCGTTTTATTCTCCATGCTGTTATACTTTGCTGTAAACTAGATAAAAAATTACAAATATTTAATTAAAAATGACTTGAAGGGTGATTCTTGATTGACATGGACCTGGTTTTTAGTAATGAAATACAACAGCAAAAAATAACACTCAACGTATTTAACATGTCTCCCTCGCACAAAAAGTTTTACAGGGTACTGGAAACCTCCAAATACCGTAGCACTGAGGTTTTTGAATCTGTGTATCGACCCAATTAAGTAATCTTCTGAAGTTCCTCACTGGATAGAATATCTGGAATATTCGGCAAAGCACCTCTCGTTTCCGGTTTGTAAACAAAAACAGTCATTTGTCACCATTTGAAAATTTAGGAATGTAACAATAAGGTATACTAAAACCTTGAGGACGCATTCCTCACTCGTAGAAGAAGAATGTTATGTGGACATGGTTCCTTAAACGTTTTGTTTCCAGGTTCTACAACTCTTCATAGTGCATTAATCGTATGAAACACACAGGAAACGAATGTACGGGCATACCACATGAAACTGTTTATTGTATAAAAATATGTTCAATGTTAAATCTGGTTAAGCTGTTACAGTTCACCGCAAATGTTTAGTGTTCCATTTGCTGACACGTAGCTCACTTATTACTCGTAGCATCAACTGTTCAATGTTCAGTACAATCTTGGGAAGCACGTAACTGTTTTCCGGTGTTCACCAAGAACTTCGTTTTCGGCATAGTGCAATGGAAGTGTACACAAATGTGGAGTTGAAAGATCCCAATGGATGCAGGATTAGCATAGCGCAGGGATGTCAAACGGTGCGCTTGAGAGCAAGCGCGCGCCTTGGAACTTAGCGGGCCCACGCTGCCCGTAACAGCAGCAACTTCTTGCTCTACTTGGGACAGTGAATCCGAACTGTACACACTTCCGCATTTGCAGTTCCTTAACATTAGCACAGAAATAAGTACATATTGCGACATATTGAATGCACTCTTAGAGGAGTTTGTTGGAAGATTTTCAGATATGGATCTAAACTGGATTTCTCTCTTTGCCCTATTCAATGGATCTTGAGAATGTTCTAGTTCAACATCAACTAGAACTTACTGGTTTAAGCTTGTGATTCAGATCTAAAAAGGCGTATACTGATAATATTGTGAGTTTTTTATCAAGTCCTTGACCCACAAACATATCCCGCATTTCACAAACTTGCTGAAGAAATTATGTATCTATTTGGCATTACGTATTTACGTTTGCCTTGAGATTTACTTCTGTAATTATTAATGATTCCCCAAACATTACGATGTTGATGGAAAAGTATAAGATGGGCATAATAAATACGTAATTAGGTGCAAAGTGTGACCACAAGCAGCGGTTTTAATGTGGATCTATTTTTATTTGATGTTACAGGAGCAGTCTGTTTCCTTTTGAATTGTACGGTTAAATTTATGTAAATATTTCTTATCCTTTTTGGCTTTAATGTTTTGATTTTGGAATGTTTATTTGTTTTTGAATACTTACATTACTAATGTAATTTATATTAAAACCTTATGAACACAAAATATATGTAAATAAATATTTTTAAAACAAACAAAGAGGAAATGCAATAAAAAGTGGACATCATATTTTTCCCTTCAAACTTTGTACACGCATGTTTGGTGTGTTTTACTTAACGCCGTAGCTACCTGTGTGCATACCAGTCTTTCTCGCAGCGCTTCATGCCCGCAGTACTACCAGGGTCAGGGTTGATACCTCTAAACGGTTGTATCCGGAGATACTTCAGAGCGAAGGTGCTTCAACAGGAAACTGATGTAATTGATCACATCAGCACGTTTAACCCTGCTCCTGGGGAACAGCTAGAAGGACGCGATAAAGGAGGCAATTTGCAGTTGACGACATCCTTAGTATGAGTGTAAGACTATTTTATTAGCCACAAACGGTAATGTTGGCCATATACCTGTCTGCAGTGTGTTACCCGAGAACCTGCTATATCTGTAACATTGAACTATATAGCGTGTACACGTCATCAGCTGATTTTCCTTCGCGGGTATGCTTTTATGAATTGTTTATTCAACAATCTGATTTTACTGCAACTGTGCTGTTCACGGAAGAGACGTCGTTTCAACGTGATCAGATTGTAAACTTTGACTGTAAGCTCGACATATCTCCTGACATGAATCCTCAGGCAACTGTAGAATCACGTCATCAACGATTTTCAGTGAATGTTTGAACCGGCGTTGTTGTCTCATGTTCTTGCATCCATGTTAAATGAACAAACTTACCACACTTTCTTAAAGAGAACATGAACTTCCTGCAATAGAGTCCCTCTTCACTTCAGTATGACCGCCGACTTCTAAATAATAAATTCTATGACAGATGGACAGATAGAAGTGGATCAACCGGGTTTGAACAGCGACCTCGGGAACCAGAGGTTAGCATGTTACTCCTAGACCACGGAGGGTCTGCGAACCTAAACTGGACCGTATTTGTGGCAGCAATTGATCGCTCCTGTATATCGATCCCCAGTACACGATGCAGAGAGACCTCGCAATCATATTCTGAAAGGCTTACGCAACAATATACAGTTAGTTGTACAGGGATACATCAGCGCATCCGCCATTCAGTATGACGACTGATTGATACGGAGGGAATTCACGTAATAAACCGTTTCATGTGGTATGCTAGTACATTTGGTCTTTGTGCGTTTCCCGTGATAATATACTACGGAGAGTTGTAGAAAACAAGTCTATCATGGAAATAAAGGGTTTTTAGACCCATGTATATATTATAAGGGTCTTTCATAAGTAACTGGACATTCGAAAAATTAACATATTTAAATTATTTTTCGATTTGTTGTACATATTTATTAATAAAAAGTTTCCCGGTGTCATACAGAATGCATTTGCTCAAATTTAAGTTTAAAGTAACGTACTGTAACATAAAACATATAGATAACAATTTCAATCAATGTCCACAACTTTGAATGTGCCTGAACAATGCACAAGGACAGGCGATGTTCCATCTCATCGAGTACCTCTAACAGCATATGTACTGTACTTACAGTTCTGTCCATCATTTCAAGGATAGTGTCTGGTTTAGTTGCATACACTCTGTCCTTAATGAATCCACATAGGAAAAAGTCTAAGGGAGTTAAGTCGGAAGACCGCGGAGCCTAAACAATTTGTATTCAATATGCCCTGAAATTTAGCGTTTTCTGTAAGAAACAACATGCAGAAGTAGGACAAATGTTCAATAGCTGAGCATCTTTGGAGATTGATCTTTTTGGGCTGTTAATGAGAAACAGTGGACATTCGCTATGTTTTCTTCACATGTTGCAGAACGACGACAACCTGATCTTCTCCTCTCTTTTGCTGATCCTGTTTCCTGAAACGTTTTAATCAACTGAAAAGATGGTCTTCCTGTTAGGCACCTAGCATCGTGCACCAAATTGTCGTCGGAATAAACGCTGGATTTCAGTCATAGATTTCCCGATCTCAAACCAGGCAGCAATTTTTCTTCGTTGTAATAAAGTTAAATGAGTGCGCAGAACCTTGTTTCTTCATCCAAGCCTTAAAAAGAATCCACAATAAAATAACAAGCCCTTTATAAAGCAGCGACTTTCATTTCACAACAATGCTTTCTAGTGGGCTTTGGTGGGCACATTAGAAACTGAATCGACTGTATGGCACCGGGAAATGTTTTTATTTATAAATATATACAACATATCCAAAAATAATAAAAATCGGGCAATTTTTCGAATGTCCAATTACCTATGAAAGACCCTGTATAACATATTTTCTTCCTCTTGATTTGACTAATGTGTCCTGAAAGTTTCGCCACGCCTTATTGTTACATCTGGTATTTTGTTAATCAAGGAACCCATTTCATCTCCGGCTCAAATATACTTCAGATTTTTGTTAAATCTTATATCATTTTCGTGAAATCTTAACAGGGTAAACCAACTCTCCTGCAGCGACTACTGGAACCTATAAAAGATGCATCTTATGTGACTGTTAGTACTACCTTTCCGTATTGTCCATGTCAATACATACTCGTCAATCGCACAGAGATGTGCTGCAACTGAGTAAAATCTCGAGACAGTTGGTAAAACAATTCATGGTAAATATTTATACTTGTATTATGCCCAGTTACTGGCATAGGAGACAAAGAAGTGGCAATGCAAACCATTTTAAATATTACTGTTGAGCTCCTCTTCTGATATAATTCTACATATTGTGACGAAAACGGCAAAATTAGGTCCCGTTTCTTTTCTATCACTTTGTCTTCCAAAATTTTACCACAAATACACAATTTTCTTCTCGTCGTTAACACAGTCTACAGTCTTTCGGGCTATCACAACTCACAACTATTCTTATTATAATCTTGCTTAGTCCTTTCAGTGTTTTTCTTTACTTCCTCTGTCTCTCATACACTAAACTACGGTGTTACAATCACTCGACGCTCGTTGACCTTTCGACACACCGACGTAACTTTCACGACACATACACATACGCAGAGCTAGTTCAACTCACAGACATACTGACCGACTCATGTCCATAGTTCAGTGAGTGAGTGAGTAGTGGTGTTTACGGGCCCGTCGACAATTAGGTCATTAGGGCCCGTCCATAGTTCTAACTCTCAAACTTACTGACTGACTCTGCTGCTGTCTCACGTACTTTTATACTGGGGATGATGTCACACAGACCTTTCTCGATTCCATGCGCGCCCACACACACGCGCGCACCAGAAATGCCTCAGCTAGAAGTCTCGAGAAAGCGCTAGAAAAGCCCCGTTTGTTGCTGCTACCTATTGTTTCCAGTCACATACACACAGCAATCGCACGAGGCAGCCTAACCTTGAACGCCTTTACCCGCTTGCCGGCGTGGGATGTGCTATGAAGTAGCTTGGCCACGTGCGTCCATTGCTGTGCGCCGAGCCCAACGTCACAAAATTATAAATGCATAGTTTTCAAGAATTCTTTATGAATTTCAATTTGTATGGGAGAGTATGATGGAGGGACTGTAACGGCAAGTGTTTTTGTAGATAAAAATAAAATTAATTGTACTCAGAAAAAGCGCTAGTTCGTCTTCAAATAACACCTGTTAAAGACATAAGCGAAGGACACTTCACTTACAAAATAAGTAACAGTTTCAGAACGCGTTTGCGCTGCAAGGAGGAAAAATCTGTTACGTGTATAAAAATTGTTAAGCACACCCAACTGAAAATTGTTCGTGTGGTACCAAGTGTTCACAAAGTTAGAGGAAATGTTTTGTCTTCACCTCTTCTTACGCACCCGATATAGTTGGGCTACAGGATTAGCTTCTCTTCTTCTTCTGCCTAACAAGGATTAGCCATTTGACCTGTTCCAGGCTCATTTTACCTTTGCCTTAGTCTTCCCGGGTCTCTTCAGCCAATGGGTATATAATTTAGAATCTTTCTTGGTATTCTTAAGTAGTGCATCCTTTGTAGGTGTTTTTCCCAACTTCAATATTTTTCAATTTTATCATGTATTTTAAATATGTTGAACTTTCCCCTTACATCCTCGATTCTTATTTTCTTCTTTCTTGTATGCCCTAACAATGATCTTAAAAGTTTCATTTTAGCACCTTAAATGTGACTAAGATCTTTTTGTCTTATTATGCAGGATTCGCTACCATAAAGCAGTACTGGTGCTACCATTGTCTTATCACTTTTTAATTGCGTATCGACCCGTGTTGTTTTTAATATTCTTATAGTGCCGCACATATTTAGTTTACTTTGTATATCTTTGTCATAACCAAAAGAAATTACATATGGCAGATAATTAAAATACAGAATTTTTTCCAAAAAAATTTTATCTTGAACTATTTCAACTCTTACTAGGTATTTACCTTGGAATAGCAAGGCTTTCGATTTAGGAACAGAAATTTTGACTCCTTACATTCATTATACATAAGGTGATGGATAGCAGCTTGTCAGTACAACAGTTTATTCTTATGAAAAGAGCAGCATATAAGTTGGATATGATTCTTAGAGCTTTGAATAATAACTAAATCATATACATAGGCTAAAACCTGCAAATTAATGTCCATCACCTTAGTTCCTAATTGGGTAATTTGTTTCCATCTATTTAAGATGTCCATACAGATTTAAAAAGTGGTAATGCACATCCTTGTCTAATTGGTTAACATGTAATCTTACTTTGCGACGTACTGAGTCTAAAAACAGTACTATCATATCTATTGGATGTCCTAAAGAACACCGTACACAGAACATACATGTTTAGTATGTTGTGCAGGATGGCAAACACGAGCCCCTGTTCGAAAGTTTGAGAACGAAGGTTGTAACAATTTGTTAAGATTCGTTTTGGTATCTTAATACGGAAGGTATGCAACCCTTTAGCCATCTGTGTACTGCGGATGAACGATCAGAGCATATTAACATTCTTGCGCATGCGCTAAATTCCTCCATAGAGTCCTTGGTCGCATCCTACGGCGTTATTTGTGTAGTTTCCAGTACAGTAACGTTTTAACAGCAGTGCGACAGGTACAAGCATACGACTGTGGTAATGACCAACTTGAGCTCCAGCACACCTTTATGTAAATGTGCGGAATCACCTCAACGTCGCATATTCGAATCGATGAATTGGTAGAGGTGGACACGGAGCGATAGAGGACTAGAGAGGATATTTATCTTATATCTTTGTTTCACTTCCTTTCACGTCATTTCATTCTCTCTATCCGGTCTTTCCAGGTTGTAACAGTCAGCGGGGTCGCCGGTGGACTGCGCTACAGTGGTGCTTGCATTCTGTAATATGGTGCTCCGCTGAGGGGAGGTGCTGTGGTCGGCCGGTCATCCTTTCAGGCGGACTGACTGATCAGCCGGACCTGGCTACCGGCGGGTTCTCTTATGATACATCCCAAAGTGTCTCTTTTGTAGCGTTTAACGCCCGCTTTTACTACATACGCCAAAGAGTCTGAAGTTATCTACTTGCTTCATTGGCTTACTCGAATTCGCAAGCTTATCTTGTTTGCTTTTCTTATTTATTGTTGTCTCTTGTGTATACTCATCCACACTCTCAAAGCAACCAAATGTGTTACTTCAAGGTTACGAGCCGTATGAGTAAACATCTCTCAGCTGCATTTTATTTTATAAATTCAGGCTACACTTTACCAAGCTCGTAGGTAACACTATATTAATCATAACCAGAGACAGGCTCAATGCGAATTGTCATAATTTAAACTTTGCTTATATTAGTATGGGAATAAGTATGTGTTTCAATGCACACGTCAAAATAAGTCACACTTCATATTGTTGATAAGGTTTACGATTTAATGCTTGTAAAATAATGTGACAAAATGACAAAATTCTTCTTGTTACTTTTCTATCACGTTATTGTCTTCTAAAATTGTATCACAAATGCACAGTTTCTTCTCGTCTTAACATAGTCTTTCGTGCTGTCACAACTCACAGCTTTTACTTCCCGTAACCTTGCTCAGTCTTTTCACTCTCTTTCTTGACACTCTCTGCCATATACTAATTATGACGCTACAATTACTCGACGCTCGTTGAATCTTTTTTACGAAGCACCGACACTCGTGCAACTGTCTCACACTCACTAACAATCTTTGTGCTGTTGTCTCGCCTCCTTATATAGAGCGGATGATGTCACACGAATCTTTCACAAACGTACCGGTGATGACCCAGCTAGATCTTTGCCAAAGGCTCCGGAGAAAACTTTTGTGTAGCCGCTTCATTGTTGTTAGTCGCGTATTCGCTCGCATGAGTGGTGTGGGGAAGTTTGACCTCACACCTCTGTTTGTATGTGGTATGAAGTAGCTGGGCCCCATTTGTGCTTTGTTGTACGCCGAGCCCGGCGTCACAATAATATATGTTATAGGTCGTGACGTTAGACATTAACAAATTGTGCGCATAGGAGTAGCTGCTTTCCTTTTCTCCCTCTCTGCAACGGCTGAGAAGAAGGGAATAGACGCGTCAGTTTGCAGCGAAACACTACAACAGCGCGTAGGTGAAACAATTGCAGTTCACGTGAAAGTTATTGTTAGCATATGGCCATAGTTGTAGCGAAATTACTTTGTTTATTATAAAGCTAATTGTTATACATATATAATGTTATTAGCAATATGCATTAAAGATATGACAGTGAACTTCACTCCTTCGTGGACAGAAACGTTGTGACTTCTGCAAATACATGTTTGCGCAACTTCCCCCACCACCAGTCTTTCAGGTGAAGAGCATCCAAGGAAATTGCTCAATTCGCACCTCACGACCTATAGCAATGGACCAACAGTGTTGTCAGATAAATGTGTCATTTCTACCACAGCAGATACATACAAATATTAGATGTGGCAGCATGGGTAATTCGCATACACACATTTCGTAGTAAACAACGTGAGCAGTAACACCTCTAGCTCCTTGCCGCACCTCAGACACCTCTCGCCTTCTTTTGATGGTCAGACTGTAGACAGTGAACAGTCGACAGTTGATTTGAGTTGACAGGTTGAGTAGGGTTCTACAGAGACCAGTGGACAGTGCCGAGAGCAGTTCAGCTGTATGGATCAGTTGTGTTTTGTTTTGGCTGCATGCAACATTCTCACAAGTGTAACGTTTACGTTAGGCGCTTAGGTAATTAATAGAGTGTGTTTAGCAGGAACTCCTGTTTTCTTTTGTTACGATACTAAATAGCTCAATGTGGTTACTATTCGTTGAATGTTAATGAAGTGGCAGCACTGCTACTGCTATAGCAGTTTAGTTGTTACTGCTTTCTTCTGTTTGGGCTTACAATTAGTTGGATATTTTGGGCTATCTTGCAACAAATGCTTACCATTTACTAATGTGGCAGAAGCGAAGTCTCCATTCAATGGAAACAACGAAAATAATAACCCAGAGGTGCAACTAAGGCCTACTGCCCGACCGCTCAGCCCTTCACCTCTGCCCAATACAGACGTCATGACTGGGGTGCAGTACTGGAGGTGAGACCCTGATTCCTTCCAGCCGGTTACGCCATCTTTGCAACCACGGGCAGCTACTTTTCAACCAAGTGGCTCAATTGGCCCCTCAGGGGCCTAACGAGTCTGAGTGCACCCTGGACCAGGTCTCCCAGTGGCAGAAAATCACCACGCTAGAACCGTGAATTGAACCCTGGTCTCCCGCTTGGTAAGCAGGAGTGCTACCACCGCACTAAGGAGATGACCAAAAGTCAACATTTCAATCATTAATATATGCTAATATACATTGTAATTAATAAATGTTTTAAAGTGTTAAGTGAATGTTAGAAATTAAAATGCCTTTTAGAGAATTAAATTAGATAAGAAAAAACCAAAAAAAAAAAAAAAAAAATATTGCTGGTCTTCTTTGGGTGCGTTTGAGAAAGAAGTATCTACCCCAAATTACTTAGAAATTAGTATTTGAATTAAATTCTTAAATTCAAAAGCTGCTAGATTAATCTGAAATGAATAAACACGTCCTTCGATTTATGGAAGTTTAATTCATCAAACATCATATTCATAGCTGCAATTATGAAGCTCTATTCCATAAGCGCCTTGGTTGAAGGTTTCTACAACGGTATATGCCACTGTTAACTTATACTTTCATCAACGCTTAGCGATTGCATTTTAAACCTTCTGCAAGTTATTTGCGCGGTGCAAAAAATAATACACCGGGTGGCCCACTTCAACCGGCATCGGCGTAAGTAGATCACACTTCGTGCATTAAAACAGTTGCAAAACTTCACAGTGCAAGAGATGGCGGTGGCGTGTTCTGTCTCTCAGCGAACATGTGAGGTGACAGACAGTTGCAGTAGCGTGTGTAGTCCGTGATAATAGACAATAAGAGTATAAACAACCGAAAAGGTATCACTTTACTTACAGGCAGAACACGCCACTGCCATCTCTTGCAACGTGGAAAGCCGCAACTGTTTTAACGCGCGAAGAGTTATCTACGTACTTACGCCGATGCCCGGATGAAGTGGGCCACCCGGTATACTACCGATTTGCCGCTAGTGAAATACATGTTTTAAAAGAAAGTATTTTAAGAGGAACTTATTGATATCGGTCCAAAAGTCAAACAGGTGATTTACCAAGAAAGAAAGGGGGAAAAATAAAACCAGGTCAACTTTGAATCACCCTTACACCTATTTAAAAAAGCATCGTATCAGATGCCAAACAAGCGGCGATTTATGTCAGCATAGAAATTCTTGTTTGAATATTTAAAATGAAGAACCTTTGTGGGTCAATTAAGAAAATGAAGAAAGGTGAAGAGCGTCTGCCTTTAATTCAAGCTTTCAGAAGACTGTTTTGAATTTAAGTACATCACCTTCTTTTACGTGTTTCACTGCAACTGAAACCATAAAAAACTACACAAAAATGTTTTAAATGAAAGGAATCAATGCTTTAAAATGCAGAGTACACTCCTAATATTCTGCATGTAGGTACTTTTCGTCAGTTTTCCAATATCCAAGCTACACAATACATTTGGGTTCATTCATAGTTACCTGAACATTTTAGAAGCTTATTAAGAAAAACCAATGGAGCAAAAGAAGAATCATTCCTTTTCTAGCCCTCGTAGTTATTTTTAAATAACAGCTTCAGACCCTAATATAGGCTAAGCTTTGCTCATAGGTATCTGAAGTTCGTCCAGCAATTTAAATATGTATTTTATAGACATTCTTCGTTTTGTAATATGCTCTTATTACTTGATTTAAAGTCAACATTGTTAATTGCAGAACAACTTAAACCTTTATTTCCATATCTGATACTACTTATGCAATATATCAAGTGTCGGAATTATCAAAGCCTAAGTACTGAGGTAAACTATGAGATCTACAAGCATAATTATAGGAAATAAAACGTGAATTATATCCATTTTTGAAGAATTTCCATTTTCTAATTAATGGTGGCATTGGTTTCTCTCAATGTAGAATTTTCTAAAATGTTCAAATGATTATGCATAGACCCTTCTTGAACACTACATATACTGAAAACAATTCTTCAACTAATGCACGTGATGCGACGATAACAAACTCTAGAAAAACGTCCAAAGGATGCATCTAATGGTCTACAATGAGTTCCTTTTAGCGCCCCAACGTTTTCTTAACGACGTGAATGACGGTAGCTATACACTCATAAGTACCTGAAAATCGTCTCCCTCGGTTCCTTTGAAAATCCAGAAACCTCTTTTGCAAGCCCTTAGTATCCTTTTGACAGTATTAAATTACACTAGATCCAACAGACAGGCAAGTTGGATTATTGATAGACAATGTAGTTTAGCAATATTAGTGATTAGTGCACGATGTCTGTGACCGTAGTGATCTTTCCTGATTTGACCTCTCATGGGACTGAGTAGTCCCCTGTTAGAGCACGCAATGTAAGTACCTATAATAGTGGCGAGTACTTTTGAAACATAAGGAATCTGTCATCATCATAACGCATCACTCCTGCCCCCGTGCGGTTCCTATCATTCATCTGTCCCTCCTGGAGATTAATTGCCTGCAAAATACCTATGGCAGAGGTAAGGAAATCCTCTTTCGTATAATCCTCTATAACCTCTAATTCCTGTGCAAACAGGGCCATATATTACACATGAATGTGGAACTTCAGATTGGAAAACTTAAGTTCTTATTTCTGTTAGAGGAACTTATTAAGATAACTGGTTTCTTTGAATTACAGAGCACACTCCATCGGGGAGGGTGTATTAGAAAAGGGCTTATTTTTGTTATTTAAGAAATAAATAACTCTGGAAATGTTGTAGTTTAAACAGAAATATTTACTTCAAGTTAATTTTTTAAGGTTCAACGTCCTTTGGACGATAGATCATATCGAACTATGAATGAAATGGCTAAAATGGGGCTCTGATGACTCCATAGAGCTTAGAGTTACCCGACATTCATCTTTGAGAATAAGGGAAAACTCCGGAAAAGCTCTATCCATGTAACCCATCCTAACCGAGATTCGAGCTTGGGAACTCTGGAATGTAAGTCACCGCAGCATAGAGGAAAATCGTTTTTCCACACTAGAAATCCTTTCAGGCACCTACAAAAGGGCGACATTGCCAAAAATAGTTAACGAGGTAGTTAGGATATAATGCTACAATTTGTTGAACTCCCTTCCTCTCATGCATGAAGATAATAGCAAGTATTAACAATAATTTTAAGGTGAATATAATGCAAGATGCACAGTGGGAAAACAGTTGAGTGTTGATAGCAGTGTATCATACGAATAAAACGCATAGACTTAATTTGGCACTGTAAAGAGTTCGGGTGTTGAAAGTGTAAGTTGTTACTGTTTTCAGTTTCAACAAACTAGAAATTTTAAAACAAATATTTACCTCCGGACCTATTTAGAAGAGAAGGCTTTCATTTTACAGCCTTTTTTGTACTTTTTATTAATATGTTGGCTAAACTGTTATTAAATCACGGTAATACGCGTGAACAATGCTTTAACACTTCAGCTAGTGTTGCTTTTCCAGCACTTTTTCGAAATTATAATTTCCAACTCAAATTTATTCTTCGGTATTATTCAGTAGGAGTTTCTTGTGCATACTGTTACAGGTTAGATAACAATATTTAAGCTATGACTACAAATTCGTTTTGGAAACTATATTTCAGAATTATGAGTAGCCAGAGCAGACAAGGGTGTCGAATTTGAATACCCTTATAGGAAACTCAGCAGCTGCAATGACGCAATAGGACGGAATGGAAACAGAACTCCTTGACCTTGAAGTGCTTTAAACGAATTTACTGAAATAGTTCAATTTTAAAGTGTCTTAAGTATTTGATCCACTAATAAACTTAAGATAATTTAAATTAATATTTATATTATAATTATTTAATTAAAATTAGTACTTCCATAAGAATTTCTTTAGAGAAAGTGGGGAATACACATGTGACACCAATAAGTTTGGGCTTTGGGGATCTTTTTTTAAAAAAGACAACAATGACTTTTGGGATTATGTGACTTAATTTAGCTTCTAGAACAATGTTCACCCCTAGAAACGCAAATACTACTCAAGAAACTTGACTGATGCCGTTCATTCTCAAGTTGCTCTTTTTCTCTCACATATTGTGCAAAACCAAACCATTAAATACTGTTCTCTCGGGCTTTACCGAAGTGGGTATTTTTACAATCAGAATATACCGGAAGGGAAGGGAAGGGAATGGAAGGGAAGGCAAGGGAAGGCAAGGGAAGGGAAGGGAAGGGAAGAGAAGGGAAGGGAAGAGAAGGGAAGGGAAGGGAAGGGAAGGGAAGGGAAGGGAAGGGAAGGGAAGGGATGGGATGGGATGGGATGGGAAGGGAAGGGAAGGGAAGTCATTAAATGAATTTAAACCAGTGGTAGCTCTCGGTATTTGAAACACATCTTGTATCTTAAGTTTTTGTCTCTGACCATTTCCTACAGAGATATTTTGTTTTTGTGGAAAACAACCTGGTAATACTGAAAATTGTGTGAGTGCCACTTTCACTAGTCAGTACATAAAGAAACACCGTAGCGGTGCGTCTTGTGAACATAAACAAATACCATACCGTGTCCTTCCATGTTTACTGTGCGAGTGTAGGCTAATCAGAATCGTTCTCTCCTATAACATTACGTCACCCTGCGTCATATTTGCAAACGCCCGACATGTTTATATATCCAGAAACCAGTTCAGATGCCTGACCAACCTCAGTGCAACGTTGCCGAGTTACTTCACCTCTGAGAAAGGTGCTCTGATTGCTCCTTTAGTTCTTTTAAGTGTTTATTTATTCGAAACATTGTGTGATATCCCATAATTACTGTCGAAGTTATGTCAGAAATAAGTTACTCTACGCATCTTGTAAGTAACAAACTATCATCTTCGCAATTCTTGTGGAATTACGCATCCAGTTTAGAACAAAAACTATTTATTTTTTCAAAATGACTGTTCAAAGAACAAAATGCCATTCGAATTTTGTGTTTGTAATGTTTCTATGAAGCACATGTTAGAAGAAATGTAATACGTTCCCTTCCAGTCGGTATTTATGAATCTACTGTCATTCACGTCGACAGACGAGTGGTTGGAGCGTAAAAGAAACACACCATTACTTCTTGTGAAGATTCCAAAATTACCTACTGCTAAGTCCTATAAAAGAGAAAACATGTGAAATAAAACAAAAGAGAGCAAAAGGTACATCAACGTTCTACGGAATACCTTTTCGGAACAGGCTTCATTTCTGCTATTGGTGCTTCGCGTTTTTCTTGCACCCTTTCTTCCCTGTGTTAACAGATAACAATAGGGGTATGTTATGAAAGAGAGACAACGCCATCTTGGCGATATATACAAATGTACAGCGGCAGTGCTAAAAGAAAAACAACACTCATTATTCCGAGCACTGAAGCAGCTTACTTACTTTTCAGCCTCCTTTATTGCTGCTCCGTTGCTTGCTCCCGTTGTCTTCAGGCTCTTGAAAGCTTTCAACCATTTATTTTTCATACTTCCTGTGGAGGAAGAGGACATCTTACGTTCACGGTTTGAATCGGACGCACTCTCCACTTTAGAAGCGAACAGTTCTTTCTGCAACAAAAGAATTGAGAATATAATCACTTCAAAGGCGAGACATACAGAATGTACTAAGATTCTTGTAAATAAATTTCAAAGTACTCGATTATACGGTCACTTGATAGGGACTTCCATGCGTCTCTGTAGCCTGTCTAGTTGCGACTATGTGTGGTAACTCCGGTTCCCTCATTTCATCCTTGCCTCCTGGGGAATGGTAGCCACAAAAGATCTGTGTAGGTCGAAGTGAGCGAGGTATCCCCCTCTATGTCTGTACCCTTTACCCCTTTTTACTCGATTATACGACACTAGGACGGTGAACTTCAGCAGTATTCACAACTTAAGATCGGCCAACAATAACCCACCGCCATCGCCACCACCACCAGTACTAAGAAAAAACCCAGCGCAACAGTCCTCATCGATCCAAGGTCTGCTGGCCGGCCGCTGCGTCCCCCACCTCTGCCCACTACAGGCGTCATGAGTGAGGCAGTACTGGAGGGTGGGACGTGGTCAGCGCCCCGAGCCCTTCCGGCCGGTTATGCGGTCTTCGTAATCAAAGGTCGTCATTTC
The DNA here is from genome assembly GCA_030765045.1 of Tenodera sinensis. Taxonomy (NCBI): domain Eukaryota; kingdom Metazoa; phylum Arthropoda; class Insecta; order Mantodea; family Mantidae; genus Tenodera; species Tenodera sinensis. Next base: position 95,831,771 of record CM060961.1, on the reverse strand, counting down.
TTAATCAAGTAGCTCCTCAATTGGTCCCTTAGGGACCTAACGAGGCTGAGTGCACCCCGGACCAGTTGGAGGAAATCCCCACGCCGGTACCGGGAATCGAACCCTGTCTCCCACTTGGTCACTGGCGCTAAGACGACGACCGACTACTTCTAAAAGTGGTATATATTATATAGATATATTAGACAGTATACAATAAATAGTAGTAGATGTATACTTTTAGTAATTTTTAAAGAGAAATGTTGTACGTCTTCATGAATGCATATGGGTGTGTATATAGGGTAATTTTAGAGACTAGTCAACCGATCTTAATAATTTTTCACCACTGAAAAGGTCTATTCTTTCTATGAATTGTCAAACATCTTTTAATTCCAATTCATAACTATTAGAAGACTAAAAAGGTTTATAATACCTTCATTGAAAATGCCGTGGACTAGAAAATGGTTGTTACCCCGCAGAAAATGCGTATAAAAACAGAAGATGGCTCATCTGTTACAAGAAATACAATTGAAGGTCATGTTACAGCACTTCAGCAATCACAATTCAAAACTTAAGAACCCAACAATCGATCCTGTTTATAACGACGTAAATTTGTGTTTTACGTCTTTAATTTATATTTATCAGATACCACACAAGCGTGCCTAATGAAACAGCGTCAAAATATCAGTAACTTCTATTGTAACTCTGTATACTATGTAAGCAATAAAGTTTCCGGATACCAGAAACCATCTAATAATCCTATGTAACTTTTGCGGCATATTATGTTGTAATTAAAGGAAAAATTAAAGCAATAAAATGTAATGATTAGTATCTGAAGGCTGTAAAAGAACATGCCTCGAACAACTGTAAAGTCAAATCGTCAGTATTACCTTATGTGCTAATGCGGCATATACCTAGTCAAAGAAATGTTAGAGAGCGAATGATAGGGGCAACAACGCAGGGTGAAGTGCACTGCATCCTGAGATTTGTTTGTCTCTACGCCGATGAAACGTTAACTTCACGACCAACACTTAGGTGGGTGCGCAGAATAACATGAAAAGCGCTGATCTGAAACTTCCTGAGCCAATCACAGGGCAGCATTCCGGCCAGTTTATCACAAAGCAGAAAGGGAAGGGAGAATATTTCTGTTGCTAGATTTCGCTATTTTCAACCACTAGCATTTAGTTATCCACCGGGGGAGCAAAACAGTTCCGAACGGGCTACGCGGGTTTTGCCTGTCCGCCTTCCCGGCGCTCGTTGCCGCCTGCTATCATAGAAAGGCGCGGATGAAGCCATACATTTTTAAAACTACTTTTAAAGCCTTTACTTACCAACTTTATGAAAGGAGATGCTGAAAGTGGCCACTGTCGTTGTCTATACATTTTTGGCACCTCTTTAGGAAGCTATCCATCACTCGCCGTAACTCAAGTTGAGAAATGCCGGGCAATTTCCTGGCGGATATTTTGTTTTAATTCTTCCAGGGTGTCTGGGTTTGTCTTGTACACTTCATGCTTTAATTTATACCAGAGACAGAAATCACAGGAGATTAAGTCGAGGGACCGAGGTTACAAATCTCTACTAATAAGTCCTGAAGCACATTTTCAATTGTTCTCATCAAAAGATTGGCCGTGTGAGCTGTTGCAAAGTCTTGTTAAAAAAAAGGCAAATTCACGCTCCCTGTCTGTTAATTCTCTAAAGAGAAGGGGCAAAATAGTATTCACGTATGTACCAGCGCCAACTGTTGACTCGAACAAAATTGGCCATATAACTCAGAATCTAATGTTCCTGAAGTATCCCTTCATGACGAGAAAGATGTTGAATTGTGTGCTCTTAGCTGAGAAAGGTTTCTCAGAGCTCTAGTAAGCGATTTCTATCTCTGGGATCACGTAAGACTTAAAGTTTACAAGACAAACCCACACACCCTGGAAGAATTAAAACAAAATATCCGTTAGGAAATTGCCCGGCATTTCTCAACTTGAGCTACGGCGAGTGATGGTTACCTTCCTAAAGAGGTGCCAAAAATATATGGACAACGGTGACCTGTTTCGGCATCTCCCTTCATAAAGATCGTAAATAAATCCTTTGAAAATAGTTTTAAAAACTACGGTATGGTATAATCCGCGCCTTTCTATGATGGAGGCAGACAGCAACGAAAGCCAAGGATGTGAACAAGCAAAACCCTCTGTAGCTGGTTCGTTAATGATGATGATAATGATAATAATGATGATAATAATGATGATGATAATAATGATGATGATAATGATGATGATGATAATGATGATGATGATGATGATTGTTTAGTAATACTTTTAGTTTTGTGAGTGACGTTGGCACGAAATGTATATATGAAATGTTATATTTTGTTGTACTGACGAGATAAGTTTGTTTTGATTTTATTGTTTTTATTTTTTTTTATCCTACAAATTATGTGTTCATATAAAAAGTTGGTTTTTTACCAATTTATTTAGAAATCTTATTGTATTATGATTGTGTAGAATGAATTGTTATTGTTTAGTAGTATTTGTATTTTTCAGAGTGATTATGTGTGAAATATTATGTTTTTCTTTTGTTATATACAACGCAATTTTAAAAATATTTTCCCGTTCTATTTTATAATTTGATATATATAATGTATATATAATATATATATTATATATAATGTATATACATAATATTAATTTGTATTTTTATGTTATAATTTTATCTGTAAAGTATGTTGTATGTATGAATGTGTAGAATAAATAAGTGTTAAAAATCTGGCATATTAGCCCTGGTTTAAGTGATTAGGTCCCAGGGTTATTATACAGTGTTTTATTTTATATTTTATTTTTATTGTGTATTGGCTATGCAGATCTGTGGTTATTGGCATATATTTATCAATAGTCATCCATAATTATACCACTGCATGCAGCTTACTGATTATATATGCATACAAACAAAGGCTGTGACATAATCACATATTCGTAATTTGCGAAAGGAAACTTCTTTCTGTCGAGGTGCGCCGCTTAATAGTCAGGCAATGGCACTTTTAAAGTACCGAAGAATTTAGTGAAAAGGAAACGTCATGGTTGTCCCTGTATTCCCACTGATAAAGTCATAGAAGAGACTTAAAAAAAAAAAACTCTTGTATTAACCGCAAGAACCGTTATCAACAACAGAGTGAAACTTCAAAAAAGGAAGACAAACTTGCTGGATCGTCTGGAATGCAGCAGGTATTTTTATCAAACTCAGGAAATATGATGAAAAAAGCAGCCACCTCCGTTCCCGAATCAGGGATGGTTCCAAATTGGCGCCATTTGAAAACGTATTTACGCCTACTATGGTGGAAACGAGTATCCGTCCATATCGAAGCTCCCTGTGTCACTTAGAGAAGAAGAATTTTTTCACTGGAGGCGAGACATCGCTGAAAGCGGTATTGAATGATATTGGCTTCCGGTATAAAAAGCTTAATGACGAAAAGTACCATTGTAAAAGACGCACATAGCAGTGGTGGGAAGCATATTTCTGCATAAGGTGCTGGACAAAGACCTACACAAAATACTATAGTGACTGAAACACGGCCAGTGTAGGGGAATGAGGCAAAATACAGTAGAGACGCCACACTAAGCGGCAGTGGTCTTCAGCCTACAGGAAAAGGAGCCCGGTTAAGGTAAGTGCAAAGGTTAAAGGCATATAACACTGGCTAATGATCACCTACAGTGCTGTAGCCAAGTGTTCAGACCGGTACCGACGTAACTCTGTACATCAGAACGCATGAAATATCGTTAGAACATTAAAATCTTACCTTGATGGTAACTGATGATACTCGTTGGATTGGAGAGCCTTTTAAGAAAAGTTGCATACAATAGATACATTGTTTCTGCCCTGAGCATGAATCACTTCACGTTCGTTTATCGATAAATCTGATGAGTTGCACTCACTTAACTTCCTCTACTCTTGTACCAACTATTCTTACAAACTCTTATTCCTCTATCTTCTTCATGTTAGTTTAGATAAACATTTGCAGAAATTATCTTATTGCTGACTTTCTTGTACGTGTAAGGGGAGTATGGGAATACAATAGGCTTTGAGCGATAGTCAAATCTTTAGATCTAGTTGTTATATCAGTGCCTTGAAAGTCCGTTTTCTTTGTACGACAAAGACATAAAATAGTGAATAACGACTTTTGATTTGAGGAAAGTCCAAGTATTGCAAAACTCATAAAATAACAAGGAGTATCTCTGAAATGATTCACTCCACAAAAAATGCATTTTAACATAAACTGTGGTTTAACGGGATCTACATCTTTGCATACATAATAAAATTTGGTCTATCTCTTACTGTTTACCAGTTATGCAAAGATCATCAAGAGCAAGCAGGACTATATGGACTACAGCCAGAAAATTCAAAATATACATTTCACTTGCCATAAGAATATCTTAAACATATTGCATTTTAATCACAATTATTAGAGGCATTTTTGAGAAAATCAAAAATTTTGAACAATTTTCCATGTACAGAGGGTTGTTTAGGGTGGAAAACTTCTCTTCAAAATCTTCGAGAAGGATCCTTGAAAGATATTAAACTTAAATACCAAATTTGATTTTTACCCACTTTTTGTCTTGCTATTCACACACACACACACACACACACACACACACACACACACACACACACACACACACACACACACACACCTCCGAAGGAATGTCGCCTTGACGTGGCGAAGGGGCTGAGTACCCGATCCAGACGGCCTACTGTGTCATTTTTGACTACAGGTAGGCAAGCTATGAGGGGAAGCAAAGGACATTCCAAAACGGGTAGTTGAGGCTCGGTAGTCTTGGTGGACGATTCATCTAGGAGAATAGGACTCTGAAATTAAACTCCCCTAGGGGGTCCTACTACAGTAGGTACGGGTTTGGCGTACCCGGTTCCCCGAGCCATACTCTCGATTGGGTTCCTCTAAGAGGTAAGAGGGCACATGCCAAACGCCCAATCAACTTTGGTCCACTTTTGTGTTTGACCTCCCACCTGATACCTCCCTGTACACAGTCTGATGGATAACCTACGCGCGAGTTGTAGGAGGATGGGGAGACGCAAGGGGTGACTGGGTAACCGCGTAAGTCCCAGCCCCTGCTTATCATGTAGGATCTGTGTTCGTATCCGCTGATAAAGGTCAGTCCCGGGAAGGGGCCACTGCATGAGCTGATGCACTCCTGAAGGCAATTGGGTCCCTCTGTCTATACATTGAGAGGTGAGACCCTAGGGTGAGCAAGGTTAAGGCCAGGACTCTTACCTAAGCCGGGGTGGCGCCCAGGATGTGAGCATGCCATCGGAGATATTTGCAATGGTGGAGGATTAATGCGCCATGAGTTCTCAAAAAGCTCAAAATAACAAAAACAGCAAAGTAAGAGTAAAGGAAGTAGTCGAGTGTTGTGGTCCTAGCTACTTAGTATTTACCAGACCTGAGGAAGGAAGTAAATTTACATCGGTGAACCGATTTTTTATACCAAGGGTCTTGCTAAAATAGCTGGCCCAGTTAAAGCATGTGGTAGATCTCGCAACGGTACGCTCCTGGTTGAAGCTAATTCAGCATCCCAGGCGGCTACTTTACTTAAGGCGAATATGTTAGCCAGCTTTCCGATACATGTAGAACTGCATAGCACTTTGAACTCCTCCCGCGGGGTGGTGAACAACCGGGCATTGGATGATATGTCCAATGAAGAGATTCAGGCGAACCTGGAAGATCAGTAGGTATCGGGTTCAGAGGAAAGAGGGAGGTCAACTTTGGGCAAGTCATACCTTGTTCCTTACCTTTAATCGGGTAGATCTCCCGCAAAGGAATAAGGCTGGATATGAACTCATTGAAGCACGGTCATATATCCCGTGAGATGCTACAAATTCCAGCGCATCGGACACACAAGTGACTCATGTAACGGTAATGCTACCTGCGTGAACTGTGCAGGCTCGCCCATGACAATGAATGCACATCACCTTGCAGTTATGTTAACTGCAGGGGAGAACATCCAGCAAACTCCCGAGAATGCCCCCGTTAAACAGAGGAAAAAGCCATCCAGGAGATCTGGCTTAGAGAGAAGGTTTTCCTTCTCAGAAGCCCGGTAACTCTTACGTTTGCGTCAGCCCGCTGTCCCGAACGGTGGTACCTATAGCTCGGTTGCAGTTAAACCGGTATCGCGTCAGGAAATCGCAACTCAAACTAGTGATATAAACGGGGCAACAGGAAATGACAAAATTCTCGTAGCTAAGTCACGTCCAAAGTGTTTGACATCACCTAAGTCCGCCACAGCGTCTACAAGTATCGCAGTTCAATCCAGCAGATCAGGAAGGTCGCCAACAAAGAAGGCGGCCTCCACAAGTAGACCGATTATATACGATGCTTCACCGATAAAGTTTAAGACCCAATATAAAGGATCCGATTTCCTCAAAGAGAGTAAGATTTCTCCCAAGCCATCAAAGGGAAGGGAAAGTCCAAAGACATCTCCCAGGAGATCCTCTTCGGAGGAATCCTCTAGGGTGGCTACAGACTGGTGACTAGCATCTTCGCCGGTCTCCGAGTCCAATCGGTTCGAAGCTCTCCAACCAAAATTCACTATGGGAACACGGACGTCCTCGGCAGAGGACATGGAGTTAGAGGAATCTGCCCACACTGGGACAGGCCCAGTGGAAAAGAGGCGCGAAAAAGCCTGGGATAAAACTGTCAGCCCAAGACATAAGAAAAGTGCAAAATTAATTCGACAACCGCCTACTCAAAAGTTGGAGTTACTTTGGAATACCTGACCCATACAGATATCAATATGGCTATTCTACAATGGAACATACGTGGTATTAGAACTCAACGGCCAGAGAAAGAAAACGTACCTATGGTCGCATGTTTGCAAGAGACTAAGCTGCGTCCCAAGACACTTTCCATCTAAGGCAATACACCCCAGCACGGTGTTTTGTCACACCAGAAGAGGGTGTTCCGGCACATGGCGGCGCTATGGCACTTGTCAGAGGTGAGATATACACACAATCTGTACCATTACACTCTGATATCTAATCAGTTGCTGTAAGGATTCTACTGCAAAATATCCAGATCACCATTTGTATCGCATATTTGCCTCCGTCCCATGACTTGTCGCACATTGATTTAGATGATCTAGTTTCCCAGTTGCCAACACAGTTTCTGTTGGTGGGAGACTTCAATGCGCATCATCCAATTTGTGGCTCAAGTCCGTCTTGTGCGAGAGGTATACTCATTGCCGATTTCTTGGACAGTTACAACCTTGCTCTCCTCAACACTGGAGAGCTACACTCATTTCTGATTCTTACAATAGTCTCTCGCACCTTGATCTTGCAGTTTGTTCACCTGAGTTGGCAGTCTCCTTACAATGGAATGTCATCTCTGATTTACCTCTAGTGACCGCTTCCCATGTCTTATTAGTATTTTAACCCAAGATACATATTCCACACGTATGCCCAGATGCCGTTTGGATCATGCCAACTGGAACCTGTACACCCAGTTGGCTGTCTTTACGTACAACGAGTACGACTCAGTGAATCATTTGGAGCAGCATCTCACGGACGATTTTCTGTGCTGCTAAACAATCAATTCCGCGTTTGACATTACACCCCCGTCGATTTCCCGTCCCCTAGTGGACCGAAGAATGTCGGAATACCATTCGTGCTCGAAGGCGTGCTCTTAGGGTTTTCCAACGTCACCCTACTTTGGATAACCTAATCCAATACAAGAAAATACGTGCCAGGTCCAGACCAGTCATTAAGGATAGCAAAAAGTCATCATGGAGCAAATTTGTAGCTTTATTTAACCAACACACACCTTCCTCGGTTGTGTGGGATAGGTTAAGGCGTGTTGCTGGTAGATCGACCCATATTCCAATTGCGGGACTGAAAAAAGCCTCAAGAGCTGTTGTTGATCCATTCGAAATTGCAAACACGTTTGGCAGTGCTTTCGCTCAAGTGTCTAGCTCAGAAAACTACTCCCCTGAGTTCCTTCCAACTAAAACTCAAGTGGGATCTCAAGGCTTCGCGTTTCGGTTTAGAAACGTAGAAGATTACAATCGCCTTTTCACCATGGCAGAGCTAGAATCTTCTCTTAAATCTTCGCGATTATCAGCACCAGGACCGGACGGTATTCATGTACAAATGTTGTAATAGCTCTCTCCTGAAGGTAAGGCATTACTGCTCGAGGTCTATAATCGTGTTCGGGTTGACAGTATACTCCCAGAAAATTGGCGGGAGACCACCGTTATTCTCATCTTGAAGGCTGGAAAAGATATTGTCCTATTTCCCTCACCAGTTGAGTTTGCAAGGAGATGGAACGCATGATCAACGGACGATTGGTATGGTGGTTAGAAAATCGTAACTTACTAACATCCAGTGTGGTTTTCGACGACGCCGTTCAACGGTTGACCATCTTGTGTCAATATCGACACAGATAATACACGGCTTTATGAAGAACTCTCAAACCGTTGGCATATTTTTTGATCTCGAAAAGGCTTTTGATACGTGCTGACGAGCAGGGATTCTACGTTCCCTGTATACCTGGAACATACGTGGACGCCTACCACTGTTCATTCAGAAGTTTATTAAGGACCGCTTCTTCCGAGAATAATTCTTTTGTTCAGGAGGAGGGAGTACCTCAGGGTTCGGTACTAAGTGTCACGCTCTTTGCTACAGCAATTAACTCCATCTGGAAATGTGTTCCACCTGGAGTTTCGGCATGCCTATTCGTAGACGACTTCGCTGTCTATTGTACTTCTCAGCTCACGGTGTTCTTACACCGGTGCCAGCAGCAATGTTTGGACAACCTTAGAGAATGAAGGTCCAAAAACGGCTCCCATTTCTCAACTGAGAACTTAATCTGCGTTAATTTCTGGCGTCATAGGAGACGATTACCACCTTCGCTCCGTTTCGGTCCAGATTTACTTCCTTTCGCAGAAGAGACGCGCTTCCTGGGTTTGAACTTGGACAGGAAGCTTAGTTGGTGGTCGCATATTGCACAGCTAAAAGCATGATGTGACCGTTCCCTAAATATCATGCGAGTACTGAATGGCAAATCGTGGGGAACGGATCAGACAATTTTGTTGCGAATCTATCGCGCACTCATCCGATCCAAACTAGACTATGGGTGTATTGTTTATTCTTCAGCACGACCATCTGTGCTGTGAAGATTAGACGCGGTCCACAATAGAAGCATCCACATTGCAATAGGAGCTTTTCCAACAAGCCCAGTGATGAGCATTTACGTCGAGTCCGCAGAACCGCCTCTGCAATATCAGCGTGAGATTCTCTTGGTAAATTATGGTTGTGGGCTTAGATACATGCCTAAGCACCCAACGTTCGCTTCTTTTTTCACCACCACGCTAAGAGAACGGTATAGGAATAGCACCCTTAGTCCTAAGCCTGCGTGGTTTCGTTTCCAGGATCTTCTAAGGAAGCTTGGAGTGGAACTGCCTAGGATGTCCGCCAAGGGCGAGAAGCTTTACCCCTCTTGGCTATCTGGCACGCGCCATGCACGTTCCATGTTTATGGAACCGAACCACATACATTCTGTTTTCCAAATAGCACTTCCATTTTTACTGCAGAGCTTTGTGCAATTTATCGAGCCGTTTTGTATGTGCGACGTCGTAAATTCGGCAACTGCTAATTTTGGGTGATTCCCTTAGTGCACTTCAGAGTCTTTGTGAGCTGTACAACCCCCACGCTATTGCACAACGTATCCAGGATGCCCCCTATGTTTTTATTCTCTTCTGGCGTTGACGTGGTGTGTGCATGGATTCCGGATCACGTAGGTTTGCAGAGGAATGAATTGGCAGATTTGGCATCAAAGACAGCAATTACAGAATCTAGTATTAGCATGTCACGTGTTACTTCGGAAGGATTTAGCCTCGATGTGCGGAGAGTGGTGCTGTCGTCCTGACACGAAGAGTGGTCAGCTCTCCGCGATAATATGCTTAGACAAGTGAAAGAATTTCCGATAAACTGGGTAACTTCCTCTTGCACATCTGGCCGCGAGGAGGTTAGTTTGGCTCGATTAACCACTGCAATGTTTCGCGTGGTTACCTATTTAAAAGGGACCCTGCCCCTCTAAATCCGCTGTGTAACAACCTTTTATCAGTCCGTCACGTGCTGCTAGACTGTTCTTCCCTAGCGCACCTTTGAGATTCTCTGTAGCTGCCTGCCAGGCTTGCAGAAGTCTTAGCGGACGACAAAACAGCGGTTGATATAGTTTTTAAGTTTTTAGCGAATTGTAACATAAATTTGAGGATGTTTTAGATATTTGTTTATGCTTTTTGGGATATATATTATCTTGTTTTGTATCTGGCTATTGCCACTGTTTCTTACGCTTATGTATATATTTTCTTTGTTACAAGTGATTTTATCTTTGAGTGAAATTTATATCTGGCTATTGCCATGAATTCTTTAAGGGCGCTGATGACCTAGAAGTTGAGCACCCTTAAACCCACAAAAATCAATCAATCAATCAATCAATCAATCAACCAACCAACCAATCAATCACATCAGAGACGTTTTTCTTAAAGTGCTGCTTTTTTTTAATTCAGCGGGCCTCAAAACATATTAGCGGTGAAATCTCGACACCGAAATTTGTGGTCGAATACAATATTTCTCCTACTTGCTATGCGTAGTAGAGGGAGTAAAAATAGCTTAACCCAGCTTCTATGGAAATCTTCACACGCTCGTATCACAAGCAGGATAATGGTTTATTTGAACTCTTGAAATTGAACTCCTGGCATTAAGGCATCATTTTTACAAAAACCTTCCTATGATGTATGAGTGTGGTCTCTTTCTCTCCGTTGTAATTGGCTATAAGCAAAAGATGTAGGAAGGTCACTGTCAATAACGCACCGTGCACTCCAGGCCACAGTTCCACTTTGTCATTGGAAGAGACCGCACACCCTCGCATACGACCTTCCCCCCTGTGACGTAAAAGATCCGTAGCTCAGTTATGCTTACGCAGAGATCATTACCACTGAGAGTTTCACCCATGTCTGCTTATAAGCAGAGTCCGAACCTTCATACAGGAAATAAAGGTTGCGTGGTTTGGACTATAGCAATTGGGAGGAGTAAGTCTGTCGCATGATCACAACACAGAGAAGGTAAGGTATAGTCAACGTAGGAACGTTGTAGACAGTTGTATAAAGGTTCGGACCCTGCTTATAAGTATTGGAATGGTAATTAATGTGTTTTGAGTATAGGTTCTTCTGGTCCCCAATAGGCATCTCACCCTAGGCACTGGCTTGTAAGTCCTAAGGGGTATCAGTCCTCCATACGGGGAGGACAATGAGATGAACAAGAAGATTGTTACTTCTTATTCTCCGTTTCATTAAAAAGAAAACCTTGCTTCATTATTTCTTTTATCTTTAGTGAGAAAACCATGACCAGAATGTGGAGCATGTCACATATTGGTGATGTCAAGAGTAAAAACTTTCTCGTTAAAAAAGCTGGCGAAGGTCGCAGTTGATGGAGGGAGAGGCTGATGTGGCAGGGGCAGAAAACGAAATGCTTTCAGCGATCAATCAGAAAGCCGATATCAAGCGTCTTTGTTTACATTTTCTTTCAGTGACCTCGTTTCGCCGAAACGTTAAGCAATGTTCCATTTCTATAAAACAGAAATACGTATTGTAAAATTGAATGTGTAATTCCATGCGGAAACTATGTCATATCAAATTAAAACAAAGTCTGATATTTTGTACTCATATCGCCTTCTCTATTCTTATACGAACTGTTCTTACAAATGTTCATACTCTTTGTACTTAATGTTAATCAAATAAACACCTGCAGAAATTATCTTACCGATAATTTTCTTGTAGGTGCAAGCGAAATATGGGAGTATAATAGGCTTAAGCGATAATCAAATCGTTTAAGAGCAGGGCGCTAAGTGATGGCTTTGAAATTATGTTCTCTTTGTATGCTCAAATGGTTAAAGGTGAATTTGTGAAATATGAATTTTTTTATGAATTTCCTTAAACAGTTCAGTTTTATTGTGAAGTACAATATTTTATGACCCAGTGTGTTAAATTTCATTACTTTTCTTTGTGTATATAAACTGAACCCCATGAAGGGCCAAGGGTTACCGCCCGATCGCTACGTGCCCCACCTCTTTCCACTACAGGCGTCATGAGTGGGGTGCAGCACTGGAGTGTGATACGTGGTCAGTGCTCCGAGCCCTCCCGGCCAGTTATGCGGCCTTCACGACCTGGGGTCAATACTTCTCCATCAAGTAGCCCTTCCGGGACCTAATGAGGCTGAGTGCACCCAGTGCCAGACCTCCCAGTGGGGGAAAAATCCCCGTTTGTCTTCTATGCGTTCCTACATGTAGTTTTTCATGGAAGTTCTTATCCTATCCGATTCACTATACAACGTATTACATTCACACACTTTTCTCTACTCGCTTTTCTTTTTCGTAACACATTCACATATCCTTCTTTTCACGCCCTTTTTCATACAACTCACACAATGTTCTATATGATTGAAATACAAATGAACGTATGACATTTATACGGTTTTCTCATCTAACTTTTCGTTTACGTAACATATTCACATGTTCTTCCCTATTCGCTCTTCAACATACCATTCTTACAATCAACTGGTTGACCGATCGTCATGAAAATTGGCACATCTAAACGTTATTTTCATGGACGCTTTTACTATTCAACGTATAACATTCACACAGTTTCCTCTATTTGCTTTTGTTTTAGATAACACTTCCATATATTCTTCTCTACCCACCCTTCAACATACAATCCATACAATTTTCTGTATATCTGAAATTTAAATGCAACGCATTGCATTCACACGGTTCTCTCTACTCACTTTTCTTTCCACATTTCCTTCTCTTCTCCCTCCTTTACAAGGAATTCATGCAGTTTTCTATATGACTAAAGTACAAAGTACAAAAGTCTTACATTCACAGAGCTTTCTCTACTTGCTTTTTTCTCTAGTATTTTGAGTTCCTCAACAGTGCTTTTGAATAGCGTCTACCGATGTTTTTATTTACTTGTTTATCTTATCCTATAGACTTCATGTACGCATTTCATGTATCCCAAGAAAAATATAATAATAATAAATAATAATAATAACAATACATAATAATAGATAATAATAATAACAACAATAATAATAATAAATAATAAATAATAATAATAATAATAATAATAATAATAATAATAATAATAATAATAATAATAATAATAATAATAATAATAATAATAATAATAATAATAATAATAATAATAATAATAATAATAAATAAGTGAGTGAGTGTGTGAGTAAGTAAATAATAATAATAATAATAATAATAATAATAATAATAATAATAATAATAATAATAATAATAATAATAATAATAATAATAATAATAATAATAATAATAATAATAATAATAATAATAATAATAATAATAAATATAATACAGAAATTCTTGCAAACCTTCATTGCAAAATATGGTAACAACATATCTTCGGAAATTCTTTTAACTCCTTTGGCAGCTCTCCATTCTTTAAATAATGAAAATTGCTTGTCATATAACTCCTTCGACTTGCCGGGTAACAGACTAAGTACAACTTTTTAGCATAATCTGAAACTTCTTCGGGAATACCCATTTTCATTAATTTATTGATTTATTTGGTGCAGTTTAAACAACCAGGATTGAAACTGTTTATTCTAGTGTGATTACGTAGCAACGTACGAACAATTGATGTAGTATAGGATTATTTTAGTTAATATAAGGATAACATAAAACGTCGTATATTACACGTGACTTATCAGACAATTATTTGCTCATGAACAATTAGAACACTCGTATTTGTGCATTTGTGTATTAAACGTCTTACTCACAAATAATAGTCTATTTAAGTCACTTAAGGCTATTGGACAAAGGTAACCTAAGTCTAACTAGGGATAAAATCTCCAAACCACAGGCAACGCTAGTAGTATTTCAGCTAGTAGTAAACGAATATTAGTGATACATTGTAGTAGTTGCTAACCATTGTTCTCTTATACATTTATATGTGCATGAGCACTTGAAGACGGAATGTATCAAATTAATGGAAATTACTACCTGGCAAAGCGTCTAGACGTATTCACCTTGGTTGTCAGAGCGCTCTGATTGCTTGTCATCTGTTTACTAGAACAGCGAAATACTTATAACTTGGTGTACGGTCAGTAATGCATCACAAATGGATGATATCTCGCGCTTGCCGATGTATGACACGTTACTGTCCTGAAGACATGATTGCATCTGAACAGAGTGTACATACACTAATTCGCCGTGTTATGCGACAAGCTCGCGTAAACAACTCGACTGTTTCACATTCTTTCCGATACGCCTCATGGCTTTGTCACCTAGTATCTTACCATGTTTACTTGTAAGATTACTAATTAAGGTTGTCATAGTTTATTCATAATGTTGCTGAAAGCGATACCCTTTGGTGAACATCACAATGTGTTTGTAAGAACGTGAAGTACCGAAATTACGCTGAGTATTAAATTAGCAATAAAATAAACACATATAAGCATAATAAGAAAACTGGATATTTTGAGCACACTGCAAAACCTACCAGAAAACAAAAGGGAGTGATCATTAAAACTGGTCATTAATAAAATACCCCGAATAATCTGGGAAAACATATCAAAAGGAAGGGAAAGCTAAGGAAAGGTGGAAAACAATAAAAGGTGCAGATGTGCAATAGGTGTAGTAAAAATGAAGTAAAACATAGCTTGATATTATCGCCTATGTCGTAGAACGTTTTATTATTATATTCCTATTAATATTACAAATCTATTAAAATAAAATTAAATAGCCAGTGATGTAGACTTTCATAGGACGACACGGATGGTAAAGCAATCGATAACTCCAAGGCTACTGGTTCGTCCCATCTTATGTTGAAGAATGGGGGATTCTCTGCTATCATTAATTCACTAGTCAATAATGTATGGCTACCCAAGTTCTTTAGGCCAATTATGAAGCATACATAATGTGCTTAAGGTATTAGGCATTCTTATTCTCACTAGCAGCTACCACCACTCAAAGTTGTAGTTCTCTCCACTTTACCAAACATTTGGTACATGCCCTTAAAAATGTGCACTACACATAAACATCGTTTACATACAAGGAATGGTAAAGGAAGAAGAGAAATATTAGCGTGTAACACAGGACAATTTTTCTATGAATCCTGTATTACTTTATTCAGCACGTAAAGCCCTAATGACCCAGTTGTCGATGGGCCCTTAAACCCTACTCACTCATTCACTCATTCACTCACTCACGCACTCCATCACGTAAATAGAAAATAGAGAAAGTATTGCATCCCTCCAAAAGCTCTGTACCAAGAATTCACCAGAAATACACACTTTGAGATTCCCTGAGTCCAAAGACTCTTTAGAAATACTCGTGTGTGGGCGTGCGTGGGCATGGGGGTGGGGGGCAGAATATCGCATATCTCAAAAATGAAAATTCGGTTAAATACCAAACTTAGTATTTGAGTTCAGTGTCTACCAAATATACAACACTAAGATTTTTGAGAACATTCCCCCAATCCAAACTACCTATTACATGGAAAATGTTTAAAAAATTTTTTCTCTTAAAATGGCTCTAACGATTTTTGTTAAAATACCATATGTTTAACATATTTTTATGAAAAATAAAATGTCTTAACATTTCTGGGAATATCTTCTGAAGTTTTCTTCAATTGGATGAAGCCACATTCTTACTCTAGAAAATGTATATCTCGTTAAAGTATATGATTTGTCATATTTTTTTGGAGTTAACCATTTCCAAGGCCACGCAGTGGCCAAGCGCTTAGACCGCTCGACCCGAGTTCGATCCCAGGTATCTGCGTGTGGGATATGTGGTGGACACACTGGTGCTGGGACGGGTTTTCTCCGTGTTCTCCGGTTTCCCCGCCATCATTCCACCACCTGCTCCATCCTCCTTTCCTCTACCTCCGTTTCACTGCACTATTCATTTCGTCCATCCTTTCATCCGTTTGATCTCCTTTAGGGTCGAAAGTGTCAGCAGGAGTTCAGGTGCTGGTTATGTCTCTTGGGAATTATAGCCCCAAAGCACGCCGAAGGTCACCGGCTTCCCACGTAGCATGCGCGCACATCCGGTAACATCGGAGCAACTTCATCAGCAACAAAAGCTGAGCTCCTATACGATTCTACCAAAAGGTCTTGGACTTCAAAATTTAAAGACAACCCCCATTATAAGTTGGTTACCCCGTACATGAAATTGCTACCCCAATTACACCCACCATCCTACAAACCTATATCCCGTCATTTCAGTGGTTAAGCCCTGACAAGGGCACGTACACACATGATACACCTTGGGCTGTCCTCAGGCTGCCAACGCCCACGCACGTAGTAGGTTTGAGGAAGTGTTGAATTCAACCCCAAAATTTGATGTCTAATTTTTACAGGAAATACACATTTTGAGACTCCCCAAATACTCTCTCCTAATAGAATATTTAGAAAGAGGTCCATATGAGTATATCTCTGAATTTGTGTCTGTGTGTATATCTGAAAAGCATAATCCAAAAACGAAACTTTCGATAAATACCAAACTTGTACAATATGTTGAATGTTCTGGGAATACCCTGTGAAGCCTTCTTCATTTGGAAATAAATTTTTATAAGATTGTATAACCCCCTCACTAGAAATCCCCAGCGCGACAACCCATTAAGGGCCAAGGCTTGCCGCTCAGCCGCTGCGTCCCCCACCTCTGTCCACTACAGGCGGTGGTGGGGTGCAGTACTGGATGGTGGTATGTGGTCGGCGTCCCGAGTCCTCCCAGGCAGTTATGCGGCCTTCTCAACCTGGGGACGCTACTTCTCCATCAAGTAGCTCCTCAATTGTCCCCCCGGGACTTAACGAGGCTGAGTGCACTCTGTGCTAGAACTCCCAGCGGGGAAAAATCCCCATCCTGGTACCGGGGATTTTACATGGGTCCTCCGCGCCAGAGGCAAGCATAACCGGTGCACTATAAAAGAAAGACAAAAACCTACTGCAGAAAAATGTACATTTCTTTGGTACATCTTCGCGTTGGAATCTTCAACTTTTTTGTTTTTGTACCATATAGTAGTCCTGACTTTCAAGATTCCAAAAATGTATACTTTGCTTATTAATTGTTACAGAAGTCTGTTTAATTTAACAATTTGTACAATCAGATTCTCCTGGGCACATAACCTTGTAGAAATTTATTTCTAATATATATTTAGTAATTAAAATTCTCAAAATTTTTACCTTTCCAATGCTATTGAAGTACTCTTAAAATTATACTACAAACTTCATTCGTATATCATTTTGAAGCTTATTAGACAGGGAATAATGTGAACCAACAACTATGGTCTTAACATAAATCACAAAAAAACTGTAGTTATTTAAATAAATGTTCAGTTGGTAAAAAGAGGAATATTGAATTTCAAAATTCCTAATTTTTATCCAGACAGTTAACTGCACTATTTTGAGGTTAAAATCATTGTAATATGTTGAGATAAACACATTCCTGTATTAAAGTCTGAAATATCTATATTTTTATAGAGCTTACAGAATTTGAAAAAAACATGAAAGTTTGAATTTTTGAACGATTATCCAAAAATATTTTTAATTGTTGATTATAAATATTTATAGTTTATTATGCCAATCATTGGTATAACATTTTGAAAAATTCTGGCTAAAAATATAGATTTTTGTTCCCAACGTGAAGATATATCTTAAAGTACACATTTCAAATAACTGTTTTAGGGCGTCAGTCATTTCCCAAATATTTATTTGTTGTTGGTCTGGATTTTTAAATACTTTGTTATCTTTTGAATATTATCGGTTTTTGAACATTGGACTATTGATTCAGCTTCTTCTATCCCCGTACCTGTAACGAAATGTGCAATGGAATTATTTCTGCAAAGATATCTGATGCGTTACACTCACATGACTTTCTCGACTCTTGTACATAAAAAATCTAAAGCATATGACATTTTAATGAAAATCGATGCAGCTATTCTTGAGAAAATACAAATTTTTGAAAAATTTTTCCACATAAAGGGTAGTCTAGGTCAAGAGAATTTTATTCAAAATCTTCGTGTCGCATTCTTGAAAGATATTAAATTTCAATACCAACTTTGGTTTTTAATCGACCTTTCGTTTTTTAACTATGTTGTTCACAGAGACACACGCGCGCGCGCGCGCGCGGACCTTTCTCTAAAACTGCCTTTCTTGGAATCAGAGATCTCAAAACATGTTTTCCAGTGAAATTCGGACATCGAAATTTTGGGTCGAATACAATACTTCCCCTACTTACTATACTATCAGAGAAAGTAATAAACGATAGTGCTTAGAGAAGATCACGTGAAGTAAAATCAGATTAAGGTGGACTGGCAGAATGAACTACGGTGCAGTGAAAATGCCGGTGTGAACGATGGAATTGAAGTTGAGTCAGAAAAACCTGTTCCATCTGTTGAACACATTATTAATGAAGGTTCCATAAGTAAAGAAGAAGTTCATTCTCGTAGATCTATTGCTCCATCTTAAGGAACAAGAAAAAAGAAGCTTAAGGAAGAGTGGGTAATGATAAATCTTGGATTTCATTCAGTTATAGCACAAGAATAGTAAACACGTTGAACGTAACTTCTAAAGTAGGTACTTAAAGGGTTTTCAGGGCTCTTCAACTTTATAAATATAATATGTATACACACATGACTATTTCTACTCACTATTGTGTAGTCTATCCTTAAAAACGATTATTCTTCTATCTAGGTCATATTAATTAACACGAATCTTGTAGAAATTGCTTATTGTATAGTTTTATTATATATTTTCCTATAGGTGCAATGGAATTAGGAGAATACAGTAGGTTTAAGTGATATTAAAGCTTTCAGGAGCCTTAAACTTCCGTTCTGTTCATATGGCCAAGACAAAAAATAAATAAAATAAAAGAACACCGATTAATGACTTTCTATTTGAGAAAGGTATCTCAAAATTTAAACCAATAACAAGGATTACCTAAAAATGGCTATCTTCACAAAAATATTATTTTCCATAAATTTGTGTTTTGACGTAGGTAATCTTCATTCTTGTGCAGTAAGATTTTGTCTCTCTCTTACGGTTTACCAGTTACACAATACAGGAATGAGAGCACTCTAGAGATATTGTCACAAAATTTAAGATTTGCATTTCATTTTTCATAAAAAATGTCTTAAACATCGGTATTTTAATCTAAACTGCTATAGTTGCTTTTGACAGAATGAAAAGAAATCGCAGATTTGTGAGAAGATTTTCAGGGAATACAAATTAAAGCTTGAATGGCGTTTATTAAATACATAGCAGGGAAGCACTTTATAAGAGAAAAGTAAACGGAATAGTATTCTCACATTGGTATCAATGTTTTTGCTGCATACAACAAAAAAATAAACAAATAAACAAACAAATAAATAGATAATAAAATAAATAATAGAATGAACGATAAATGAATAAATAAGGAAATGAATAGATAAAGTAGCATATTTTCCCTCCAACTCAAAACTGTAATTGGTTAATTTACCTTTAGTACCCTATTGCTTATCACAGGGATGCAACAGAACTACAGAAAAAATCTGATGTGTTACATTCACATGACTTTCTCTAATCTCGTACTAACCATTCTTACAAACTCGTATTCCTATATCTTCTTCGTGTTAAGATAAACATTTGTACAAATTATGTTATTGCTTATTTCTTTGTAGGGGCAAGGGGAATATTAGAATACAGTAGGCTTTGAGCGATAGTCAAATCTTTTAAAGCTTTGAAATTCCATTCTCTTTGCACACTTAACATAAAAAATGAATAACGATGTTCCATTTCACAAGTTTTCCGAAACTCACACACATAACAAGGAATATCTCCGAAATGGTTCACCCTACAAGAAAATTTATTGGAACATAAATTGTGAATTTTAGCAAGATCTACTTTTTTGTATAGTATTATTTGATCTATCTCTAACGGTTTACCAGTTATGCAAACGACGTTCAGAGTAAATAGGACTACAGAGGCTATAGCCAAAAATTTAAGATATACATTTCATTTTTCATACAAATATCTCAAATATATGACATTTGAATCAATATCGTTGGAGCCAATTTCAAGAAAATCAAAATATTCGAAAATTTTCCATGTAAAGGGTAGCTTAGGGTGGGGCTATTTTCTTCAAAATCTTCGTGTCGCATCCTTAAAAGACATTAAACTTAAATACCAACTTTGGTTTTTAACCGACTTTTCGTTTTTGAGTTATGCTGTCCACAGATACACAGACATACACACGGACCTATTCCTAAAAATTCTTTGTTTTTTTTAAATATAGGGAGTCTCAAAACATATATTTCTGGTGAAATCTCGACATCGAATTTTTGGGTGGAATACAATACTTCCCCTACTTACCAGTAGAGAAAGTAAAAATACAACACAATTTTATCACCATAATATGTATTGTCATATTAATGTAAACGATCTTGCAAATATATCTATTTACTTGTAGTTTCTAAATATGATTAGTTAATAATAACAAGGCTTCGGGTGATCAGCCGTGTGAGATTCTAGAACACTGAACTTTCGGTGCTTGCAGACTCCATGGCGTTCTTCAGGATGAAAAGACTCAGATCCTGAAGAAGGCCATGGAGTCTGCAAGGGCCAAAAGCTCAATGTTCTAGAATCTCACACGGCTGATCACCCGAAGCCTTGATTAATAACTTCAAATCGTACACATGATTGATTAATTAATTATAACAAAGAATAATGTATTTAATCATATAGATCCTTATGCTCACAAATATATCACAAAAATCATTAATCACTATATGCATATTGTATTCCTCTAGTTCTACTTAATATTGCTGTTTCATTTCAATTAGCAGTTTTCAGCATCCACATGATACAAGTTTTTCTGGTAGCATGCATTTATGGCAAGTGTGTGTCTGTGTCTCTCTCTCTCTCTCTCTCTGTGTGTGTGTGTGTGTGTGTGTGTGTGTGTGTGTGTGTGTGTTCCGCAGTACCACGTAATAATGAGAAACGCAAGCAAGCTCGACTAATAGACAAATATAAAGCATATAGAGATGGAAAACTGTCCGTATCAGTATTCAGAAAACGATGGTTACCAAGGATTATTCTTTCTCCTGGCAGTCCCAAGTCTGTACGAAATGAGAAGGAAAATATTGCTGCAAGGCCCAAACGATATGTAAAAGATTGATAACAGCAGGTCCAAATGCAACGCACGAATTGTCACAAACGCTATACATTTCGGTAGTTTCGGCCCAAACGCACTGCACCGCACTTTACTCACTACCATTCCCAAGTGTCCAGTTGCAGTGAAGTTACGGGCATTAAGATATTCCTACGTTCCACCCAAAGTACTCTCGGTGTTTTAAAGTGCAAAAGTGTAAATTAGGGCTGGCTAGAAACCGAATAGCGAGATAAGCGTTGACTTAGTCGAATTTTGCAGAAAAAAAAGGTAGCCCGAATGCAATCAACTCGTGGTAACTTACTTGAAAATACAAGTATGTATATATTAGAATAACCATAAGCCTTGTCATTCATATTCCGGATCTATCCTTTAACTTGAGATCAGAGTCGCAATATTTGAGTGTTTGCTTCACAGCGAATCTATCACCGTGATGAACAGCTGATGCCAGGCAATGAGAGGACGACGAATGATGAATAGCTGGCTCAGTTAGGAAAGATGGTGTTGGAAGTGTTATCATTCATTTAGAAGTTGTAACTACAGAAGAAACATCACGCTTCTGCTGTTGCTGAAGGTTTGTTTAAGAAACTTACTGACCTAGAAGTTCTCTGTAAGTTGCATTTTCTGCTGGAGTACTCAGAAATGCTTAAAAACCTTCGTTGATCTTTCAACGAGAGAAACTTTTTCTGAGCAGCGTTGAACTGTACGTGAAACACTCAGTTCCCTTGTCCCGCTAGAGAGCAAACACTTCCCTGGACGAAGTCCGTCATGATGTTCAACAATATAGGATTACGACGAATCCAAGACAGAGAATCTTATGATGATAATAATTAATAAGAATAATTAATAATAATTCTGTCAAATATGTGGAAGAAATAATGTATTAGAATCACTAGCAGCCGCAAGAAGATAAATTATAGAGGCAAGATCAAAGTGCTTGGGAAAGGGAATTATTATCATACATTGTCCTGTGTACCACCTAAATATTCAGTGAATATATAACTTTTATTAAATGTGTTGATATTCCTGGACTGAGAAAGAGGATTTATAGAAAAGAAACATCGGATAAACATCAAATGTCATACTCAAGTAAGGGAGACATTTCAAGGATAACTGCTTGAGACTTTATAAAGAAAATCCTTCACCCAAAACAGCCTTTTAGATGAAAAAAATTTCATTGATATTATTTTTTAAAACGTGGCTTTTATTTATATTGCCTATGGCAATCGCAGATAGTGGAAATTGATGAGTTATGATAGCTACATAAATGAAACCCAGCGAGATGGCTCTGTGGGAGCGCGTGTGGCTCGGATTTGGGAGACCCCGGGTTCGATTCCTGGTGACCGCCCGCTCAAACCATGTGCTTTTCTATGGATTTCAATAGTCAGCAAGGCGAATACTGGAATGGTGTCAACTACCATTGCTCTCTTGCCCCCCCCCCCCCCCCCCCCCCGTTTCCTCTCATTTCACCGGGTGGTCAAGCCATAACTGCTAGGAAACTCTCGCGTCTCTGTCTTCTGCGTTGGCCGGTCCTTTCCATATGTTTACTGTGGTTCCTTCATCTCTTCCGTTCCTCCTGGGGGTGTATGCACAAAAGACTCTTGCGGGTCACGTGATCTCCGTTACCTAATACGTCCTATGCTACCCTATATAGTGGCAATTGGTAAAAGAAATTTAGTATGGAATAGGCTCCGTTTAGGATACCCCCTGGCATTTGCCACTTGAGGACCGAGGATAAATTTGAAGAAACCTCAGGGAGGGCTGCCGTGACGGCGATAGTCCTGAGATCTCGTTGTAAAAGCATTGCAGTCCTACTGGCATTCAGCAAAAAACATTGCATAAAAACATTCCTACAACCCTTTTCCTGATTCTCTATCGTTGACATGGGAAAAATAGGCATAATTCTACTATGAAATATTTCAATTTTCCCATTTGGGGAAGGTACGGTTACATTTATAGCTACATTTTCAGCAAGGACTCAACAACAAAACTTTACTTGCGATATAAGAATCATGTTGTTTACTAAACAGCGAAAGCATCCATGTGTGTAGTTGATTTGTTCCATCACTTTTTTAGCAAATATAATTGGAAAAGTGTGGAGTGGAAGGGTGTTAAACTTTTAGCTGAAAGAAGTCATTCTACAGTAGATAAAAATAAAGAATCTTATCCCAATAACTACAGTATCACGTGTGCTCTCCTATGTACATAGCCAAATTACTTTCTTGTTGACAGCAATGCTTTGAAGATCTTGTCTTCAAGAGTATTATATAGTGAGTGTAAAAAGAATGTGTTACTGTGAATTTGAGACTTTTTCTTTGAAGATTCTAGTGAAGCCTGCGGATATGTGAATATCAATGTTTCCAATAATTGTGTTTCAAAACTTTAAATAGCTTTTTCTCCATATAACATTTTTTGCAGTGTGTTGTGTAGGACGGCAGGTTGATCGCTTTTCAAATAGGAATCCATGACCGGAAATGTACGGTTTCCACGCTGCAGAACGTCAAAGTTTGTGAACGAACAGTTGTGACATTTCGTTAACGTTCGTTATTGATATCTTAATACGAAATGTATTAAACGTATTACGTCCTGTAGCCACCTGTGTATAGGGATGAATGACTTAGGCATAAAATTGCTGCGATGCGCTAAATTCCTCCACAGATTCTTTGCTGCTAATTCTACTGCGTTACTTGTGTAGTTTATAATACACTAACGTTTTTAACAGCAGTGTGACACGCACCAATACACAACTGCTGAAATGGCCGACTTCAACTCCAGCACACTTTGACGTAAGTGTGCGGAATCACCCGAACGTCGCATATTGAAAGCAATGGATTGGACCAATTCCATGGACACCACGGTCGCCAGATCTGATACCTCTGGATGACACTCCTGTTAATGTCAGCGGAGGACCTTATGGCTCGATCCCAAGGAGTGATTGAAAATCTTCAAAGACAACCGCACGTATTGGTTTATATGCATGAGGCCTTAGCACCGCCGATATAAGCTCTGTAATGACCGTTTGAAGCCCGTTTGTAATGTAGACAGTTCGATGTTGGGTTTATTGCCGAAAGGTGAACGTACACGCATTTCGCACTTTGACGCGCAACAGCGTCCAAACGGTGCATTTCCGGATAGGGTTCCTATTTGAAAACCGATCAATTTGCCATCCCGCACATCATACCAAGCGTTGTCGGTATTTTTTGGGACACTCTGTATATAACCGATTGGAACGGAACTTATTACATTTCTTCTAATGCGTGCTTCATGAAAGCATTACAAACAATAAAGTCTAATGGCGTTTTGTTCTTTGATCAGCCGATTTCGAAAAAAATAAATGGTTTTTGTTCCAAATTGGACGTTAATTCCACAAGAATATACGAACTTAGTCTGCTACTTGTAAGATGCATAGTGTAACGTATTTCTGGTATAGTTTCGGTAGAAAATATATACCCTTTCGAAATAATTAATCACTTAAAAGAATTAAAGGAATACTCCGAGTAGCTTTTTCAGAGGTGAACTAACTTGGCGACGTTGCGTTGAAGTTGGTCCCAGATATGAATCGGCTTTTGGATGTAAACATGTTTGGGAGATAACGAGTGGAACTGGATTCTGTTTGGCCTACACTCGCACAATAAACACGGGAGGACATGGTATATTTGTTTACGTTTACCAGACACGCCACTGCGGTGTTTGTTTGTGTACTGACCTTGTAAAAGTGGCACCTGCAGTGTTGCCAGCTTGTCTGTCTCTTATATATATATATATATATATATATATATATATATATATATATATATATATATATATATATATATTATTTTATTATTTTATTTTCGGCATGTTTTGATAATCTGTCAAATGTAATTAAAAGTAATTAATATTAACCTGTGCTTATACAGGCTTAAGCACTAAACGATTGTTTGTATTTTTTCTATTGGTATAAACAATCGAAATCAATGTATGGATGGTTTGCAAATATCGTGGCAGATGCAATGTAACCGAAATTTTTCATTAACATTTCATTAACATTTTTGGATTAGGGGAGAAAGTCCATTTGGTACCAGTGTCCCCTTAAGATAGTGTGATAATAGCCAAGCTTTTGTCAAAAAATAATGCACTGGCACTTCGGTGAACTTCAAATTACTACTGAAAACTACATATCCTTGTTTGGTATAGTGCTGAATACTAAGCGTTATTACTTTTATAGATACTAATTTGATACAAATCACCAACCACACTGTGTATTCTGAATGTCAAATTATTCTTCTTGTAAGTAGTTCATTGTTTTTCGTTCGACGTTTTCGCTGCCTGGTTTCTTTGTCATATTCCTATTCCCTGTACCTAAGTCTTCCCCAGGAAGGGTCTATGAGACCATGAAAACAAAGAAAGAACGTTACCTTCCAGCGTTTCCGGAGATAAGCGCAACCATAGGTTATTATTCTTTTCTTTCTTTTACGATTTGTATGAGATAGCTTTGTTGTAGAAGTGAATAGGAATGTAAAAATCCTAGCGCAACAATACCATGAAAAGGAATTGTTGTAGTATGCATATCTTTTGGTAATGGCTTTCCATTTAGTTATGTAGACTCTTCATTTTTAAGTTTTTTCCTGCGGATGGTGACTAGAATAATAAATGTTAACATCCCGCACAGTCTGAAAGTATTAATGTGGGAGTGAACGTATGTGTGTCCAATATAAACATTAAGAGAACTGATATTAAAATTCCTAAACTTCAGAAAACAAAAACAGCACCAAGTTGAAGTACCCGATATGACCACAGAAATTAAAGGGAGTCATCAAACACATTATACTTAAAGTACAATAATGCAAATCGAAAACAAAGTGGAATGTTAAGGAATTTTGCGGAACTGCTGTGCAGCATTGCACTCTAACTAGGCTTCATATTTAAATATAGATAAACATGACATACTGCATTTTAACTCATGCAGAAATCACTCTTTTCTCTAGGTATCTTCCTCTGTATTCGTCTTGGCTCCTTGGTAAGTGAAGTAAGAGGAATTAGAAAAGGGGTAACTTATTTACAGCTTTTCACTTAATGGAGGACAAGTTTACATCGAAATTATTCCTTACGTTTGTTGTAATACAGAATTATACTATCTAGTAGTCAAAAACTTTTAATATTTGTCCAATTAAAACATGTATGCATATTGCAGGCTTCATCAATCCAGTATTTTACCACGAGGAAACAACCGTAAATCGAATTCCATCCGCTATCCACCCCTTGTTTGTAGGTACATGCTTTTTACCATAACTTGCTTTATTCATCACTACGAAATACTCTCCAGAAGTTTTTTTCTTCATATGAAGATTTTTTTTTTCCATCAATACTTTGCATGCACGAGGGGTGGTCAGTGACGACAATTCCAAGGCTGGTATTCCTAGAGTTTCGTTCATTATAGAGAAACTAGTAGTGTGCAGTACATCCGGTTGGCCACTGTGCAGATTTTCAGCCAACTACCACCTACTGCGCTAGTTGTAGGTGGACACAAATAGTGACTTGTTTGGAAAACTGGTCTCGTGACCATTATTCAATTTTTGCAGCTGAAATTCACTGGAAGCTGGTAGAGATCACCGTCATCATCAATCACCACCACCACCACCACCACCACCACCACCACCACCATCATCATCATCATCATCATCATCATCATCATCATCAAATGTCGGTCTGGGTGGCTCAGTTGGTTAGACGCTGGCCTACTGATCCCAAGGTCGCGGGTTCAAATCCGGCCCAGGCCGATGGTTTTTAAGTGTGCTTAAAAACGACAGCTCCATGTCAGTAGATTTACTGGCATGTTAAATAACTCCTGCGGGACAAAATTCCGGCACACCGGCGACGCTGATGTGATCCTGGCAATTGACAGCGTCGTTAAAGAACAAAATAATTTTTTTTTTTTTAAAAATCATCATCAACAACAACAACAACACCACTTCACGGATTAGGAGACCTCCTGTTCCGCCCTCAAGTATTTCTCTACCTTTTCATCGGGCTTCCAACTTCTCCCTTCCCACATGGTTGATAATGTATACCATTTTGTGGTATCGGGTATTGTCCATCCTTTGCAAATGGTTTCTCCAGCTTTCTCTATATTGGTTTAGTTTATCATTTATTGGACAAATACCTAGTTCAATTATTTCTTCATTTTTTATTTTATCCATTATTACAGTCTGAGGCTTACCAGTAATTAAGATGTGTTCTAGCCACATTTCGAGTGCTGCGTAGAGTAAGACCAATGGTGGGGTTGCCATCTCGGCTTTGATCAAGCAGGGTTGGAGTGTCCTTCACTAAATGGTTGTCTTCTCTTCGACTAACGAGAATCCTCTTCCCGGTTTCTTTTCGGAGTTTTCTATCCTAGATGAGTTGTCTTACTGGACTATCGAGCCCCGCTGGTAGAGATTTATGGAGATATTGTAGAGTCTGGTCAGCACATCGCAGCATGATGCTGAAAGCTTTGCGGCCGGTAGAATAAAGTCGCCACGTTGTTGAAGCAGTTTTACTGGGGCGTCACCCACTTTCCCTGAAGCCTAGACCACGCTCCAAGTAAATTTCACGTTTTTCCTTACTTGAAGAACCTTAGGGTGCCGACCGTTCGCTTCAGACAAGGAGGCGAAAAACTTCACAACAAGATGATTTAACACGCAAGGACAGGATTTTTAAACAGGACGGAATAGTCACACTCATCCCATGAAGCTACAAGTGGCTAAACGATATAGACATTACGCCCAAAAATAACCTAATGTATGTCCTATCAGTTGGCTGTATTGGTTGTATAAAATAACATGTAAATGTTTCACTGCAACCTTTGTAACCTTAGTTTCTGATCACTCCTAATATATACCTCTATTTATCCTCCCGTGAACTCTTGCTGAAGCATCTTTCACAAGCTTTACTATTCTTTCAACCTCTTGTGTGTGGTAACTGCTGTAGAGAACGTTCCTTCAGCTATATTTTCTAGGTAATGAATGCTACAGGTGGTGAAGTCGAGAATTCCTCTGGTTTTTTGTGTCCTGAACATATCATAAATGGAACATTAAAAGATCTGATGTGTTGCACTCACATGACTTTCTTTGCTCTTGTACTAACCATTATTACAAACTCATATTACTATATCTTCTTTGTGTTAGTAGAGATAAACACTTGTACAAATTATCTTATTGCTTATTTCCTTGTAGGTGCAAGGAAATATTACAAAACAGTGGGCTTAGAGCGATAGTAAAATCTTTTAAAGCTTTGAGATTCCATTCTCTTTGCACGCTTAACATATAAAAATGAACAACGATGTTCCATTTCACGGAAGTTTCAAGTTTTCCGAAACTAACACAAATAACAAGAAATATTTCTGAAATGGTACACTCTACAAAAGAAAAAAAAATTAGACAGAAACTATGTTTTAGTGAGATCTACATTTTTTATATAGTAAGATTTTGTCTATTTCTTATGGTTTATAGTTATTCAAAGGTCATCCAGAGAAAACAAGACTACATAGGCTATAGCCAGAAAATTCAAAATATACATTTCATTTGTCATACAAATATTTTAAACATGCCATTTTAATTAAAATCGTTAGAGCTATTTTCAAGAAAATAAAAATGTTCGAAAAATTTTCCATGTGAAGGGTAGCTTAGGGTGGAGGAATTTTCTTCAAAATCTTTGTGTAGTACCCTTGAAAAAGATTATACTTAAATACCAACTTTGGTTTTTAACCGACTTTTCGTTTTTGAGCTATGCTGTCCACAAACTGACAGGCAGACACACACACACACACACACACACACACACACACACACACACACACACACACACACACACACACGCACACACACACACGCACACACACACACGCACACACACGGACCTTTTTCTAATAATGCTTCTTTTTTTTTGGATTCAAGGGGTCTTAAAACATATTTTCGGTGAAATCTCGACATCGAATTTTTATGTGGAATACAATACACCCTCTACTTACCGGTAGAGAAAGTAAAAATGCCTGCAATTACTAGTGACATGTTTCTTTCCATTCATCTCATCTTTCAATTCTGAACGAATTAATGAATAATACGTATGTCTTTGTTAGTTGGCAAGTTTCGATATTTAAAATCACATAGTACCCGAAAAAATCGAAATAACTAGTCAAAACTTTGCTTCCTAATTTTAATGAAAGGCTGGTATTATCATGCTCAATATGGTTCTTGATTGCAGCAATAAAGGCAAGGAAGTAAAACCAGCCTCCTACATAAAACGTGTCCACCGGATACCTCTTTTTCCCTCTTTCTCATGCCACCTACACATAATCTGCGCCACACCACGTGACCACTTCACTTCCTCCTACACCTAGATATTGCAATTTTTACACATAAAATGTGGCATCAGACTGAGGTAGTTACAGGTTAACCCAACGGATGTCGTACCACGAACCACTCACTGGCCAAAACTCTTTCACTAACAAGTTAGTACCTTATTACCATTCATATGCTGATAGAAACAATAGAAAAATAATAAAAGTGCGGCAGATTTTCTAAGAAAGGCAAAAGAAAACTGGAGTAGAAAAGTTTAAAGAAAGGCGGAAGAAAAAGTGACAAGGGACGTTGGGAGATTAGGAAGTAATCCTCTCGAGAAACCGGAAGGCCACCTAAAGAGAGGTTAAAGGATCCCGGGACTGAAATTTGAATTTTCTATGTTTTTATTGGTATGAAATCAATACTTTGCAAACTTTAGCGTGTTTATATTATAATTACCGCACAAAGTTACAGTGCAATCTATTTTATAGTTTTCTGGGAATTAATTATTCAATTTAGTGCGAAAATACCTTAAAATTCAAAATATTCCATGCACATCAAAAGCTAAAATATCACAAGTTTTATTATTTTATAATCTCTAATCACACAACAAACACCATCAATCTCTGGCAGGAAGAGAAAATAATTATGTTTAAAGTAATTTTTTGCTTTCATGGATATTGAAAATATGTTTTTAACTTTTTTGCGTATTTAATTTTTTAAACCTAAACACATTTTCAGATTTTGAAACCAAAGACTGAAGTTGAAGTCACATAAATGGAGCACATGTTGGAAAAATTGTAAGAGTATAGAACAGAGTTTATGGCACATGAAACAGTGTGTTGAAATGTAAAGTCGAAAAAAAATTCTACACAAATGCATCATGATCATGAGACAGATTACGTGTTTGTCACACATTACCTCATTTGTCTAGTAGCATCTCTCCTCAAATTAAGCCTGCGCTAGACGTTTATAAATGGTGGAATGTGCGCCTGAGTCCAGTTTTGCGCTTACTAAAATGTATTGCTTGACGTTCTTAAAGAGAGGAATGCGCAAAATTGAGAGCAACAGTGCTTTAAGGAACAGAACGTACTCCTCGCTAAAGTACACCTCAAAAACACACGACTCGTTTACTGAGAGCGAATTCCGGTTTCCGGCCGATTTTACAAACTTTCTATTAGAGTATACATAGCAACGTAATTCAGTAAACACCTCGGAAGAAATGGACCTATCATATGAGTACACTAACAACGTCAGCTAAAAAGAAAATGGTGGATTCTGGTACTTAGAGCAGGGATTGGCTGCCAAAAATTAGGGAAAATTTATACACGCCCCATCCATCATGGACCCGTACAGTAAAAACGGACATATTATTAAACAACAGTTTATTTGCATTTTTGCGTGAACTACGCCTCGTACACCTCAATTAATATGCATAACAGATTTTTCCATTTAAGTAATAATATTAAAACGCCCAGTAAATGATCAAAACTGTCTTAAAAGGCTAAATCAAGCCCGAAAACTTGCGAGGTGGCAATGGCATACAAGACCTACTATTGGACGTGGTACGTGCTTTCAGGAAGTCTCGAAATAGATGAATAGGATTGTGACGGGTCCTCTCCACTTAACCCCCAATGACACAGGTTCGAGTCTCATTGTAAATATTTTTTTTTATGTTCATCAAAACTTGGAAACCGAATTCACAATAATCTAATTATGAAGTTCCTGAAGGTTTAGGACATTATAATTTAAATCATTTTTGGTTGTCTTAATTTTTAATAGCACAATAATTGTGTGCAAAATTGAGTTTAACTTCCATGTTAAACTCTGACAATGTAATTTCCTTGCTTTCTGTGTTCAAATGTGTATGAATGATCCTTATTTCAATTGCACCTACCTATAGGTGTGTTTAAACAACTACATAATTGTTAGTGATAACAGCTTCACGGGTGATCAGCCGTGTTAAACTTAAAAAGGTCGAGCTTTCGGCCATTATACTCTCCATGGCCATCTTCAGGACTAAAATCATTTTAGTCCTGAAGATGGCCATGGAGAGTATAATGGCCGAAAGCTCGACCTTTTTAAGTTTAACACGGCTGATCACCCGTGAAGCTGTTATCACTAACGTTCGCCGTGAAAGCTTCAAATCCTACATAATTGTTGTTCACCAATAAAGAAACATCAAACAATGTCATAAAACATAAATAAAACAATAAAAATGAATATAATAACAATTTTCAGAATAATAGTTTGTAAATTGTGAGGATTGAACGGTAAAAAAAAAAAAAAAAAAATTAGTACATGCAGGTGATTCGAACCACCTTCACAGCAGACAGATTACTTCGGAGTCTTGTGCCCGTTCCAACGGAGCTACCTAGTAACGTGTAAGATAAACATTCCGTTTAAGATGTAATATTCACTGGTTCCAGTGAACGTCGAATTGCCGTTTTGTTACAATATTTTATACAAGAATGAATAGAGGAAGTCATGTGAGTGAACACATACATACGGTAATTATCCTCCGGTATCTTCATTTTAGCCATGTGTTTCAGCTACTCGATCATCTAAGCTCATTAGGGTATTTAAAACAAGTGTAATATTAATAAAATGTTATTAGGAGAATTTTCCACATTATTAAATTATTTTTGTATTCTATTGACTTGAAGTGGTAGGCAGAACTGCAAGCAGTTGAATAACGAGAAGCCAATGTGTGTCAGTTTATTCTGCTGTGAAATGGGAGTTTAAAAGCACGAAATTTAGCTGACTTCACAGGCATTAAACAAGATGAGAAACGTGTAACCTGAAATGACTGAACTCACTGAAGTTTGTTTGATACGGCATGCTCGAAGGGAAGTTTGTTTACTGGAGTGTTGGAAGAGAAGTTTGTTTACTGGAGTGAATGGCCCTGCTTCCTCACCAGAGTTCGTTACAAGCTTTGTGTTCAAGTGAAATGACTTTTATGCTGCAAGATATTATTTGCAGAGAGCACTGGAGAGCAAACGGCTCCGACAGAATGAATTACGCACTTCTGGCTACGAGGCAGCTAATTATGCAAAGTACGATAATAACGGCCAGGGCCCGATACCCGATGAGCTACAAAATAATTCTAAGCCCAATGAAAACCCAATGAAGCGGCACCATTCTTAAATATAACAAATATCTAGAGACTTCACTTATTTTAGTATTTTCTGCAAGATCTTGAAATAAAACGCAGATGTTTCATGATGCATTCATCATATCCTCGGTGCTCTTGTTTATAACAGTTACCATCACCACGCTCAGTTTCTTAATATTTCTATGTATTATCAATCTCTGAAAACAAAACAAACCTGTTAATGGAATCAATCGGCAGTATTTCAAAATTCATAACGGGGTCCTTATTTTTTTAAAATATCAACCTTCCAGAGGCTCCAGAGGCAGTTCGAGTCGAGTGGGGAAGCTTATTCCCCCACCCGAGGCATGACATTAAGCAACACGAGGGGAAAAAACAGTATATGAAAACAGTTCCACCAATTAGTTTCACAAATTCTGTTAGGGCCAAAATTTAATGGCAATTCATAGTTGATCGCTGCTATTCTCTTTCCTTATATGCAAATGTATTTTTTATAGATAGTAGGAAGTCATGTTTTCCGGTTATATTGACGTTGCCGGTAAATGAATTATCCCGTATTCACATCTACTACTTAACCTACCCTCCTATATTACATACTTTTAAGAACTAGACAGCTAGCATTTTCACACCCATAAACTTAATATTTTGATTAATACTAATATAAAATATAATCAAACCCACCTGTTGACTTTCACCACTTCAATAATCTCTTATTTATTTATGTATCATACATTATAATTTAAAGGAATAAGTCACTAGAGTCAGTCCAACTTTCTTTGTAATGACCATCGAAGATGCTATGTAGTGTCACTGAATCATATACACGTTCCGCCAGATAAACAGAGCAGGCCGTGCTCAATCGAATTCTGCTTTCGAATGAGAGGCTTTCTTCTAATTATGCAATGAATAGCATTTCTTGGGTGGTATTAAAACTTGATTACATTTCTATGAACTTGTACAGTTTCTGAAATTCGAGCTGTGTTACCAACTTGCCATAGACCAATAATCTGGCCACGTGTAGCTTCTGATGTATACCACATGCTATGACTGAAGCAACGTTTAAATAGCGATTTAATGAGCCGTCAGGAATAATCAAGTTACCTTTCATGCCAACGTGCCATTGGTCATAACTATACCCCGCTAGTAGTTTGAATGCTGATGTCACTGTAGGGGTCAAGAGAGCTACGAAGGCTTCGTTAAAGAATCATGATACCCTTGCATTTTTCTAAATTGGCTTTCTGTACCTTACATATGGTAAGAAGCTTTAACGTAATTATATAAAATATTAGGGTGCTAATACCCACAAACTAGATATCTTAATGAAATATGAAAGGCTCAATCAACAACTAAATGAGAGAGTGAGAAATCTAAGCTCTTGGAAAAGACTTCTCTTTTTCGTTGTAACTCCTTTCGCTCCAAAGTTTCGCGATGCTGCCCAGGAATCCCTTGGATTTGTCTGCAGTTTCCGCACTGAGGTAAAGAAAACGAGAAGTGTCCGCATCTAGCGAACGTGTAACGTTTGCCGCTTACCTTAGGGATTTACTTCCCCGCATTCGCTTCAACTTGAGCCCGTTCCTTGCAAGCAAAAATCAATATCCAAGTATACCTGCAACACCTCACTCCAAATTATTTATGTTCAATATTTATGTTGTTCTCCTGTCCATAAATCCCCATATACTTGGAGCAATATACCGGGTTGCTTCGGCCAAGTTGTGTCCAATATTTGAAATATTTAGCACCTTGACGAATGGATATAAATGGTTTATTAGTTCACTGTCACGCAAACATTGTCTGAGCAATGCTGTAATGTCTTTTTCTATCAATTCGGATAAATTTAGTCACCAATTTATTTTAATGTGACGTTGTCAAATCTCTCCTAGAAACTATTTTCATGACATTTTTACATTAAATACGTAATTAAATTAAATATTTTGTTGATGATGATGACTTATTACATATGTATATCCTTGTATTACATTGTGAATAGGTGGACAGAGTAAGTTTAAGCGATATTAAAATCTTTTAAGAGCTGGTGCTGTATGTTGTCTCAGTAGTTGCATTCTCTTTGCATGGCCAGAAGAGGGAAGAAAATGAAGAAGAATCACTTCCCGTTTGTGAAAGGATAAGTATGAGAAAATTCAAAACAATGACAATAAAGACCTACGAAATGGTTAACTCCACAAAACTGTGTGCGTTAACGATATCTCCTTTTTTGTGTACAAGATGTTATCTCTTACAGTTTACAAGTTCGTCAAGATATCCAGAATGAAGAGGGTGATGTCAATTCGTCTCTCCTCCTTACGCTCTCCTTAGTCGAACGCTGCTTTCTGATGTCTTCTGCTCTGGCATGTGATCTTAACATCAGGGTATGCGTAAGTGTTTGCGAATAAAACCGGAACTTCGTTGAAACACTTTTATTCTCACCAAAATAAGAAAGCGTGAGATTTGCCGATCGTTATTAAATTAGTTGAGTCGTTACCGTGTCTTTACTAAGACAGAAGATTGTTAATATTAACTATAATGTGTCCTCACACTTGAGAATCCGGAATACAAGTCCCGTAGCTGATATGCTCGCTCGGCGGTATGGGTACGTGTAGTGCCCCGTCGAATTCTGGAGGGCCACTGTACTGCCCCGTCGGGTTCTAGAGGGCAACTCTAAACGACCCTTTCTCTCCGGTTTCTCGCAGGCAAGTCTCTGGGCGTTATGACGCTCTCTGTACCTTTCACTTCCTAATTAGCGGCAGGGTTTCGAAGAAACGACCATCCCTTGTTTTCCGGCTCACACCTGCGCTGAGCGATTTCCAGGAAAACTGGTCTTACCAGGTCTCACTGGACTACCTGAAGCTTGCCCCTAATGACTTTTCTGTACCTTTTCGTGCCTTTTGACAATTTTAGTCCCAACCAATCTTCTCAGATTCTATAGCTTGATATATGTAACGATTTTAGCATTTTCTGATTATTTAATTCCGCCATGTGATGCAGTATTATATCCATAATTATGGCGGTCACAATTTCGGCTTCAAGGGCTTCAGAGAATTTTCCCAGAAAACTCAAGAGGTACACTTCATCTGTTATGAAAATATCTTAAACATAAGACACTTTAATTAGAATCGTTAGAGCCGTCTGTTAGAAGACGCACTTTTCATGTAAAGAACAGTTTGGGTTTGAGGGATTTTCCTTGAAAATCTTCATATCGTATTCTTGGAAAACGCTGGTTATTGCCAAATTTAGTATTTAACCGACTGTTCATCTTGGGCTCGTGCTGTTCACAAATACAAACACACACGAAGAGACATATAAGAAACTTTTTCTAAAAATGATTATTTCTTTTTAATTCAGGGTTTCAAAACACGTATTTCTGGTGAAATCCAGTTATCGAATTTTAGGCGGAAGTATCTGCCTATCATGTACGTAGCAGAGAAAGTAATGAGCAACAATTGATAAAATAACAAGGAGATGCATGCAACATTTATACCTTTGAAAAGTAGGTACATAGCCAAAAATGTAACACAAAAAGTAAGTATTAATATCCCGCGTAAAAACGACTTCGTAAAAATTAGCCAGCCTTTCAGTGACTGAAGACCAATTTACTTGAAAATTTTGTTTTTTATTTTGAAGTTCTTCAGCAAGGTTACTATTTTTTCAGGAATAGTTCCTATGGCTTCGGCATAATGCCCATAACTTCAGTGTGGTCGAGCTGGTATGTGTTGTAGCAGGGTAAAGCGGGTTCGTAGTTATTTCTCTTGGGTTTAAATCTTAACAGTGACCTGTATTCCATATTTTACATCAGCTAGGATGCATAAAAATTATAAATTAATGAAGATACCACAACTGTTGCCTTTTATATAATTATGTTTTATTTGTTTAATCCAGATTTTTATACTACCGTAATTCGTTAATAATATTGTTTATTAATATACATAATTATATTCTACTGTTATTAAAATCCAAACTGAGTTTATAACCACAGTTCTAATACACAGGTGTTAACGGCATAGGTACAATTATTTTTGATAAATGATACCTGCGCCCTCTTTGGTATGTTACTTTTTCGCTTCGCATAACAGTTTTCCCGCAAACCAATCACACAGGTTAGTATCTGATGTTGCTTGCATGGTTGTAACTGC
Source organism: Tenodera sinensis (assembly GCA_030765045.1). Classification (NCBI taxonomy): domain Eukaryota; kingdom Metazoa; phylum Arthropoda; class Insecta; order Mantodea; family Mantidae; genus Tenodera; species Tenodera sinensis. Next base: position 95,795,033 of record CM060961.1, on the reverse strand, counting down.
GCCGCAAATTGGACAACGCTTGTCAATATAGACTATCCGTTCTGCTTCACGTGCATACTTCACTTCAATGTATGACCTACCAGACTAGGTAGTGTTGGGCCATTGGCCTTGCAGAAAGCATTCGAACTCAGTTTCGATATAACATTTGCCATCGCGAGGCCTGCCCGCTCTGCTTTACGCCTTCCGCTTCACTCGAGGAAAATAAACCCGTATGGCTTGTATGTACAATATATATATTACCCGTCGCTGATAGCCGTTGTTAGAAAGCAACCTTATTTTGTTTATTGTCATATGTTTCAGGATTGTAGAACTAGACGACGGTGTTCTGCGGGTGGATGTTGCTCGTGAATCTTTCTTCCCTGGTCTCGATTTGGACTGCCCATTCAGGACCCCTTCCTATGGACCCCAGTAGGGGGGGTCACTGAGGGTTACGGGTTTGTAAGTGAGCTCGGGCGGCGTCAGATGCATTGGAGTTGGAAACTTGGCTCTGTCAATCCTTTTCTCCCGGATCTGGTCTCTTCCTCATCCCTGCCTCCAAGGGGTCATGGTATGAGGTATGGGAAGTTGAGGTCGGGGACTTATGGACGATCTTTGTATCTGTGCGCCTCACAGAGCGCCCGCGAGAGGAAGAGGTGAGACGAAACAGAGAGTGACCATATCTAGGAGACACGACAGCAGAGGCCAGGGTTCCTACAGTTAACACACCTGGTGACAGATCCTGCAGGCTTACACATCCCACTGGGGAGCTCGACCCTCGGCGACCACCCCCGATCTGAAGAACGAGTGTTAATAGAGTATATTCCTTGCTGTGCTACGCCGACACTTACAACTCTGAAACAGCCAAGCAGCATGATCGTGAAGTGAAAGGAGAAGTAGAGTGACGCGGAAGGACAGGGAATTTGGAGGATGTAATTATACATTCGTCTAACGGCCCTTAGTAAGCTATTTCTTTTTGTGTGAAGAAAGATGGTTAGCAATGCACTCCATGAAATAGTGCTAGATAGGTACAACTAAGTCAGACTTATGTTCAAATCCGAAGGAACAGATTCATACAAAGTGAGCAAAAGCCGCCTAAAACACAAACAGGAGTTCATCTCGCTTTCTGTATACACAAGTACTCGCTGCTATCGTTGCTATTCAACGGCATTCCCTTGTGAAGAGAAAAGGCTTTAATTGGGCTACAAAACTTTACTTTATAAACTGCACATCCAAGCCGACTAACAACAAACCAAAGCAGCAAGAATTTCCAATTGAAATTCCTGAGCAATTGCATTAAAACTACACTTCCTCAGTCCGTTGTATTGTTTCCATAAAAGCTACTCATAGCCAGACAAAGTATATTCACGGGAAAACAATGCATTAAATTCTTCTCATATGAGATTAAAGCAGTAGTTGCTCAACAATGATGATAATAACATTAAGTATAGAATTATCAACAAGTCCCTCCGCACCGTGCCGGCGTCTACCGCTCAAGATAGCTTGGTATCCTGTTTACCTACATTACCTTTCATGAATTACATACAGGATCTATCATATGCTTTGTTTTGTGGAACGTTATAAATAGCTATAGGCTCGCGCTAGCCAGTGATGCCACCAGAATTCCCGTTTCTAGTGGAATTTTGGTTACACGAGACTGCGGAGTAACTTCTCGATATCTCTATATAATAACAGCAAATACATTATTATTGCTGAAGGGAAGAACATCTAGAATTCAAGAAGGAATACTATGCAGAGAGAACGCGTTATGGAACCTTTATTAATGCGTGACAAGATGTATTTTAATTAAATTAAAAATATTATCATGTGCTGCACACGTATACCCTTCTCTGGTCATTCTTGTGCAAATTATTCTTACAATCACATATTCTTCTATATAATCCGGGTAAACAATTGCAGGCAGGTAGGCAGGCAGACATACACACACACACACCCAAACACACACACACACACACACACACACACACACACACACACACACACACACACACACATACGAATATTTTCAAATTTTTTATTCAGGAGTCCTCAAAATATGTATTTCCAGTGAAATATCGACATCGAACATTTGGATAGACTGTAATATCGTCTCTACGTACTATACCCATGGTAGAGAAAGTTGTAGTAGTAGTAGTAGTAGTAGTAGTAGTAGTAGTAGTAGTAATAATAATAATAATAATAATAATAATAATAATAATAATAATAATAATAATAATAATAATAATAATAATAAAAATCATAATAATAAAAATCTTAATAATAATAATCATAATGATAAAGATAATAATGATAATGATAAAGATAATAATGATAAAGATAATGATAATAAAGATGATAATAATGATAATAATGATAACAATAATGGTAATAATAATGATAATAATAACAATAATGGTAATAATAATGATAATAAGGATGATAATGATAACGATGACAACAACAATAATATTATTATTATTAATTATTATTATTATTAATTATTATTATTAATTATTATTATTAATTATTATTATTAATTATTATTATTAATTATTATTAATTATTATTATTATTAATTATTATTATTATTAATTATTATTAATTATTATTATTAATTATTATTATTAATTATTATTATTATTATTATTATTATTAATTATTATTATTATTATTATTATTATTGTTATTATTATTATTATTATTATTTTATTATTATTATTATTATTATTATTATTATTATTATTAATTTATTATTATTAATTTATTATTATTGTTATTATTATTGTTATTATAATAAATTAATAATAATAATAAATTAATAATAATAATAATAAATTAATATTAATAATAATAAATTAATAATAATAATAAATTAATAATAATAATAATAATAATTAATAATAATCATTAATAATTAATAATAATAATAATAATAATAATAATAATAATAATAATAATAATTAATAATAATTAATAATAATAATTAATAGTAATAATAATTAATAGTAATAATAATAATTAATAGTAATAATAATAATAAATAGTAATAATAATAATAAATAATAATAATAAATAATAATAATAAATAATAATAATAAATAATAATAATAAATAATAATAAATAATAATAATAATAATAATAAATAATAATAATAATAATAATAATAATAATAATAATAATAATAATAATAATAATAATAATAATAATAATAATAATAATAATAATAATAATAATAATAATAATAATAATAATAATAATAATAATAATAATAATAATAATAATAATAATAATAATAATAATAATAATAATAATAATAATAATAATAATAATAATAATAATAATAATAATAATAATAATAATAATAATAATAATAATAATAATAATAATAATAATAATAATAATAATAATAATAATAATAATAATAATAATAATAATAATAATAATAATAATAATAATAATAATAATAATAATAATAATAATAATAATAATAATAATAATAATAATAATAATAATAATAATAATAATAATAATAATAATAATAATAATAATAATAATAATAATAATAATAATAATAATAATAATAATAATAATAATAATAATAATAATAATAATAATAATAGTAACAACATGTATTTCCGGTGGTATTTTGGCACTGAATATTCGGGTAGAGTTAATACTTCATGTAACCACTACGTGGTTTATATAAGCAAATAAAGATTGAAATGAAATTGTCCCGTCGAAAGTCTAAGTAGAGAGGTAAAGGTAAACGGAAGGGACTCCATACTGAGTCAGCTGTTGAGGCTTTTGTTCCCTGGGAGGAAGGGAAGAAATGAGTGCGCTCTATGGGCGTGTTGGAATCCGGGCGAGTAGGGCAGTCAGCGTGAGGGTCCCTAACGTAGTAGTGTAACCCCGAGTGAAAGTAGACAAGACGGGCGGAAGATATATCCAGAGTCTTTCTCCTCTATTAGCTAGTTCAGAGTTACTTTAAAATATAAAAATCCAATGCAACCTTTTGTCTGTATAATAGCGAGTTGTGAACACGCAAATTCAAAACCAACTATACGAGAGGTCAGAGCTGCCCTTGCGTTTAAAGCGCCAGCATATAACGTCCCGTATAGAAATTAGTTTTACACTTACAATCCCGCTTTAACAACGCCGCGGACTTGGCGCTAATTTACACAGAACCCTAAGAAAATCTCATTGCACCTCGCGTCTACGCCACATTATTTATCATTATACGAAGCCTTGAGCATTTCATTGGTTGCCTTAGGCCGCGGTGCAAGGAAGTGCCACTCCTTTAGCTAAATTACTGCCGACTATGAGCTAGATCAGTGATTCGTTTTTACTTTCTCTACTGGTAAATAGTGCTAGTATTGTATTCCACCCAAAAATTCGAAGTCGAGATTTCACCAGAAATATATGTTTTGAGACCCTCTGAAACAAAAAAGAAAAAAAAAAGCATTTTTAGAAAAGGGTCCGTGTGTGTGAGTCTGTGTGCCTGTTGACAGCATAACTCAAAAACGTAAAGTCGGTTAAAAACCAAAGTTGATATTTAAGTTTAATGTCATTCAAGGATGCGACATGAAGATTTTGAAGAAAATAGCCCCACCCTAAACTACCCTTTTCATGGAACATTTTTCAAAAATTTTGATTTTCTTGAAAATGGCTCTAACGATTTTGATTAAAATGTCCTATATTTGAGATATTTTTATAACAAATGAAATGTATATCTTGAATTTTCTGGCTATAGCCGCTGTAGTCGTATTTACTCTGGACTACTTTTTGCATAACTGGTAAACCGTTAGAGGTAGACCAAATCATACTATATAAAACACGTATATCTTGCTAGAATACACAATTTATGTCTAAATACATTTTCTTCTAAGGTGAACCATTTCGGAGATATTCCTTGTTATGTGTGTGAGTTTCGAAAACTTAGAACTTTCGTGAAATGAATCATCGCTGTTCATTGTTTATATGTTAAGTGTAGAAAGACAACAGAATCTCAAAGCTTTAAAAGATTTGACTATGGCACAAAGCCTACTGTATTCTAACATTCCCCTTGCACCTACAAGGAAATAAGCAATAACATAATTTGTACAAATGTTTATCTTAACACGAAGAAGATGTAGGAATACGAGTTTATAAGAATGGTTAGTACAAGAGTAGAGAAAGTCATGTGAATGCAACAAATCAGATTTTTCTACTTTCTCTTCTGGTAGTAGAGTACTGAGGAAGTATTGTATTCCACCCAAAAATTCGATGTCGAAGTTTCATCGGAAATGTATGTTTCGAGACCCCCTGAATCCAAAATGGCATTTTTAGAAAAAGGTCCATGTGTGTGTGTGTGTCTGTGGACAGCATAACTCAAAAACGAAAATTAGGTTATTAACCAAAGTTAATATTTAAGTTTAACGTTTTTCAAGAATGTGAAACGATTTTGAAGAAAACAGCCTCACCCTAAACTACCCTTTAAATGGAAAATTTTTCGAAAGTTTTGATTTTCTTGAAAATGGCTCTAACGATTTTGATTAAATGTCATATGTTTGATATATTTTTATGACAAATGAAATGTATATCTTGAATTTTCTGGCTATAGCCGCTGTAGTCGTATTTACTCTGGACTACTTTTGCATAACTGGTAAACCGTTAGAGGTAGACCAAATCATACTATATAAAAAAATGTATATCTTGCTAGAATACACAATTTATATCTAAATACATGTTCTTCTAAGGTGAACCATTTCGGAGATATTCCTTGTTATGTGTGTGAGTTTCGGAAAACTTAAAACTTTCCTGAAATGGATCATCGTTGTTCATTGTTTATATGTTAAGTGTAGAAAGACAACAGAATCTCAAAGCTTTAAAAGATTTGACTATGGCACAAAGCCTACTGTATTCTAATTTCCCTTTGCACCTACAAGGATATAAGCAATAAGATGATTTGTATAAATATTTATCTCATTTAACACGAAGAAAATATAGGAATAAGAGTTTGTAAGAATGGTTAGTACAAGAGTAGAGAAAGTCATGTGAATGCAACAAATCAGATTTTTCTACTTTCTCTTCTGGTAGTAGAGTACTGGGGAAGTATTATATTCCACCCAAAAATTCGATGTCGAGGTTTCATAGGAAATGTATGTTTCGAGACCCCCTGAATCCAAAAAGGCATTTTTAGAAAAAGGTTCATGTGTGTCTGTGTGTCTGTGTCTAGCTGTGTGTGTGTGTCTGTGGACAGCATAACTCAAAAACGAAAATTAGGTTATTAACCAAAGTTAATATTTAAGTTTAACGTTTTTCAAGGATGCGAAACGATTTTGAAGAAAACAGCCTCACCCTAAACTACCCTTTAAATGGAAAATTTTTCGAAAGTTTTGATTTTCTTGAAAATGGCTCTAACGATTTTGATTAAAATGTCATATGTTTGATATATTTTTATGACAAATGAAATGTATATCTTGAATTTTCACGCTATAGCCCCTGTAGTCCTATTTACTCTGGACGACTTTTGCATAACTGCTAAACCGTTGGAGGTAGACCAAATTATACGATACAAAAAGTGTAGATCCTGCTAAAATACACAATTTAGGTCCAAATAAATTTTCTTGTAGGGTGAACCATTTCCGAGATATTCCTTGTTATTTGTGTAAGTTTTGGAGAATTTATACTTCCGTCAAATAGAACATACCTGTTCATTTTGTATATGTTAACATTTCCGTGTTAACGGAATTTGAAAGCTTTAAAAGGTTTGGCTATCACTCAAAGCCTACTGTATTCTAATATTCCCCTTGCACCTACAAGGAAATAAGCAATAAGATAATTTCTGCAAATGTTTATCTCAACTAACACGAAGAAGATATAGTAATAAGAGTTTGTAAGAATGGTTAGTACAAGAGTGGAGGAAGTCATGTGAATGCAACACATCAGAATTTTAATGCAAGGAATGTCTGCAAACATGGATCACCAATTATGTGAGGTTTATGTGATGGAATTGAAAGGAAGTGGGTTATACAACTAAAAAGCTCAAGGTCTGATCATGTCGTTTGATTGGGAACAATTCGACTACCCTCCCTTCAGTACGGATTTGGTATCAAGCAATGTTCATCTGTACCTATCTTTATGTGAAGAAATTCCTCGCCTGAAGACATTTCAACGTCATGAAGAAGTGGACACCACAGGCACCACTGTCGTTTGACAAAATGTTTCCAGTTACATTGGAAGCATTATAATGTTCTGTTATTTTTCAGAAACGTTGTTGGTACTTACTTTAAAAACACTCCTGTGGGATTGCATTGGTAAAGCTAAACAGTAAAAACAGGTTGCACAAAGAACATTGAAACGGACGCTTTTTTAATACAGGTTGTATAACTGTATGTAATATTATATAGCGAAGGCAAATCCTTGGCTCCTCCGGTCTTCGTTAAACTCATTCACTGTCGAATGTAACGTAAAGTGAATCGTAGAACTCTAGGAGACCTGGACGCATCTTATTACGTAGGAGTAGCGTTTACACAACCCTTGTTGTGTAATCGATTTGTGTTCGATCGCAAGGATATTGTCACGTCAACGTTTTTCAGTGGATGAAACGAGCCTTGCAATATGGCCTAGTAGCTTCCAAAGCGATTACGTAACGGAGTTCCCGTTCAACTGTCAATTTCTTAACAGCCATGAGGTGAGCGTGCTTCCAGTAGAGGTAGACATAATCTCACTGAAAGCCTTCTGTTATTCTTGTCCAACTTCAGAGCGCTGAAGTAGCTCCATTATGAAACAACATCGAGGAAACAGCTACAATCTCAACAATGAAAACAAATATATGCGAAGAGAAAATATGCATTTTAGTTTTCTTTATCTACAGTGTTTACAAAAGATTATAACAAATGTGGCGAATTGCTACATTCACACGACCTCTACCGAGCGAGATGGCTCTGCGGTCGTGGGTTGGATTCCAGTGGACTCCCTCCAGCCCCATGGGATTTTTTTTTCGTGTCACCAAGCAAATGCTGAGAAGGATAATTACATCCCTCGAATTTCCAGTCCCTTTATTTCATTTCACCTTCATTTCAAACCGGTCTTTCAGGGTTGGAAGTGTTGGCATTGCTGTGTGGGAACTTTGCTAACTGTAACTGCTGCTGTCTAATGATGAGTGGCGTTGTAGCGGCCTGACCTCCTGGGCTGAGCCACTGTTCACATTCTTGAGGGTGATCACTGGCTGGTGAACCCTGGTGTCGAGATGAAGAATCTTCAGCACACATTAGAGACCCTCGCATTACTCATTCGGGTTCCAACACGCCCGTAGAGTGGTTATCATTTCATCCCTTCCTCCGGGGGTGTGGCGTACAATAGCCTCAACAGTTGGCTTAGTGTGGAATCCTTTCCGTCTATACTCTAACTCTATCTCTACCTCTACCTCTTCTCTACCCATTCAACAAACTATTCTCAGAAAAACTTTCTCTTTTATCTACTTCATGTTAATCGAGAGAAATATCTGCAGAAATAACTACTATATTCCATATTCCATTATAAGTGTAGGGAACATAAGGAAATACAGTAGGCTTAAGTGTTGGTCAACTATTTTAAGAACGTCTCGTTACGTGTTGCTTTGAAATCCGTTCTCTTTACATGATGACAAGAAAAAATTAATAGAGAGTATCTCATATGGTTAACGCCACAAAATGTCTTTATTTGACAACTTGCACCCCACGTGGATTATAAATTATACTACTTCTGATTGGCTACAATCAGACATTCATGGCATATTATTGGATATAACAGTGACAGTTCTGTCCTCCACTTTGGCCAATCAAGGCTGTATGTTAGGAGTGGTAATACGAGCGATGTTTTCAAGGATGTCCAAGCAGGCACGATGTCATCCAAAACGTATATTACCAGCCATATTTTTGTTTGTTTACCTCATCACCTACATATATGTGGATAAATGTTGTGACACCCGCTATAATACATGAGAAGAAATGTTGCAAACACAGAATATAATAAATACACTGCGGGGCAAAAGGGGCATAATGATTGCGGAAAAGTTGTTGGAATTTAATTATATGCATGCAGAAAACTCTCCGAAGTATCCTATGATACGTTTAGTTGATCCTTGCTTAGACATACTCGCATGTATTCTAAACCGTTGTGAAATAAAAACAGTAATAAGGAAAGAAAGAAAAATAAGTGAAACAAAGTATGCATATGAAAAACACATCGAAAGTGCTTTAATTTACGCAACAAATATGTAGTGAATTACTTTAAGTCACCGAGAATAAGGTGCCAAGATATAACATGACGTTTCTCTATGTTTTTAAGTGTTACTCTGCTCTACGCTAGTATATTTGCTTTGTACTGATCAATAATATTTTATTTCAAGGAATTTTGCATCTTTGCGATTTCTTTAGCTCCATCAGTATGCAAGTACCAATTTGACAAAGTCAGTAAAACTCAGTACCTTTTACTCAAAACATAAATTAGCTCCTATCTATTACTCCGCCAAAGGGCGGCCAAACTCCATGTTGGACAGCATTGTACAGTAAACAGAAGCGTGCCAAGTTCACCGTTAGCCGCCTGACTCACTGCGCTACCAACACGCAGGTGTAATGTCACTTCAATTCTAGGATATACTATAGAGCAGGCATATCAAACACCACTCCCAGGGTGTGAAGAGAGGAGTCCACCCCTCCCTAATTGCAGTAGCACGCGCTAGTAGAACCGGTTTTCGCTTTGTTTTCTCGTTCTCCGATTTGAAGCGAGGGAAAATAGAGGACTATTTTCACACCTGGCGAGTGCTGTTTGACACGCCTGCTATAGAGTGTCCCTTGTTAGTAAATGCACATAAAGTCCCCAGATATATGCACATTTTTAGGATTGTAAAATAAAAAATTGTTAAAGGATAATCGTGGAAAGTGTTTCATAACTTCACTTATACAATTGAAAAGTATTACATCATAAAACTCAATGAGCGACTAATAATATCAGCTAGGAAAATCACTGAACTGTTGCGAAGCAATAGAAAAATACATGCGATTTCTTCTATACACAAAAAGTAGACTCTCTTATTTCTGACTTGCACCTCAACAGGATATACGAAATACAGAAATGTGGTGAATTATTTAACTTGGTGGGCACTGTGCCTATAATGAAATGTATACCATTTTATTACTGGGATTTAGTTCTTCTCTGTGTAACAAGTTTATGTTGAGAATAAGGTAGATGTAGTTAAGAGTATCCCGTTATTTACGTCATCCTCTTACTAAGTTGTCTGCATATCGATCCTCGGAAGGAGCACGTTGCAGGACCTTAGGGTACAAAACAGTATCCATGGAACATGCGCCTGAGAGTGAGTGTTGCATGCAAACACGGTGCATATTTACATAGAACTATCTCTAGCACGGAAACACAATGTTAACAATCTACACTTTCTTTACGTCTTTTATCAGTGCTTCATTGTATAAAATACACATACGTTAAAAAGTGCTAAGAGGTAATACGAAGGAAGGTTCTCTTCAGAAACAAAGATAAAATTTGAGTTTGCTACATCCACATGACTTTCTCAACTCCATCGCTTATTGATGGGAGTGAAAACTATTCCTACGAACGTTTATTTTCCTATCTCTTAATTTTAATCAAGATAAATATTTCTGGAAGTAGCTGCATTATATTACTTTCTCTACAACGTTTAGGAAAGTACAGCAAGTATTGTATCCACCCAAAAATTGTATGTCAAGATTTAGAGGAAATATACGTTTTGAGGCCCCCAGAATCCAATAAATGCATTTTTACAAAAAAGGTTCGCGCGCGCGCGTGTGTGCGTGTCTGTCTTTCTGTCTGTTGTCTGTCTCTCTATGTGTCTGTCAGTCTGTGGATAGCATAACTTAAAAACGAAAAGTTGGTTGAAAACCCAAGTTGGTACTTAAGTTTAATACCTTTCAAGGACGCGACACGAAGATTTTGAAGAAAATTCCTGTTCATTTTGTATATGTTAACAGTTTCGTGTTAACGGAATTTGAAAGCTTTAAAAGGTTTGACTATCACTCAAAGGCTACTGTATTCTAATATTCCCCTTGCACCTATGAGGAAATAAGCAATAAGATAATTTCTGCAAATGTTAATCTCAACTAACACGATAAAGATAGAGGAATAAGAAATTGTAAAAATGGTTGGTAAAAGAGTAGAGAAAGTCATGTGAGTGCAACACATCACAATTTTTTTTCGTTACATATACAAAGACAACAGCGATAGCCAAATGCTTTGGAATTGGACACTATATACTGATCTTAAAACTCCCTTATATAGTAGCTAATCAACAATTGGGATTCATTAATAACGATTATCTAGGAAACGGTTGATGCTGCAAAAGAATTTATTTGAAATAAATGGTGTGTTTTAGAGTAATATGTTTTCGCCTATCACTTTACGTTTAGCAGTTATGGACGATTATCTCCTTCATCTGATTACCGTCCGGGTAAGGAGGGCTTAACACTTACTAGGACTTACACACCTCTGCCTATAATAAGGTCAGACACCTGTCGGGGAGCAGACGAACCTATGGACCGCACAGAGTGAAGACCTGGAAGCGGATGGTCAGCCCAGTACTAGGTATGCTAGTGAGGAAGAGGACGATATGAAATGCAGGCGAAATGGATGAAAGAAAAGGTGATGATGAAGCAGTTGGTGGAAAGTGTGGCGGGGCAACCCGCAGAACCCGGAGAAACCCCCCCCCCCCCCAGGCGCCGCTTCGTCCACCACAAACACCATATGCGGGTCCTTGGGATCCTTAGTGATAGGCGAACGGTTAAATGCGTATAAATTTCCTTTCGAATGAAGAAGTATTTGCAAATTATTCCCAGAAAAGTAGGGATATGTATTTTATTTGACATGTAAAGATCTGTATTTTAATCAAAACCGTTAGAGCTATTTTCAGAAAATAAAAAGATTTTGAAAAATATTTCATGTATAGGGCAGTATGGGGTACACTATTTCCTTGAAAATCCTCGTGTCGCATCTTTGGAGGGTAGTAAATTTAAATGCCAACTTTGATATTCAACCGACGTTTCATTTTTGAATTACGCTGTTCAAGGTACAGACCCCCCCCCCCCCACACACACACACATAAATATCTGGCACACACATTTTCTAAGAATGACTTTTTTTTTCTACTTTTTTATTCGTGAGGTCTTAAACGTGTATTGCTGGTCAAATTTTGATACGAAATTTATATTTGGAATTCAATTAATACCTTCGTACCCTGTGTATGAGGTAGAGAAACTAAACCTAGTCGCCAAGGGAAGGTTATTCTTTAAACTATGAAAACCAAAATATTGTAAGATCTCAAGTTTTCATACTAATATTATAATAAGAGAAAAACTGTAATACTCGTACAAAGTATTGTTAAAATAGCTCATTATTAAACATCATCGTTATTTCTGATGGACACAGATAGCTCTTTTATTTTCAACTCCTAAATTAACAAACAAAGAGGGTTTACAAGACTATAATAATTTTAAATACGAGATTTACGAAATTACAGTTATAAGAGATAAAGAAGTGGACTAGCAATACTGTCTCCTAGATTACTCTAAACAGTTTCATATAGAATAGTGTTGGAGGTATATTAAATGAATTAAATTCTATTCGATGTTTCAAACGCGCCTCCTGCAACGCCAGGTTTGGCCGTTCTAATTCTTCTTCTCTAGTTTACTGGGGCTTTAATATCTCACATAAAATCGCTATAGCTATCATCACGTATTTGCTTCCACGTAACTGTTGGAAATAGATTGTTTAGAGCGGACCGTAACATTGACTTCATTACTCCTTTTTGTTAAATTTTGTAAATGCTCAGGAGGTGAAGACTATCAGTATTTTTCAAGTTACAGTTATTATTAATGAGAATAAGGGAATTAATGAGAGTTATTCTGACTAATGCCTCTTGCGTGGGGACCCGGGCTTGATCCCCAGTACCGGTATGGGAATTCTTTTCCCTACCGGAAGGTCTAACAATCAGCACTGAGTAGGTATCCTGATAGAAAGGTATCGTCCCTAAAAGTTCAAGTAGTCACCTTACGGTCGGGTGAGTCAGCGTGCTGATCCCCGCCATTGCCATTTTGCACTCCTCCGTGGCCTTGGCTGCGGCTGAAAAAAAACAGCACCTGGGCGATAAGAGTGCCCTGCCTATAGTGGAGACGCACTAAGAATTATTTACTAATGAAAAATCTGTTGAGTATCAATGGTACATAAGGGTCCTTCAATTTCTTCATAGTTAAATATGATTTGAACTGTTATGAACTCTTTGAGCACCAACTCGACAAAACAAATAATCAAACACACACACACACACACACACACACACACACACACACACACACACACTACCGGAAGCTAAATGAGTTTCAAATATTGTGCATTCAGCTTTTACGACAGAATTATCTCTGCAGATAAAAATACGCATTCCATAAGCAAGAGAATTCGAAAACATTTTGCTAACAGGTTCAATGTCTCAATTTCCGGTAAAGGCACTCAATATTTACACTGTAAGTTTTGTGTAGAACTTCACTCAGTTTTTTATGATTAAACATCCATGGAAATACAATTTAAATACAAACATTTCCGTTTCTCCGAGCAAGGGTTGAGTTAGCTGAACACGATACCTGTTCTAACATTTCAGTTGGTTCGGCAAGCAGTGCTTCAGTTGCTAATTTACTAAGTTGCAAGTTTACTTCTGTGGAGATGCTTGAAAATTGATAAAAGTTCAGAGAGCTTCTGTGTTCCTTTCTATTAGTTTGATTCGTGATTTAAATGTGGCCATTATACACATTTCATCCCGTATAAATGTCTATTTTGCTCTGCAGACTGAAATTACTAGATCCAATAGTTTTACTTCTGCCATTTGGAAATAATGTCTCAGTGAGCCGTAAACCAACATCCTTAGACTCTGGTGCTTCGTAAAATCCAATTAGTACAATTTTCTGGTGATGTTTAAGCATTGATCGCCCCTACACTGTATTATTCAACGAGAAAATCCTGCAAGTTTACGGCTCATGCCGGTTGCACACTACGGCAATCAAAAGCTTTACTGTACTTGAATCACATGAGACTTGAGCTTGGAATTATGCAGCATATCTTAAATAACCAATGAAAATCTTCTACTCGCTCTTTATTTATTTATTAAAGCCAGAAATCTCAAACGGACATGACCTATTAAGTGTGCATTCATACGCATATAGATCTTTATCTAAAAGTGCTTCTTTTTGGATCCAAAAAACGTGTTTTTCCAGTGAAATCTCGATATCTAATTTTATCTGGGAATCAATTTTTTTGGTGATGTAGCTCTAGTCCATTAATCTAAATTAAAATCTAACCTGATACTTTAACACAAACTTCTCTCCAACGATTAATAGACATGTATTGATTACACATTACATTATTCGCATAATCATGTTTGCAATTGTAGGATTTTTTCTACTCACTCTTCTACAAACTATTCTCATTTTTTCTATCTACTTTTTGTGAATAAAAATGCATCTTAATTACACATTTACTCACACATGTAGTTGAGGTATAACAAACTAAAACGTTAGTCAAGTTTGGAATTTTGTTCCCTCTGTACAGACACGAAGAAATAAATAGAGACAAATAGCTATAGCGATTTGCAGTTGCGAAAGGTAAAAGGCATCTAATATTATAAGTAACAACAAAGAATATCTTGGAAATGATTTAACTCCACAGCAAATTTAACTTTACATAAATCTTTTAACGAGAACTACATCTTTGTGGTAAGACTTTGCTTATGTCTTAAGGTTTACTATTTGTACATACAGGACATTTAGAATGAAGCGGATTTCGCAAGCTATTCCTAGGTAATTCAAGATAATTTGTCAATGCAATATCTTAAACATCTGATATTTTAATCAAAGTTGTTGGAGTAGGACCTATAAGTGTAATTGCGAAAGTGAATGTGGATGTACTTCAGATTCTACAGGGTATAATCTGCTATCAAAAATGCTAAGTGGTACGTTCACAAGACTTTCTCAAGCCATGACAAGTTCAAAATATACTTTATATTATGGTATTCCATCTTAGCTATATTATTTAGGATATATATTTACCTAGGGGTGATTTCAAAATAATAAATAAGTGTATAGTTACATAAGCATGCGGAAACGACATTTAAATGTTCTATGGTAAAGAGGTCTTGCGATGGAAAGGAAAAGAAAAACCACAAACTTCCAAGTATGTCTTAATAGACGCAAACTAGGTAAATTATAAATATACATCATGATATATTACGAGAATACTTATCACTACGAAAGAGTTTGATTCAAATTATGTATTTCATAGAGTCCTATCTTTCTCAAGTAGCCGTGTATGTATCCCTCATGATTTCCCAGCTCCACAAACAAACTCTATCAGTATGAAGAGGGACTCAAAAGCTATTAACAGAAAACTGAAAATACGAGTGACATTAATATGTTAAATAATTACAAAAATAACATCAAGCGCAACAGCCCTTCGCGGGCCAAGGTTTATCGCCCGGTCTCTGCTTTCCCAACCTCTGTCCACTACAGGAGTCATGAGTGGGGTGCAGAACTAGAGGGTGCGACGTGGTCAGCGCCCCGAGTCCTCCCGGCTGGTTATGTGGCCTTCGCGACCAGGGGTTGCTACTTCTTTATCAAGTGACTCCTCTACCACTGCACCACGAAGGTGGTCTTAAATACATTAGAGTTTCATAAAAATTGTTGGGTGCATTTTTGGGAAAAACAAAAGCACTTAATTACATATATAGAGTATTTTGGAGGCAATGGTTTTCGCCTAAAATCTTCGCTTGACGTTTATAAACATTCTATGATTTTATTAAGCATGAAATTATTTCTCAACTTTTCGTTCTTGAGTTGCACTGTTCACAAATAGACGCCTCAACACATGTATCTATACGGGAATTCTTCTAACTCATTTCTTTTTCTCTTGCTTCAGTGCATTTCAAAATGTGCATGTCTCATGAACTCTCAGTATAGAATCTTTGGGTTTAATTCAGGATTCAATTTAATTTCTAGAGGCAAGTGGTATCGGAACCAAAAATGTATTCTCCAACACCCTAAGTAAAAACGCCGACATGAAAGAGGCTCTATAGATATTTTTTTACATTTTTAAAATGTTTTGTTAACATCCCAGAAGCAGCAATTTTATTTCTAGCTTTAGATCACGTAAAATGTTTGTTATTCTGAAAGAGAGATAGACAGACAGACAGACACACAGACAGACAGACACACAGACAGACAGACAGAGAGAGAGTGAGTGGGGGGAAGGGGTAGGTAGGCGATGGAGAGACAATGGGAGACAAAATAATCTCCACAATTATCGTAATAACCAACGATACGAGTTAGTTAACAAATAGGTATGTATTTTATAGTATTGTTATGGTTACTTAACGTTGCTGGAATATCTAGGTGATATGACAAAACTTATCAAGAAGTTCTTGAATATAATGTGTTGCCTGAGTTTTGTAGTCGACTTCCTCATCATATGTCTTTAGCAGATCGCAGTTGTGTGTTTGCCTTCCTGTGACATGTAGTTTATTGATTTTGATTTAATTAAAGAACTGGCTTTTGTGATTTCTGTCCCAGTTTTAATGTCCTTTAACTGGTTGGGACATATTGAATTACATGAGCCCGGAATGTCTAGAGCTTAGGTTCCAGACGTTCATCTTTTCAGTACACGGGTAAACCCCGGAAGAGAAACCTTATCCTGGTAATTCACCCCAACCGAGATTGACCTGGCGACCTCTTGAATATCTGGCAGACAGGTTACCCACCACCATACAGACGGGCACAAATTTTGTGATTAGTGATGACAGGGTTAGATAAACGTAGTTAGTGTAATGTCGAATAGACAATCCTAGTTGCATAGTCGCCTTCCTGTACCTACCATCTACTATATACCTGTTTCTTTCATTCCAAAAATGGAACCTAGGTGATTGTAGTGAATATTCATTAAGACGTTTGCTTGGCAACATAAACATGATAATCCCGAACAGAGGTTGTCGCCATTTCAGGCGGTACTGCTGTAATCAATTTTACTTATTGAGTATTTAAGAGAGTATATTCTTCTCGAATATGACATATTTAATTACAGCTCCTTTTCCTACTGTTCTTATAATTAATAATAAATGATCTACTTTTTAGTGGAGTTTGTTCTTCTTTAGGTACAGTGCTCAGAGGTTTTGAGTAATAAATGGCGAGAAAATTTGCATATAAACTATGATTTAAACAAAATATTCGTACAGTGAAATGAGAGAAACTTACATCTGATTGCTTTATCTATGCAACACAATAACTTGTGTCTTATAAACCAAACGATTTAATCATAGGTATTAATTTATTTTTGCTGTATAACCTCGTTAATCCACTTCATCTGGAATCTTAAGCCTTAAGCCTTACTTTAGGGCTGTCTGCTTCCTCTTTGCCATGTTTTTCTTTCGTCTTAACTGATAAAACCAATTAAATAAATAATAATAATGAAATAATAAAAATAAACTAATGAAATTAATAATAGCAATAATAATAATACAAGTAATATCAACAATTTAATCATACAGTAATAATATAATAACAATCATAACTGCAAACAAAATTAACGACAACTAAAGATAATAAAATACAATAACAGTAGTAACAAACGAACAAGTATTAATGAAACGTTACGTGCCGTCATGTTTGTATGGGTTTTGTTACGGCAATTTACAATCTATAATCCATAATGTTAGACAATAGCAGCATACACAGTAATGAGTTTATTCCCTGGAAAATAAAATCCTTGTAAGTAAAGTGGAAACTATTCTAAGGCTGCTGTTGTCCGTTATCACGGACTACACACGAGAGTTCAAGCGTATCTTCTCTTATAAGCAGAGCAAAGTTCGCTACCGCTACTGGCACCCGCTTGATAGGAATTACCCCGTCGAGTTCTGCAACTCTTTTAGCGAACGAAGGGTATTTACATACGCCAAAGACAGCTTGCGTGGGCTACCTGTATAATATATCGTATATTCTGAAACTAGGAATAGAAGTGGAAAGTGGAGTGCCTGTACAAGTAAAAGTATAATTCAATTTCGAAACGATCTAAGTAAAGCTTATCAAGGTAAATGCATATTAGAACACAAAGTTATGTTCATTTTATGCTATTTCATTTCTTCCAAGCCTCGTTTCCCCATAATTAAGCGCCACAGCTGTTGCAAATCGTAATTAATGCTGAAGTTATGACGGCGCACTGTGGTCCGCATTGAGGAGGTCGTGGGTACGATTGCCGTAGCCGACCTTCCTGACCCATGGTTTTCGAGGGTTTCGCCGAGTCGTTAGGCAAATGTTGGAAAGGATAATTACATCCTCCAAGTTTTCTCTCCCTCCATTTCACCTCACTTATCATTCCATTTCGCTTTTCATCCTTTCAGGGGAGTTCCCGGGTGCATGCCAGGTGCATTGCTGGACACCCTCGTCCTTCTGATCGAGGGAGGTCTGCAAGTCCCGGACCCTCCAGGGGATGTGTGAGCTCGCACTGGCGAGGGCCACCCTTAAGATCCTCTCACCTCACTTCTCCCTACTGGAGTGCACCCCGTCAGGGACATGGGCATAAAAGATGCTAATAGTCGAAGTGCTAAGTCCCCCCTCCGAAACTTGTCATAAATGATGCGCATCGTAGGCGCGTCTGAATAACTCACTTTACAGGCCTCGCCTACTTGCTGTCCAGTGTATCGATATTGTTACATTACAGTCCTTTTTGCTTCAATCTATTGAATGTTAGGGACAGATAAATATTTATGTATGCCAGCCAACTTACTGTTGGTATTTTTAAGCTCTGTGTGCGCAATGTTTAAGAGGTAAAATTGAAGGGTCTGTGGTTCAAATCCCAGCTGTGGAATTGGGTTTTTCAGTTCCACTTCTACCTCTCACAGATAAAGATTTAATTCTGGATTCGTTTATGTTCTTCAATAAAATTATTACTTTGCTTTAAAGACAGTTGAAGGAAACAGAGCGCTTTCAACGGTAGATTAAATTAATTAAAAGGAGAAAAATATACCAGTGAGTAACATAAAATTATAACACTCCGTTCGATATCCTAACAAACGGGGTGGTTATTTCCAAGAGGCTTGTGCTGGAGTAATGACGGATAATTCTTTCCCGGCTATTTTATTTTACGTTGCTTTAAGACACTCCTCAAGGCCTTTTCCTTGCAATGTTAAATCAGTCATGTTCAATGTAACTTTCCTTTTAATCTATTAAGAAAATGTTGCTGAAATTTTTCCAGCAGTAGGATTATGCCTTTGGCTACACTTTAACATGGAGGTTTGGGATATTTTATCTTTATAATTAAACAATTTTTTATTAATAATTATTTTTTCTAACATTTTAAATATATATTTGATGCAGTCCAGGAAATAGTTCATGATTTTTAAAATTCTTGTGTTAAAATATGCATAATACTGTAATAAATACATCCTGAAGGTTTCAAAGCAATGTCTCTTCTAGAAGTTGAGAAAAGCATTTCCATTGGCTATATGAAAGCAATTCCAATTTGGAGAAAGGATTAGGGCCTCAAAGCATTTAGAGTAGTGGACAAGACAGCACAGAAGAGGATGCAAGAGGAAACTGGAGGATGAAATGGAGGATCACCTAGATATGGTTCTGGAATGCACTAAAAACATCAGAGGTCTTTTTCTGTAAGTAACAAATTTTTACTTTCTCTACTGCGTAAACGTAAAGTAAAGAAAGTATTGTATTGCATCCAAAACTTCTATGTAGAGATTTCACCGGAAATATACCGAGGCTTTGAGGCTCTCTGAACTAAAAAAAAGGCATATTTAGAAAGAGGTACGTGTGTTTGTTTGTGTGTGTGTGTGTGTATGTGTGTGTGTGTGTGTGTGTGTGTGTGTGTGTGTGTGTGTGTGTGTGTGTGTGTGTGTGTGTGTCGGTCTGTGTGTCAGGCTTTGGGCAGCACAACTCAAAAACACAAAATCGGTTAAAAACCAAAGTTGGTATTTAAGTTTAATGCCATTCAAGGATGCGACATGAAGATTTTGAAGAAAATAGCTTCACCCTAAATTACCCTTTCCATGGAAAATATTTTGAACATTTTGATTTTTTCGAAAATGGCTCTAATAATTTTGATTAAAATGCCATTTGTTTGATCTATTTTTATTATAAATGAAATGTATATCTTGAATTTTCTGAATATTGCCTATGTAGGATTTACTCTGGACCACTTCCGCATAACTGGTAAACCGTTAGAGATAGACCAAATTTTAATGTACAAAAAATGTAGATCTTGTTAAAATACACAAATTATGTATAAATACTTTTTTTTAAAGAGTGAAACATTTCGAAGATAAGCCTTGTTACTTGTGTGAGTTTTGGAGAACTTCTGTCAAATGGAACATCGTTATTCAATTTTTTATATGTTAACCCCGCAAAGGGAACGGAATTTGAAAGCTTTAAAACATTTGACAATCGTCCAAAGTCTACTGTATTCCCACATTCTCCTTCCACATACAAGGAAATAAACAAATATGATAATTTCTGCAAATATTTATCTCAACTAACACGAAGAAGATATAGGGATAGGAGTTTGTAGGAATGGTTAGACAAGACTAGAGAAAGTGATGTGAGTCCAACACATCAGACTTTTAATTTCTCTATTGGTAAGTAGAAGGAAGTATTATATTCCACCCAAAAATTAGATGTCGCGATCTCACCGGAAATATATGTTTTAAGACCCCCTGAATAAAAAAAGAACACTGTCCATGTGTGTGTGTTTGTCAGCCTGTGTCTGCCAGTCTGTTGACAGCATAACTCAAAAACGAAAAGTCGGTTAAAAACCAAAGTTGGTATTTAAGTTTAATGTCTTTCAAGAATGCGACAAGAAGATTTTGAAGAACATTTCCTCACCCTAAACTACCCCTTATATGGAAAATTTTGATTTCCTTGAAAATGGCTCTAACGATTTTGATTAAAATGACATAAGTTTAAGATATTTGTATGACAAATAAAAAGTATATTTTGAATTTTCTGACTATAGCCTATGTAGTCCTGTTTACTCTGAATTACTTTTGAATAACTCGTAAACCGTAAGAGATAGACAAATTCTTAATATACAAAATTGTAGATCTTACTAATACACAACATTTATGTCTCAATAAATTTTTTTGTAGAGTGAACCATTTTGGATATATTCTTTGTCAGATGTTTATTTTATGTCAGATTCGGTATATTTGAAACATTCGTGAAATGGAACATCGTTGTTCATTTTTTTATATGTTAAGTGTGCAAAGAGAACGGAATCTCAAAGCTTTCAAAGATTTGACTATCGCTCACAGTCTACTGTATTCTAATATTCCCCTTTCACCTACAAGGAAATAAGCAATACGATAATTTGTACAAATGTTTATCTCAACTAACACGAAGAAGATATACGAATAAGATTTGGTAAGAATGGTTAGTACAAGAGTAGAGAAAGTCATGTGAGTGCAACACATCAGATTTTTTAATATATAGTGTAGTTTAACTACATAGCGACACATCTATAGTAATTATGGACTGTGAAGTCGAACTTTTACACGTAATGGAGAGAGTAACATTAGAAGTGATGGCAGATCAAAAAATATATGCAATTGCATATAGCAGGATTTTTCCGTGGTACAATGTAAGAGATGTACAATATCCTAATTAGTGAGAATATGCTGTTAACATACTTTGAAGATGGCTTAAATAATCAGTTCTATTCCTACTTTCTCCGCTCAAAGAACCACCATTTTAAACCGTAATAATTGTACACTAACATTTTCGTTTACTCAAAAAACCAACGATGCTTTAAAGCTGTGGCATGTTAATTAAATTTGTTTGCCGTTAATTACAATGTTAGTACTCTTTTCCAAAGATTTATTGTTCTCGTAGCCATCTTTATATGTAATGTTTTGTTTTCTGACTCTGTTGCCAGCACTGACTCAAAAAAGAAACAAGTAACCTTCACAGCCGCGCTGAGAGACAATATATAACAGTTAAAACGAATCTACTTGTATAGGGCTAGGACGTTGAAGAACCACAAATTAGCTAAAAGATCTTTAAAAATAAATACAATTATTCAAAAAAGGATCTAAAATTGGTACATAAAGGGGTGGACCAAATAAATTAATAATGTGACGTCGGGCTCGACGGCACAAAATAAAGGACTGTCGGGGCTAAGTTGCCAGGCCGGCGAGCAAACAAAATCACACCACTGACGCGAGCGAACACGTGACTACAACAATGAAGCGGTTCACAAAGAGGGGATTTCTCTATGGCCCTCGAGAAAGATCTGGGCGTGAACGGACATGAGTCGGTCAGTGTGTTAGTGAGTGCGAGGAAGCTGTGCGTAAGTGTGTCGTGATAGATACATAGGTCGTCGTAAAGAATATTTAACGAGCATCGAGTGATTGTAACATCGTAGTTAGAGTATGGGAAACAGAGAAAGCGAAGAAAGACACTGAAAAGACTGAGGAAGTTGTAAGTTGTGATAACACGAACGACTGCAGACTGTTATCGAAGAGAGGAAAACTGTATTTGCGATAACATTTTAGAAGATAATAAACTGATAGAAAAGTAACCGGACTGGATTTTGTCGTTTTGTTGCAATAAGTTTAGTTTCAATTACATAATATCTAATGTAATATTTGAAAATGCAACACTAATAGTACGCAACGTACAGGGTATCAAAAACTACATTAAAGGAATGATTTTTATGATTCAGGAACCAGTAATGACCATTCTGGTGAAATAAACTGAAATAGAATAGAACAGAGGGGGGGGGGGGGGGAGGTGAGGCAGAGTATCAAACAATATAGATCGTATCAAGTGAGTGTATTGGGTTTAAGGGCCCGTCGACAACTTGGTCATTAGGGCCCCGAGTCCAGAAGTAAAAATTACATACCGTCAAGTGTTAAAACATCACCCATTAAAAACTAAAAATCTACGGTTAAAATAGATAAAAAAACCTCTAAACAACTATTAAAACGTTTCATTTAAAATGTTAAAAACAGAAAGTTAAAATTGCTACAAAATAAAAAACACTAAAACGTTAAAAAACCCAAAAATACCGTAATCCAAAAGGCTAAAATCTCTGAAATAAAATAACCTTACACTGACTTCATAAAATCAATTGTGCGACAAAACCGCAGCACTGTATTTACAGATACTGGGTCGTTGCCTAAAACTGACGACAGTGTAAGGCCCAGGCCAACGGACTGGCGCTCACGAGCGTATCGCGGACAATCAAGAAGGACATGTGCGACGGAGATTGGAATATTACACGTCGTACAGACAGGCTCCGGATCACCACGCAAAAGGTGTCCATGCGTGGCTCGGGTATGGCCTATCCTCAGGCGGGTTAAAACCACTTCTTCCCGCCTGGAATTCCTGCAGCTGGTATGCCAGGGTTGTACCGTGTCCTTGATAGTCCGTAATTGAGTGCCAGATAACGCTTCCCAAGATTCCTGCCAAAGAGCAAATAGATGGCGACGGAAATATTTCTGCACATCTATATAGGGGAGCGTACGGGTGGAATACTCCGGAAGGCGACATGCAGACTTTGCAGCCGCATCCGCCGCCTCGTTACCCGGAATACCCACATGGCCTGGGATCCACGTAAAAACAAACTGGTATCCGCGAGACAGTAGCTGAGAAATCAACGTCTGGATTTTAACAACCAATGCCGAGGTGCCGATAAACTGTTGCAGGGCCTGGAGAGCGCTAAAAGAATCGGAACAAACGATAAAACTTCCAGGACCTGAACTGGAGATAAAAAGGAGGAAATAAAATATGGCAAACAACTCGGCGGTAAATACTGAACTGGCGTCCGGTAGGCGGTACGTATGAGCGTCACCGTTGTATATAAAGGCGCAACCCGTCGAACTACCCATCTGGGACCCATCGGTAAATACCGGACAGGAAGTCCGGTATCGCCCCAGTAGTTCCGTGAATAGTTGGCGAAACACGGAATGAGGGGTAGCTATCTTAACACAGCCCGACAGCTCCAGGTCAAAGCGTGCGCGCTGGAGTTGCCAGGGAGGACATCGGCCACGTGAATGCCGCTCTACGGCTGGCAGTCGAAGGGCGTGTGCAGCAAGCAGTTCACGAAACCGGATACCACTTGGACGGGAGATGGTTGTATTTCGCATATAACGGTGCGCGAGGTCTGGACGCAACACGGGTGGAAACGAAGGGTGACCTGGATGGGCGGCCAGCCTTGCCACGTAAGAACAAAGTAATAAAGAGCGTCGAACAGACAGTGGAGGTTCGCCAGAATCAGCATACAGACAATCGATTCTGCTGGTGCGGAAAGCCCCAGTAGCGAGACGGATACCAGTGTGATGTACTGTGTCTAAAAGCCGGAGTTTAGACGATGACGCCGCGCCATAAATAAAACAGCCGTAGTCTAATTTGGACCGGACCAGAGAGCCATATAACCTCAACATGACGGTGCGATCGCCGCCCCAAGATGCCCCAGATAAGACCCTGAGTACCCGAAGCGAACGATCGCACGAAGCACGAAGATAGCGGATATGGTGCTCCCATGTGAGTTTACTGTCGAGGTGTAAGCCCAAGAACTTAAGGTGCGGTACAAAAGGAAGACGTGTGTCGCGCAGATGAAGATCAGGAGGAGGGTGTACTCCTCGCAGTCGGTGAAAGTGTAGACACTGTGTTTTCGTAGGGGACAGCCGAAAGCCCGTGCGTAATGCCCACTCGGCGATGGAGGTTATGGTCAGCTGTAGTTGACGCTCGATGTGCTCCAAACTATAAGAGCGATAGTAGATCGCAAAGTCGTCAACATACAGCGACATCGGGATACCGCTACGAACAACACTAGTGATGCCATTAATGGCAACTGCGAAAAGTGTGACACTGAGGATGGATCCCTGGGGTACACCATTCTCCTGGATCTTCTCTTGAGACAGCGTGTTGCCTATACGGACACGAAAACGGCGAATGAGTAAAAAGTTAAAAAGGAAAACGGCTAAGTGACCGCGCAAACCATAACCGTGTAGAGTACGGAGAATGCCATAGCGCCAAGTAGTATCGTAGGCCTTCTCCAGATCAAAGAAGACACCCACGACATGCTGCTTCAGGAGAAACGCATTCTGTATGTATGCCTCCATGCGCGTCAGGTTGTCGACACTGGAGCGATAGCGACGAAATCCGCACTGAACATTGCTCAGCAGGTTATTCGTCTCTAGCCACCACACTAAGCGAGTGTTAATCATCCGTTCCAAGGTCTTGCAGACGACACTCGTCAGGCAAATAGGGCGGTAGCTAGAGGGAAGTGTCCGGTCTTTTCCTGGTCGAGGGATAGGGATGACAATGCCCTCTCGCCAGGAAGACGGAAAAACCTGCTGATGCCAGATGCGGTTATACATGCTCAACATGAAGGAAAGAGCTGCAGGTGGAAGATGAAGCAGCATTTGGCGGTGGATGTCATCAGGACCGGGAGAAGAATTCTTTGCTATGGACAAGGAATGCGCTAGCTCCGCCTCGGTAAATGGTGCATTGTACGGTTCACTTTGGGCACTGTTAAAACTAAGGCCTATCTGCTCCGCAGATTCCTTGATAGCTAAAAACGCTCTATCATAGCTTTGGGTTTGGCTAGTACAGGCAAAATACTCGGCAAGGGCGTCGGCGATGTCCTGCTCGGTGGTGTAACGGGAGCCCTGTACGGCAAGGCCAGGGATGGTCGTCCGGCGACACTTGCCGTACATTCGCCGAACAGCAGTCCACACCTTTTGCGCCGAACTTCGACGGGAAAGAGAAGATACATACTTTTCCCACGATTTGCGTTTTGCGTCTCGAAGTATAAATCTTGCCCTAGCACGAGCACGCTTAAAAGCGACAAAGTTCGCCTGCGTAGGATGTAATGTAAAGATACGCAATGCACGCTTGCGTGCTTTAGTAGCCAAACGGCATTCCTCGGACCACCAAGGCACAGGAACGTGACGAGGTGTAGTGGAACCACGAGGAATGCTGGAATCCGCTGCACGAAGGATAGAGTAAGTAAAATACTCCACCATGTCGTCAATGGTGGTAAAACCATCGTCGGTTAGGTGAATGAGGGAACGAAACTTCCCCCAGTCAGCCTTGGAAATAATCCAGTGAGGAAAGCGTGTTGGCACAGAAGTGTGGCCCGATAGGTGAATGCTAATGGGGTAATGATCACTGCCAAATAAGTCGGAAAGTACCGACCAGTCGAGTAGAGGTACTAGTGACGGGCTGCTAAAAGAAACGTCAAGTGCGGAGTGTGTACCATAGGCAGATGATAAGTAAGTAGGCACGCCAGTGTTTAAAATGACTAGGCCGGACATATGGAAAACGTCTGCTACAAGGCACCCACGGGCATCGTCAATGTCGGAGCCCCAATAAGAGTGCTTGGCATTCAGATCGCCGAGAAAGATGAGCGGTGGCGGAATCTGTGCCAAGAGAGCCCGAAGATCGTTCGTGTGTACGACACTGACCGGTGGCAAATAGACATTGCAAAGGGAGAAACAGAGGCTCTGCAGCTGCACACGCACCGCTACAGCTTGTAGCGGCGTGTTGAGTGGCACACTGGTGGCAGAGATATCATGCGCCACCAGGATAGCAACACCCCCGCTGGCTCGCCTATCAGCTGCAGAGTCATGTCTAAATGCCGAAAAACCACGAAGTTGTAATGCGTGGTTAGGGTGCAAATGCGTTTCTTGTAGACAGACGATTGATGGAGACCGTTGCGAAACGAGATGCTGTACGTCCGGAACACGTGCGCGGAACCCATTAACATTCCACTGGATTATTTCCATGGTAAAGAAGAATTAGGGATTCGTCTTCATCTTTTTCTTTTTCATCTTTACCTTAACCGACTTCGGACGGGGTAGGTTAAATTCGCCATCGTCTGGTGACTCCGCCGACGTCCGGGAGTCTGAAGATCCCCGGCGGCTCGCTGAACGAGAGCGGGAGCGGGACTTCATGGACGATGTGCGACTGCTGGCGCGACCAGAAGGCCTAGAATAATGGCTGTCAACAGGCTGGCTGCGGCTAGTTGTCTTGTGAGCTGGTGTCTGCACGGCTATAGATGTAGTAGCAGGTGCAGCTGTGGCACGAGACAGTGAAGGGGTATTCGCAGGTAGTTCAGTCTGTGTAGAAGCATCTGACACAGGAACGTGCTGGATCGCTACGCTGCTGGCAGGAGCGCGTCGGGCAGCCAAGGCATAACCTGTGGTGGTAGCAGGTTTCAGCTGCTCAAAGCGACGACGCGCTTCTGGAAACGTGAGATGTTCTTTCACGCGCAATTCTTGTATGCACTTCTCATCCAGGAACTTCGCACACTGACGCGAGCTGGATGGATGCTTCCCTTCACAGTTTACACAGAGGGGATCCCGTGTACATGTCGGGTCCTCATGGGCAGCTAAACCACAGCGCTCACATATAGCAGGATTATTGCACAGGGTCTTTGTATGGCCGAACCGTTGGCACCTAAAACAACGCATGGGGTTCGGCACATACTGGCGCACGGCGGCACGTTCGTAGCCACAAAAGATATACTCGGGCAATTTAGTTCCTCTGAACGTCAGAAACACCGTACGCAAAGGTACATCCTTGCCATCCTGCTTTCGGGTAAGACGGTAAGCCTGACACACACGCTGGTCGGAGAGACAGGTGGTAATCTCATCGTTCGACAGATTGTCCAGACTGGAGGTGGTGACAACTCCCCTACATGTGTTGAGCGATTTGTGTGGGGCTACCCGAATTGGGTAGGAGCCCAACAAACTCGCCTTTAAAAGTTTCTGAGTCTGGTCTGCCGTGTTGGTTTCGATCAACAGCGTACCGTCTCGAACTCTGGTCGCGTTCTTAACCGGGCCACATATTCTGTCGACTTCTCGTTTTATGTAAAATGGGCTAAGGTCCTTTATCGTTTTCCCGTCACATGCCAAAGTCAAAACTAAGAAAGGGTCAAAGGAAGAGGGGTTGCGCGGAGACATGATTATTTGGACCCCCATCCGGAACTGTCGGCGTCAGCCTGCCATCCGGGGGTCAAAGGATAAAAGACACCAAAATCTCCACGGTCTGTGCCGCCATGGAGACCCCTCCATGACTGACCTCAAGGCGTACTTCAGAGGAGCTACCCTCCGATCTCCACTGCTTGTCCGCATGGGTAAACCGTTCACCACGTGACACCCCGGTTTTATGCCCCCACCACAGGAATAACCGCCTGTGGCTCCCCGCTTTAGCACACGCTGCCTCAACGGAGTCAGCGTGGATTCAGGGGACTTCGGGTTGATTACACCGGGGCTCCGTCAGCGGTAACACGTCCGGCCGGTGATACTAACCCGACGGCACGCGGCCGTCGGGAGATTAACACCGGCCGTGCCCTCAAGGAGCTACGTGGGTGTACATGACGTGTGGACGGGCTCCGCACCTAAGGCTACACATGGGGGCAGTGTGAAGGGTCCGCACAACCTTCGCGCCTGAGACCTCCGAAGAGCACACAAGTCGGGGGCCGCGCTGAAAACCGTGGGACAGGACCACGGAGATAGGAAAGATCCCTGCTGGTGAGACAGGAGTTATAAAACTAAGGCCTTACTAACTAATAATCGGAATAAACCTAGAAGAGGAAGAGGGTGATATAAAAAGCAACATAAAATGCTGCACGTGGCACAGTTAATGAAGGTGGAGGGGGTGAAGTGATAGTGAGCAGCTCGGGGCCCCGGGTGCGCCAAACCCGGACCTACCGTGGTAGGTTCCCCTGGGGGAGTTTGATTTCGGAGTCCTCTTCTCCTAGATGAGTCGTCGACCAAGACTAACGAGCCTCATCTACCCGTTGGAATGTTCTTAGCTTCCCCTCACCTCTTGCCTACCAGTGGTCACGAAGACTCACTTAGTAGGCCGTCTGGATCGGGTACTGAGCCCCTCCGCCACGGCAAGGCGACACCCCTTCGGAGGGGGGGGAGATCGTATCAAAATCCTTTAGTGTCCAAATCCAAGAAAGAACGTCAGCAGCAACAAGAGCAATGTGTACCATCAGTAACATCACGCAGCTAAAACTGGAGATAGCCGTGAGACTATTCCATACCGTAATAACACAATTGCTACCTATGAGATTTACACAATGTGGAAGAAACTGACAGTAAGTAACATGGAAAAACTTGGAAACGTTAAATAAGATTCTTAAGAAAGTCATTGTAGCAGAGAAGAACACACAAGCAGAATGGTATTCACAGAGATACAAGATATTCAAGATGTTCGTCGCCAGGAAAGCTTCAGATCGTATTTTATATTTTAAGATACAAGATGTTACTACTAGCAACAAGAATTTTCATCGAAGTAACCACAAGAGCTAACCTGGCACTTGACAGTCAGCTGATTCACTCACCTGCGAACGAGGTTAGCCCTATCTCGTCCAATCGATTAACCGTTGTGCGATGTGTTTGTAGCACGATTGGACGAGACAGGGCTTACCTACAGCAAGTGAGTGAATCAGTTAGCTGTCAAGCGCCAGGTTAGCTTTCACAGACAGTAGGAGAAAACAAAAGAAAGCGAGAGAGAAATCAACTTCTTTGAAACAGACGTGAGGGCACCAGCAACGACCAAAAGCAAGGCACGCAATCATAGGCTTGCGATTCATGGGTACTACCACAAAATGTGCACAGACCAAACAACCAATGTAGGCAAAGCTGTAAAGTAGACTACTTAAAAATGCAAAAATAGTCTCTGAATGAACTTTTAAAATCCACAACATAGACACTGAATGTACTTTTTACTTATTCATATATTCGTATATAGTCATCGCAAAACAGAAATTAGACTTAGTTTTAGGCACATTTACGATAAGGATTTCTTCACCAAATGTGAAATTGCAGTCAAATATAAGGCATTTACAACCTACCCACTCATACCCTCTGGTCAAGGTCATTGTTGATAAGAAATATGTAGCAGGGTATTTAAAGAAGGTTTCGTGCAGGACGTATAAATTTTCTCTACTGGTACTTGTATGAATACCATAGAAATGGTTCTATCAGTTACTTTTTGCAGCCAGTCTTAGCAGAGCGTTCTAGTTAAAAGAAATTGGAACTGAGATTATACTCAGTTGAATAGGAAAAAGACAGTCAAACGAAGGTAAAGTCTCAAAAAAGCTGTTAAATGAAACAAAAAGGCTAAAAAGGACGTTTAAACTAAAAAAAAAGTGCCGAAAAAGACAGAAAAGGACAAATCAAGTAGACTTCTAGACTTCGAGGACTGTCCGGCAGCCGGCTTGTTTGCAGAAGTTCGAGAAAGACGTGGCTGCGTCATCACCGGTATGAAGCTTGCGGGGCGCGTGAAGGCAGGCATTTTTTGAATCGATCAGTGTATCAGTGAATGCGAGACAGCTGTGAAAGACAGGTCGCATTGAAGTGAAGAAGTTTAAACGAGTGTTGCGTGATTGTATCGTTGGAGTTATAGTTTTAGAGACAGAAGACAGTGAAAGGACTGAGTCAAGGCTAGCAAAAGAAAACAGTTGTGAGTTTTAATATAACGAAGCACAGTTAAAGTCAGCAAAAGAGGACTGTGTATTTGTACAAAAGTTTTGGAGGAAAATAAAGAAAAAAATAATAATTGGACTGATTTTGTAGCTTTTGTCACAATATATTATGTTGGACCTCATTGTCAGACGCTAGGGGAAAAGAAAGAGTGGGAAATGCATTTTTTCTCAACTTCCTAGCCCTACTCATAATCTACAGTACTAATGACCGTCAAAAAATCTGCATTACAGTATCTTTAGTACGTGATTTTATTCTGCTCGCAGGAAAAAAAATCTCGCTTTTATCTCTTGCATCACAAATAACTATTACTAGATCTCATAAAATAGTTAAGTAAAACATATTTTGCTTCATTTGTCTAACTAAATGCTCACAGAAGGTTTCGAATCTTCATATTTAGAAATCACTGTGCTTATTTAGTTTTGTATTGTGTGTGGATGGCAAGTAAACGTTTTAAGTTTTATCATTTATTTTGTTTGGCTGTCTAGTACAAGCTTAGGCAAAGTGCTTCGGTTTTACCAGGTTCCATATTTTCGCTGAAAATATACGAAAGTACTGCCTCGGGAATTAAGCCGACGTTTAAGTGATGCAGTAACGGCATAGGAAAAAACAGTGCACATTCTATTCTGCGGTGAACTTGATCACACTTGACCGGTCAAGTGTGATATGCCAAATATCTGCAGTAGAAGCAGCGCTATTGCTTAAATATAGTTTTACTTTCTCTACTGTCTTATAGTAAGTAGGTAAAGTACTGTATTAGATCCAACATTTTGATGTGGAGATTTTTCAGGGATGCGACATGAAGATTTTTTCAGAAAATTCCTCCACCTTAAACTATCTTTTACATGGACAAATTTTTGAAAATTTCCATT